>KK116753.1:465064-534675 GCA_000611955.2 Stegodyphus mimosarum | reverse complement strand
GAATGCAAAAGTGTAAACTTTTCGTAATCGGAAAAAATGCAGGACCTCGAGCATTTAAAGGAGTAAAGATTTTCTCCGTTATATATCGTGCAAATAAAAACGTAGGGATGACACAAGCGTTAATAAATGATTGGTTTGAAAATCATTTCATACCGGAGACTCGGCAACATTTGAATTAGGTTGGTTTGCCTGATGATGCAAAAATTGTCCTGAATGTAGACAACTGTTCGGCTGATACTTCACTTAAAGTTTCGGTGAAAGATAATGTGTCCGTATTATTCTTTCCTCGAAATTGTAGATCCAGCATTCAGTCCATAGATATCGAAATAGTACTCGCGCTGACGGGCAAATGTAAAGTAGCATTTTTAAAAATGGCCAAACTTAGTCAAGAATTTCTTAAATATTTTAGTATAAAATCTGCTCTGTGGAGCATCGCAAGATCGTGGTACGATGTGTTTGTTTCCAGGTGCTTTAAAAAATGCTTGGCATAGTTTATGGCCAGCTACCATATTTCATGGTGAGGAGGATGAAGATGATAGCCGCGAAATTGAAGATTTTTGGATATCGCAAACCAAAGGTGAAATTTTCCAATTAATGGATTTTGTAAAGAAATGTGGAGAAGCGGTAATAAATGAAGATGATATAATAGAAGTTTTTCATTACGATGACATAACGCCCCAAATATCAATCAATTAACAGACGGCGAAATCTGTAGTTATGTTTCTAGATCCAGAAAGTACCTCTAGCGATAGTGAAGAAAGTTACATAGAAGTTCCTGAAAACGAAACAATTTCGATTGACAAGTTAGTCGGAATTCTTGCTACAGCGATTAGAGGAGTTGGACAATGAAACTTTATGATTGAACAAGAAATTATGTCTGTCTACAGAATTAAAAAGAAAATATTAGCATAAAAAACGAAGCAACTTAAACAACTTACATTGAAAGAAATAATTAATAAAGTAAAGAAATACACAATAAGCTTTTTTTTGTAAATTTTGATACACTTTAGATCATAAATGCTTCATTATTTCATAAATCACGATTTCATATTTTTAATTGCATAATTTCTACATGCCATCTTATTAGATTTAAACTGATGATCCAATATCCGGAAAAATCCCCAATCCAGAATCGCCGAAGTTCCGACGAGTCCGAATCTCGGAATTTGTACTGCATTTATTAAAACATTATTTAGTTTTTACTTCACTTTTTTCTCTAAATTATGACATATATCTACTCATTCAGAATACCTGAATAGAAAATTTCAGATATTTATTTCAGATTTCTGAAATAATATTTATTATAAAATTACAAATTTTAACAAACTATTAATAGATAAGAATGGCTTTTAAAATAATGAACTTAAAATATCTTCAGATATATTTAAATCGTTCTGCATACAATATAAGAATTATAATGAATAACTGTTTATGACTTGATTTCAGTTATTTCTGTATAACAATTTTATTAAGTTTAGAAAATATACGAGGGCTGTTCAATAAGACTAAAATTATAAAAAATACCGAATACCTTTAATAGTCATCATTTACATGGTCGTTTTCAAAATAACTACCGCGGCATGCAATGCATTTATCCCAGCATTCTGTCCACTTCTGAGAAACATGTAAAAGTCAGTTTTTTAAAAGCTTTTTCAAAACTGCCTCCGCAGCCTTTACGCATTCTTTGTTGCTTGCGAAATGTTTGCCTCGTAATGATTTCTTAAGTTCAGGAAACAGCCAGAAATCGCATGGAGCGAGATCAGGACTGTATGGAGGGTGCGGTAAAATCTCTACGTTTTTCTGCTGCAAAACATCCTATTCGCAACGAGCAATATGTGGTCGGGCATTGTCATGATGCAATAGGAAGCCGTTTCGGAGCAATGGATGTTTCCTTTGAACGTGCTGTACCATTGTTCGTAGGACATTCGCGTAGTACAAGCTGTTTACGGTATTACCGGGTTCGACAGCGTGTTGATACACAGTTCCTTTATAATAAAAAAATTATGGTCACACAATTCCTTCATAATCCAAAAATTTATTGTCATAACTTTACCAGCTGATTTCATAGGTTTGCTTTCTTGGAAGTAGGCGAAGACAGATGCTTCCATTCACTACTTTGTTGTTTCATGGTTGGGTCATAGTGATACAACCAAGCTTCGTCTGCTCTTATGATGCGGTTTAAGAAATTGTTGCCTTCTTGTTCCAGTCTTTCCTTCCATTCTATGCCCACATCCACTCTAGGCTGCGTTTGCTCAGGTGTCAACAATTTCGGAATCCATCGCGAACAAACACGTTTTAGTTACAAATGTTCTGCCATGATTGAGTGAACACTTCCTACAGAAATATTCGAAATATTCAAGAGACCATGCAGGTGACGTACTGTAATTTTGCGATCTTCCTTGATGATAACCAACCGCAGCTGTGATAATCATTGTCTCTGTGACAAACGCTGAAGGTCGTCCCTCACGTTCAATATCTTCCACATTTTGCCTACCTTCCTTAAAAGCTTTACGCCAGCGAAAAACACTTGCCCTCGCTAAGTTGAAAGCATCGCTGAAAGCTTTCCGTATCATGTCAAAGGTCTCCGATGCTGATTTTTTCAGACGAACACAAAATTTAATCACATAACATTATTTCATCGATGTTTCCATTTCGACAACTGGCCATGTCTACAGATTTATATAAAAATGGTAAATCAAAGAATAGCAAAATATCCTAATTTGTTTCCTATGAACACACATTGCCTTGCTTTTACAAATTAAGTTTTAAATATTGGTCATTTCATCAAGCCTTACATTTTAATTGTTATTTGAAGGCACTGCCTTTTTCTTTTGTTTCCTGACAAAATAAATTGTCTACAGCATTCATTATTTTAATTGCCTACTTCTATGCAAACTTTATATAAATTGTCGATTTTTACCGTTTTCAATATGTACTAGAGGTTCAAAAATGAATGGTACATAAAAATGTTCTTTTGATAAACAAAAATATTCGAATTCCACAGTTTTTGTTATTAATATCTGCAACTTTTAGTCCCATATTATATTATATAAATAACAGTGTTAATTAACAACAGAATATGATTTTCCAGTTCTGATTTTCCTCTTTGCAGTACGTTCCTAAATCTTTCTAACACCAGTACTATGGAAAAATGCTTTCTGTTAAACTTTAATGTGTATGAATACCCTTTAATTTAATTGAAAACTCTTAACTGAACTGTGAAAGAATAACATTTAATGCTGATTTTACGCGACATTAAACACTATTACAAACTTCAGAGTAGTCCAATGTTTTATATTTTCTATAAACAATTTATTAAATCCAAAAAGCACAAGAAAATTCTTAAATCAAAAATCTTCCAATCATAGTTTACAAATAAAAATTACCTTTAATTATGATAAATATTTTCAATTACTATAAAAAGCATTAAAATCAAATCTGCGGTTGATAAAATTTGGAAAAATAATTAATATGCTTTAATGTTATGGTTCTTCTTATAAACTAATTTACAAAATCTTCAGCAGCATGCTTTAAATATGCTTTGTGATAAATCTTTTGATTTTATTTATAAGCAACTAAACTAGAATTCACATTTATCATATCGTAATGCCCAATCGATAACATAAATTGTGCAAATTTCCGTTATTATTTGGCAACTTGAAACTACTTTCAAATAATTCAACATACAATAAAAATTATAGTATAAGATGATAAAGTAAGGTTTAATATGCATCAGCTCCTAAACAGTAACGCAAAATGAGAAATATGAGCTTTATTAGATTTCTTCAAATGCTAGATGCAGTTTATTTTTGAGGATGTATTTATATATCTTACGACAGATTATTAAAAAACTTTAAAACTTTTATTATTGTATTTTAAAAATTTAATATTATGTAATTTTCTAAACTTAAAAACGGTAGAATTTGTACTGCATGTCTAACTTCATAATACCAGGTCTCAAAGAAAATATTTTAAGAACAAATTTTTAAATAAATTTCTTAAAAAGAAATATCTGAAATGAATCCCTGGTAATACTTTTGCGTTTCTTGAGTAAATTATCAATTTCTTTGCAATGAATTTTCTTTCTAGTTTAATACGCAAATCATGAAAGGGCGGCATATCATAGCATTTATATCGAATAATCAAAATTCTTTTCATAAATATCAATGTCAAAAATACGAGTGTCAAAAAATAATCCCATTTTTATAAACTGCAAGATTTCAATCAGATGGTTGTAAGGTTTATCCTAAGTTTATTAACAGTTATTTTAAGTTATGCCTCTTTCCTATTCATTCTAATTTCAGCTTACAGTTTCCTAGCAGAAGGTAATTTCAGAAACGCAGTGAATGCAAATGAGTACTATTTCAGTCGATGTTTAGCCGACTTCGAGACAGAGAGAATCTGATTTTCCTGACTAGCCAGCGTTTGCCATTTGGCTACATTCTCTCTTAGCTACTACACTCGACCATAGTTTAGGCCTTGCTTGGCTTCGCCGATTTATTTAATATTTAGGGGCCAACTACTTAGAATTCTGATAGCTTCGACTATATCTTTCAGATTGCTTTAGTTAAGCTTAGTTTAGTTTAAATTTATTATTATTTAAGTTCAAGCCTAAGTGGAGGCTTTATGTATATTCTGAGTTAGGAGTTGATTGTATTTACTCTGAGAAATAAAGGCTATTAAGCGTTTATAAGTCGTGTGTGTTTGTCTACAGACTTAAGCGATTATTCGCTTGTTAGTGTTTGTGGGGTTCTAAGATAGAGTATTGGAATTAAATAAGTAAAACCCCACATGGTAAATATTTTTAATTTATTTCTGTGAAAAACAAATTAAAACATTTCTTTATGTAAAATTTTCGTACATGAAAAATAGATAAAAAACATTTTAATATGGATACGTGTATATGTATGTAAACATATATTAATGCAATATTTTTTATGTTATATGCTAGTAGTAAGATTCAAAAAACACCTTTAATTATGAAATTTCATGTAAAATAAATTATAACTTTTCATTAACTTTGCTTTAGGAGAATCTTCAACATTTTGTTATGAAAAATGTAAATAAACAATGCCCTTTTGTTGCCCAATAATTAATACTGTCCTATTTAAAAGAACACATTCTCTTCGGATATATTACCATCCAAAAACCTTCAAATGCGAGGAAATTTTCGCTTTGGTACCCCAAGCATAATACCTAAAGAAATATGGAAGTCATCATAATTATAATTGCATTGGTAATACACATATTTAACATATATCATTAGAAAATCTTTTGACAAATTTTATGATGGGACACTTATTCATAAACCGGATATAATATAAATCAAAAGAAACGATTTCTTACCTCTGTACACAACGTATGATGCTAGAAACTAGTCTTTAAATACCGTATGGCAGCAAATGCAAGTAACAGTTTAATATATCATAAACTGACTATACTTCAAATTATATCAATTACATATGCCGATAAAAGATTAAAAATTTGTAAATGATGGCGCAAAGATGCACTTAACTAGTTGGCAAGACATAATTTATGCTGTTTATTATTACGAATTGTTGCTTAGTGCTTTTCAGCAACAATGACAATAATAAAATTTTACGAAAACAATTGGCAGTAGACTAAACATTCTGATGGCAAGACTTTGCACACTTATTAGTTTTCATAGTGTATTTCAGTAGCCATTTGAATACTAACTAATACATATTTCTACAGATCTTCAACTGTTAAATAGAGAAAATTTTAAAACTTTTTAGGGGGTTTTTCCTTTAACTTTTTAAAATTTAAACTCATACTCAATCTCTCTAGGTGCCGGACAAACTAAAATTATATAAACTTAAATGTAAACTTACTAAAATGAACTGGTTAGAAAATAGAGGAAGGAACTAACTGGTTGATCTGACTCAAAATAATATTAAATATAACTTTTCTTAAAGCAATTAATTCACACATAGCAAGGCAAAGCAAATTCTTCTTAATGAACTTAACCTGAAAAGGAAGCTGGAATAAATCTTCTCTGGAACTCGGTAAAACTAAATACTAAATCTCAACCAAGCATTTCTATAATTCACTCATTTTAAAATAAACTCAAGAATAATTCATATTCATTTCATAGCAAAAACCTCATAAGCACCAGAGAAGAAATATTCAGACACCAATCAATCAGTTCCGCTACTAAAAATCAAGCACTAGATTTAACTGTCCTGGCACCTAAAAGTCATTTCAAATTCTATCTTAAAACACATTCAAAGTATCATTAATAAGTGGTTAGTACACATTTGCTAAAACAGGGCGCGTTGTGAGAACCCTAAAATGCATGAACATTTTTCAATAACCCCAAGCAAAAATAATCTCCATGTTTCTTAAAAGCCTCCCGGCTCAAACAAATGGAGTGACTGAACAGACCAACTACATACACACAAAAAAACAAATGCAAGTAATAACATATAATCAAACTCATTTATTAATTATCTAGGATAAGTTTATGGGAGACCTGGCCAGACTACCCTTACATACAAATGCAATTAATATTCCACATTAAATTTCTCCAAGAGTCATTTATCAAGATAAAAATTTTTTTTTGTTTAACACAATAACGGTTACTTAGAAATACTGAAATACATTAAATTAATCATTTAAAACAACTTCTATAGAAATTACAATTTACATAAACTTCTTATTTTTGACAATAACTTTCCCCCTTTATTTTTTCTTATTTTTCAATTAAATTTTCCTCTTTCTCCCCAGATTAAGCAAGAACAGTTTAAATTAAATTACAAAAAAAAATATAATCTTATGAAAAAACTCACAGTTGACTTTCGGGATCATCATGATAAGAAGCTATAGGCTGCAGAGGAATTCCGCCGTTGAACTGGATCTTGGTAATGAGCTACAATAAAGTCCACGAAAAATGACCTCTTGTAGAACTTCAAAGATGAAAAAAAAAACCGGCAATCAATATTCTAAAACATTAAAGTTGAAGGAGAAACCGCTGCAGATGAATTCCGCCTTGAACTGGATCTTAGGTAATCAAATTCAAAAAGCCCACGAAAAATGACCTCTTGTAGAACTTCAAAGATGAAAACTCGGCAATCAAAATTCTAAAACATTAAAGTTGAAGGAGAACCTCCGGGTACAGAACGATGATACTTTTCCTTCTCACGAACAGAGAGCTTCATTTAGGTACGAGCCCTTACACTTCCGTTTTACGGGAAAACCCGCTTCAAACTCGGAAGAGTTCGCTCTGAGTTCTACTTCTCGCAACTTAGAAGAAAATTCTCCATTAATCACATCATGCCGCATCGCAAACGCGAGCCACCCGCCGGGGTACAAGTGCAGCATCGCAAATCTCCTCAGCTAAAAGCCGAGTTCGTCCGCAGAACGCTAGCGCAAGCCACCCAAGCCCGGGTAGGCCTGGCCGCAGGCCAAAGGCCCTCTCTGCTAAATATTCAACTCAAAAACTCTCTCGAAGACTCTGGTAAAAACTGACTTCAAAACTCGCGCAACAACCGAGGAAAACTCGGTTTCTCCTCCCACTCACAATTATAGGTCCAAAGTTACACATAAAATTAAATTCTTGCCAATCCGAGACTTTTCAATATAATTTAATAGGACAAGTTCAAACCCCCAAACAAATCAGAATTAAGTCATTGTCCACAGTAGCACCTGCGAAAACTGGAAACTAAACATTCGACCCCCTCTGCTAACAAGCGAAAAAATATAAGAAACAACAAAAAACTGCCCTTTCAAAGATTCAATTTGCAACTTCCACCGAGGCCATAAACAAGGCGACATCACAAATGGTGAAACGTAACTGCACAGCGGGAGCCCAACTACAGTGTTCACTTTCCCATGTTTGGAACAACGATATACTACTCAATGTTGCAACTGTCATCTTAAAAGGCATTTTTACAAATGTTACTTCCGTTAGAAGACGCTCCCCCATTCTCGTTAGGAAATTGAACCGTCGAAGGAAAAATAATTGCTTAATGATTTTAAGTACACTCTTTACAAAAATATATATAATCATTACGCTCTTCACAATTTCAAACTTAAAAAAACCAAATACAAATACAAATAAAATACTTAAATAATTGATTACTTAAATCAGTAAAAACACTTAAATTAAAAACACAGAATTCGCGACAGGGATTGTTATGTAGCAATTTTTGGTTAGTTTAGAATTATGGATTAATGTGTAGTTAATTTGTTAATTAATTATTGAGTGAGTAAGATTATATGCATTAATTTATGCTTATTCTAAATTTTTCTTCACGAGTTGTATTGCTTACGTTATTGAATCAATTATTTTTGTACGAGTTAAACAGAGTTCTCATTCTTACGTTACGCGTTCGATAGTAATATCTTTCGGGAAAAGGAGACAATGGGAAACTGCATAATATTTGAAATTTAAAAATACTCCCTTTTTATTCACATGGATGAAACTTATACCTCTTAGAGAGAAAAAATTTAGCCTTCTTATGAATCTACTTTCATGACTGTACGTCGCCCCGTTGGAGAATTATGCCCATTTAATTGCTAAAATTGTTGAATTTCGTGTCTAAAAATTTATTCTGCTAAAAGGGTCTTTTTCGAGCACTTCTTTCGTCCAAGGTCGTGTACTGCGTCCGGTCGGAGGTAGGGTTGTTACAAATCTTTCCCTCACCCCTCTTCGGTTGGCGAAGGGGGTGGCGAGGGTGGAATTTTTTTTGGTGTGTAGAAGGAAAAACTAAGTTTTCGCAGCACTGTTTTGTGTTTGGCGAGATTTGCATACTAATTCACCAAATTTGGTGATTTTCGAAAATTCTGGATTCTGGACGATTAAAATCGGCATGCAAGGCCATGCTCAGCCTCTTTGCCTCGGATTCGCTGCTGTAAGAAGATTAGAAGCTTTCTTCCTCTGGAAGAGCCGTTGTTGACCCAGAGTGTCCTATAGTGGACATGTTTACGTCTTGCTGGCTACCATTTTTGGGGAGAGATGAGGAATAAGATAAAGATGTACATCTAAAAAGATCAATTGAACGCCTACTCCTCCGCACCTTACCATCCACGTGTAGGAGTCCAGAATGTTGTTTTTTCTCATCGAATCAATGCGTTAACCCCATAGTGGAAGGCACTCGAATCCAGCTTTATCCGGCTTCTTCCTGATCGGTCACTTAGATCCGAGTACTACCATCAAATCGCCAGGATGAGCCTAGACGGAAAAGGGAAGTACCTTTAGGAGATCTGTTATGCTGCACAAACGCTCTTTACCATCATTTGCAAGCTGAAGGAAGAGACGTGACGATCCGTGAAACCTTCCGAATTTACCATCTTCATATTGTCTGACCCAAGTGTCCAGATTTCTCCTCGGAGTCCCTCGTTCAACATCACCTAAGGATTGGTCGTCAAGAGAGCCTTGTTCAACACCTGCTATGGATTGGTCATCCGGAGAAGAATTTAACAGATATGTCAACGTTTAATTAAGCAACTGCTGCACTATTACTCTATTTAGGACTTTTAACTTTAACTTGGAATGTAATTTAAATTTATATATAATGAATTAAGACAAGAGAGAATATTAAATTTGTTAACTTATCTAAATTTTACCTTTTTACTTTAAGTTGTTACTACTTTTGGTTGAGAATTAACTTTAACTTTTGCAATTTAAGGAACAAATAAAAATTAAAATTCTACTTTACCTTTAATTGAGTATTTGAATGTAGGAATAAATGTAGTCATTCTTCTCCAACGGGTCTACTTGAATGTGTAATATTTTCTAACTGCCTAAGGGATTGCTAAATTGATGTATGTAATTTTTACTGAGTAAATTAAGAAATTTCTTTGAACTAAGTAATCTCTATCAATATTGCTAAACACTTAAGACACCATGCTCGGTGATTCATTAAATTCCTGTGTATTTTTATGCTGGCCAGCAGAGTTTGATAACTGCATATGAAAAGTTAATATTAATTTTTACTGTGTAATTTTTTGATTAATTTCATCTCGGTGCATATTTGAAAATAGCAATATATATTAATAATTCTAAATGCCTTATTTTAAATAGTTGTCACCCTGGTACCATAGATCTAGAAATTAAGTTGTAAGATTGCGTGTCTTCCTTATAATGCTGAAATAAATATCCTTGGTTATATATATATATATATTTGATTCAGAGTATTTTTTATGATGTCATGTGTAAATGTTCTTAACACCAGTACTCCTGCTTGGTCTTAGGGGTTGTTCGGGTTAGTTTTTGGGAAAAATTTACACAACGCAATGATATTATTGTAGGTAAATTATTTAATTTCAGGTTTCAATTGTAACAGTTAGTAATTTAACTTTGTATTTAACGTCTGGTACCATAAGACCAGAACATTTGGTTATTCGACCTCCTCTGCTAACAAGCGAAAAAATATAAGAAACAACAAAAAACTGCCCTTTCAAAGATTCAATTTACAACTTCCACCGAGGCCATAAACAAGGCGACATCACAAATGGTGAAACGTAACTGCACAGCGGGAGCCCAACTACAGTGTTCACTTTCCCATGTTTGGAACAAAGACAAGAGAACAACGATATACTACTCAATGTTGCAACTGTCATCTTAAAAGGCATTTTTGCAGATGTTACTTCCGTTAGAAGACGCTCCCCCATTCTCGTTAGGAAATTGAACCGTCGAAGGAAAAATAATTGCTTAATGATTTTAAGTACACTCTTTACAAATATATATATAATCATTACGCTCTTCACAATTTCAAACTTAAAAAAACCAAATACAAATACAAATAAAATACTTAAACAATTGATTACTTAAATCATTAAAAACACTTAAATTAAAAACACAGAATTCGCGACACAACATTAACGGGCTCCGTGAGAATGAGTCTTGGAATTTCATGAAAACTTAAAAGCACGCATAACTGAAATGGGATCAAAGCGCATCTAGTTCACACGAGCTACCATGCAAAATTAATAAGTTTCAACATGTATATGATTAATAGCACGACAGAAGTAGCATTATTCAGTTTTAGTCCGTACTTGGCAAGACATTTAACGTAAAGCATGGATTTGCTTATGTGACTTGTCCTTGAGCTGGCCAAGACTATATCAGTTCTACCATTGTAAACCTCATTTTCAGCAAGGCTTGTGTAGAAAATCTAATTGTATAAGGTCAGAGATTGTTGACGCCATGGAATAAGTTCACAATAAGTCCACCACCTTGGAAATAAAGACAAATCCTGCACATCATTTGGAATCCTAGGCACATGGAATCCATCATCTTTGAAATCCTGCAGATGATTCACTAGGTAAGACTCTGCTCGATCTTGTTAAAAACAGGTACATATTAATATCAGTATCTTTCATTTCCATTTGCCCGATTTGAGGAAGCAAAAAAAAAGCCTGCTCTATGTGCAAGTACATATTAATTGTAATACTATATAATACTAGCAAAAGAAAAGTTGAGAAAAGTCTTGTTACTCATAAGTTCATGTCACACACTGACCTTAGGAGAATATGAATTGTGTCTCACTCACGCGTTTTTAAAAACACAAATCTGAACATAGTAACGATCAATTTACACAGTCATTTACATGGACTATGGCTTCACAGTATAGGCACATAATCGTCTAAAGCGGCAGAATTAAATAAAAGCTCCTTCAGTCCATTTCATATAATGCATATAGAATCTTCATGAAAATCATTTACTCATTCAAGAACATCTCGCATATATTATCCAAAAAATTATGCATTGGTACGGATTTCGTTATTTATTTGGAATTGTAATTATTTACTTTATTTTCCCCTGTAATGCAGATGATTTAGCTACGTCGGAAAAGTAAAAATACAAGAGCGCATGCATTTAATATTTAATAAACAAATTTCTCGTAATTACTGTTGTCATCCACAAATATCGAGAAAAATCGAGGTTTTGCCAGAATATTCTAGTAAATAATTAAAAAGCTTATAAAAACCGAATTAAAACACCTCACCTCAGTTGTAGCTGTTTTAAGCAAACCGTCTGTTTACTTAATGCTGTGATTGATTGTAGCGAATTCGCTGTGATATAGAATTAGTTTCTCTGTTTTGAATCGAGTTATGTTTAAAGTTTGAGATATTGTGACATTGTACGAATATCTCTGAGGAAATATTTCGGTATTTTGCTTTATTTCGTGTGAAAAGAATAAATTTTATCAACTTTTTAACGACTTGCGCATTCAATCCGTTACAAAGCCTTACGCATGCAACAATTTTTGGTGTCAGAAGTGGGATATTTGAATGCCAATTACACAAGCAATGGAAGAATAATTAAGGCAATTTATGGCAGCCTTTGCTGTATTTAAAGAAGAAATGAAAGCTGGTTAAGAATCAGTTAAAGAAAAGATGGATGCTGATCAAGTTTCAGTTAAAGAAGAGATGAAAGCCATACAAGAAAAGATTGAAGCAGGTAAAGAATATATGAAAAGAGAAATTACATGCATAATAGAAAACAAATTCGAGGCTATGGAAGTCAGAATTGACGCGGTTGAAAATAAAGTTGGGCAAATTGAAGAAAACGTTTCTCCTGTCAAACAACAAATAAAAGAGAGAGTTTCGGTTATCGAACAACAAATCGATTGCAGGGTCCCTGTCAAAGAACGAATAGAAGAGCGAGTTTCTGTTGTGGAACAACGAATCGAAGGAAGCATTTCTGCCGTCCAGCATTGATGACAGGGTTTCTGCAGTTGCCAAAGAGGTTGATAATTTAAAGAAATTCGTAGCGACGGCAGGGAGCAATTCTGATGGATTTAAATTTTTATCCGTGCTTTCCCGTTTCTCCCTGAAGTTATCCACATATGACGAGAAGACCTCCTGGCATGTTTATAAGACACAATAAGAAGCGGAAGCAAACGAATGGGATTCCCAAGCTAAGGCCTGTCATCGCGCCTCTTCTCTGAGAGCAGGTGCAGCAGATATGCTGCAAGCTCTTCCAGAAAATCAGAGACTAGATGTCGAAGCTCTGTCCGGGGCATTAGAGCTGCGTTTTGGAGAGAAATGTTTGAAAGACTACAGAAAGCTTCAGTTAAAATCCCGCCAATAGAAGCCCACGGAAACACTTCAGGAGCTCGCCACGGATGTTGAAAGGCTATCTTCCGTCGCCTTTACGGAGTGCCCAAGAGAAACAAGGGAAATACTGTCCCTGCAGTACTGTATCGATGGCATACCGGATCCTGAAATACAGAAAGCACTGCGAATGGCTGATGTGAAGCACTTAAAAAGTGCTCTGGTATACGCCATGAAATAAGAGGAAGCCCAGCAAGCAATTCGCAGAGATGGCACCCAATCAGAGCTGCGCAAGTCCAAGAGCCAGTGAATCAAAAGGCTGCTCGCCTAGATGATTTAACAAGACAACTGAATGCCTTGCAACGGAATACTGGTGACAAGAAACCGACCGTATAGTGTTGAAAATGCGATGCTGAAGGGCACATACAAAGAAAATGCAGAACGCCCCAGGGCACGGATGTTAAAACCGTGCCTATCAAGAAGGAGGTAAACGAATTTGTGGCCATCCCGCGGAGCTTGCTAGATAATGAAAAGCCCCAGTTCAAAGCGCTTCAGATTTCTGCAGTAAGTGGCGGCAATAACAGACTTTTCATCATGCGACACATCAATGGAGTTCCTTCTAATATAGCCATCAATACAGGAGCCAATGTTACCATAATTCGAAAAGATGTGGCTGAACAATTCAAAAGCAAACTCATCTGGACGCCGCCCTGCGTTACCCTCCAGAGTGTCTCAGGCGAGAAGATCGAAATCGAAAGAAAATTAAACGTTAACATCACGTTTGGAAGTGGTCTTACCATCCCCCGGCATATGTAGCAGAAATTCCGAACCCTTGCATACTTGCATTGGATTTTCTAATAAAACACTGTCTTTCCTTGGACATTAAAAATAACGAATTGCATTCTGCCTCTGAGGACATAACCTTATTCGGGATTAATGATGAAGAAGTGAAATCTATCTACAAAATCATAGCTCAAGACGATAGCACAATACTGGCAAGGACAGAAATTTTACTTCTTCGATCCATAGCCGAAAGTAGAAATTTCTGCTACGGCGTCATGGAATATCCCAAGAACTGTAATAACCCAAAAGGAGTACTCGTAGCCTCTGCATTCGTCGACCTATCGCGAACCGTTATCCCGGTGAGAGTTGCCTATGTAATTGACAAGGCAAGAGTTATTAAGAAAGGTGATGTGGTTGCAGAATATACTCCAGTAACTAGCGTTGAAAGAAAGAGTAACATCCCAGAAACCGTATCTTCAGAGAGCATTACATCAAAAATGTTGCAGAATGCGCAATTAAACGATGAAGAGAGGAATGCTGCCGAACGTGTGATTAATGATCTTCAAGATGTTTTCTTCCGCTTGTCTTCTGACGTGAGTCGAACCAGTTTGACGCAACATAGAATCGATACAGGTGACCATCCACCAATCAAGCAACATCAAAGACGCCTACCGATTGCTAAACAGGAAGAGGTACGAACACTTTTAAGGGACATGCAAGAAAGCAATGTCATCGAACCTTCAGCAAGTCCATGGGCATCTCCCATCGTCCCCGTCAGGAAGAAAGAATGTTCAACAAGATTTTGCGTTGACTATCGCCGTTTGAAAGAGGTTACGAAGAAAGACAGTTACCCTTTTCCTAGAATTGACGACATTCTGGACACGTTTCCTGGAAGCAAGTGGTTCTCGACGCTTGATTTAAAGAGTGGGTATTGGCAGGCAGAAATATATCCTGATGACCGAGAAAAGACGGCATTTACTACTGGACAAGGACTTTGGCAGTTCAAAGTGATGCCGTTTGGACTAAGTAATGACCCGGCTACATTCGAACGTCTAATGGAGACTGTTTTGAAAGGTGTTTCCTATGAAGCTTGTCTGATATACTTGGATGACATGATCATCGTCGGGAAGAGTTTCGAAGAACATCTAGAAAATCTTAGAAAGGTGCTTCAGAAACTGAAAGAAGCCAATCTAAAGTTGAGTCCCACCAAATGCAAATTTTTCAGACAGGAAGTGACTTACCTCGAACATGTTATCTCTGCTGAAGGTGTTTGCAACGATCCCGAAAACGTGTCAGCAGTTAAAGATTGGGGACGTCCCGAAAATGTCCACCAGCTGAGAAGCTTTCTAGAGCTTTGCACCTACTATAGGAGATTTGTGAAGGATTTTTCTTACGTGGCAAGACCCCTTCACAAACTGACAGAGAGCAAGCAAAAGTTCGTGTGGACAAAAGAATGTGAGGATGCATTTAAGAATCTGAAGGAAGCCTTAACATCTGCTCCAATCCTGACGTATCCTCAGCTCGACAGACCATTTATTCTAGATACGGATGCGAGTAATGAACGTGTCGGCACTGTTTTGTCCCAAGAAATTAACGGCCAAGAACGTGTAATGGCTTGCTGCAGCAAGTGCTTGTCTAAACCAGAGAGGAATTAATGTGTCACGAGGAAAACGTTGCTCGCCATAGTCAAAGCTGTAGAACATTTTCATCATTATCTGTAAGGCAGAAAATTCCTGCTCCGCACGAATCATGCATCATTGGCCTGGCTTTTAAATTTCAAGATTCCTGAGGGTCAAATAGCCAGGTGGCTACAAAGACTCCAGGAATATGATATCACTATCCGTCATCGGAAGGGATCATCGCACGGGAACGCTGATGCCTTCTGTAGAAGACCTTGCCCTGAAAACTGCCGATATTGTTCCAGGGTTGAAGCTAAATTCCAGCTGCTTAATCCGGTAGCACGACAAATTACAACATCAACATCGGGTGATCCAGATCCATAGACTGACAAGGAAGTCAGGAAAGACCAGCTGGAAGACCGTGACATTAAACTCATAATTTATATAATGGAGACGTCAAACAGGAAACATACCTGGCAGGACATTTCGAGCTATATAGTCCCACGAGAAAACAATATCAGGCGCTCTGGGACTCACTTCATATTCGAAACGGTGTCATTTGAAACGGCGGTCATTCGAAACGGCGTCTTGTACACGAAACTCGAATCAGATGATGGAAAGACTTTCCGATGGCAGCTGCTACTCCCAAGATCCCGGAACCCGGATGTCCTTAAAGTACTACATAGCAGCCATGCAGGAGGCCACTTTGGAATAATGAAGACCTTGCAGAGATTTCGGGAGCGCTTCTACTGGAATAATGGAAAAGAATGACGTGCAAAAGTGGTGCCGATCTTGCTATGTCTGTGCAGGTCGGAAAGGACCGAAGAGACGGGAAAAGTGCAACGTTACAATATCGGAGCACCTTTTGAACGTATCAACTTTGACATCTTAGGACCTCTGCCGCGAACTGCTGATGGTAACAAATACATCATAGTTGCCATTGATTACCTCACCAAGTGGCCTGAAGCGTATCCTATTCCTGATCAAGAGGTTATCACAGTAGCAGAGATGATGATACAGCATTTGATTTCCAGGTTCGGAGTGCTTCTTTAATTACATTGCGATCAGGGAAAGAATTTTACCTCGGCGGTAATCAAAGAACTCTGCAATCTACTCGGCATTGACAAAACCCAACGACGCCTTTACATCCCCAGTCGGACGGCATGGTAGAGACGTTTAATCAAACCATTCTCAATAACATCTCATTAGTGGTTTCCAGAAACCATCAGGACTGGGAGAAGAAGTTACCACTGTTTTTACTGGCTTACCGCAGAGCTGTCCACGAGACTACCGGCTATTCCCCATCTCAAATGCTCTTCGTCTGCCATGTGATCTTTTGTTTGGTCGCCCACCGGGTGCGCCTTCATCGTCTGCGGAATACATTCAAGATCTCATGGCCCGGTTTGAAGTGATGCACAACTTTGCACGAGAACGAGTCATCTTGGCGAGGGAGAAGATGGAGATCCGCTACGATAAGAGAGCTATTGGACATCGTTTCAAGGAGACAAGGTGTAGTTGCGGAATCCGACTTGACTTAAAGGACTCTGTTCGAAACTACAGTCATCTTGGGATGGTCCATAAACAGTCCTAAACAAGTTGAACGACGTAGTGGTTCGGATCCGTAAGTCATCGAACTCTAAACCTAAAGTTGTTCATTACGACAAGTTAGTTCATTACTGTGGCCATAGTATAGTGCTTGATTTGTATTTGGTGACTGATAGCATATGGTTTGCTGAAAGTTACTTATTGCTATTATTGTTTACTTTGTTATTGTAATGTAATGTTTATTATAGCATTGATGCCTTAGTTTAAGTTTGGCTTCCTGTGCAGGGATTGTACTGCCCGGGACGTTCAGTCCTTGGGAAGGGGGCAGTGTTACGGATTTCGTATTTATTTAGCTATTTATTTAGAATTGTAACTAAAATTGCTTTATTTTCCCCTGCAACGCAGACGATTTAGCTCCGTCGAAAAAGTAAAAATACAAGAGCGCATGCATTTAATATTATATAAATATCTCGTAATTACTGTTGCCATCATAATTACTGTTGTTCTATCTATCAACAAAATAAGGTACGGACATGTCCGTACCTTATTTTGTTGATAGAATGAACATCTGAAGATAAAAAGGGAGAATACATAAAATGAGACACATTAAAAGTTTCAAAAATTGATAATAAATAAAATGTTTTCGCACAATAATTTAAAAACTGACTTACCTTTTATTAAGAAAAGTAGTTAACAGCGTCTTCTTTCGGACTTTTTTTGAATAACCTCCGTCTCTTGATTGGCTGTTGAAGCTGCATCACTGTGAAAAACAGGCGTTCTTTGCAGGCTAAAGTTTTGTAAAGTTACAGAAATTAAAAAGTTACACAAGAATGTCCTGTAATTTTAGCAGTTTGAAAGCGAACTGTGGCGAGTACATATGATTCGCCTGTACGATTACATATAGTGTTTCAGTTGCCGCACGGAAGAATCACATGACTGACTGCAGATCAGCCAATTAGCGTTTGAAAGCTAGTAGCAGAAAAAACATGGCTGACTACCTGTTGGTCGTATACCTGGGGTAAGTAACAAAACTTTTACAATTATTGTTTGAAGTATTTTTTGTTCATTTTATGCGGATTGTTCTTATGCACTTTACACTGTTATATTTTTTTATTGAGTATTTTAACTTTTAGGCTTTGCTATTAATAAATATCAGTGTTCGTAACGTCTAACGGCAGGCGATTTTGAGTTGAAAGAATGCACAACACTATAATCATTGAAAATAGTGAAAAATATTTATTACAAATGCTGATCCATAATAGTATATTGTCATTGTGCGTCCGATAAATTACGCCTTAAACTGACCGTATTATTTATAACTAATCATTTCAAAATTTAATCACTTTTGTGTTTAATTGAAACAGCAGGTAATGTGATTCTTGAAAATAAAATGATCATGTGACCGTGCGTTTTGTATCGCCTGAATTCTTACTCGGCAGGCCTTGCGAGAACAGTTTATGTAAACGTTTAGAATTCTGAATGTAACGTATATATTTTATGCTTACTAGGTTTAGTTTATTATTTATTCTTTTTCTCGGATTACATGATTAATTATACTTCGTTTATAATTCAGTTTAACATGTTTATCTATCTAATATGTATCTAACAATATGTTTATCTGTACGAGATGTGTTATAAATTAAAATTAGAAAATCTTGAACAACACGGTCTTCTTGCAGGAATGTCGTTTATTCTATAGTGTAATAATATTATTTTTTCTGTGGAATTAATTTCTTACGAAAATGTTAGAATTCCGAAATGAATTATCTTTGATTAAAGATATGTCGCATGCTACTTTTCGTAATGTTATGCTTTATTAACCAGATGCAGCTTTATCATTCCATATATTTTAGTACTAATACCAACAGGGGGAAAAACGGAAATGACCTAAAACATTTTTCTAAAAATTCAGTAAACTATTTATAAACGAAAACTAAAATTTTGTACATTATTTCTAAAAATATCATTTCATTAATATTTTATAAATGACAAAGTTAATTATATTGTATATTTATAACTACCATTGCATATTTATAATTTTTTAAACATTTTATATAGAATTTATGTTCCATTTTATTTTCCCCAGTTTTAATACAGTTTTGAAATATGATAGCCTAGTTACTAGGACAGCGTGCATCAGCTGACACAAGTTTAATACATTTCTTGACAATTGTTTCTCTTGATTATGTAATATGATATATAAATCATAAAGTAAGTTTTCTTAAAAGTAAATTATCATTATACTTATTGAGTTTAAAACAATTATGTATTTGTACATTAGTATTAAAAATAAAATAACAATAATTTTTTAATGAAACATTGATTTAATACTAACAATGTAAGCATATATACAGGGTGTTTATAAAGTCCCAGACCCATTTTGATGTTTAATAACTCATAAAATAATGAAGATATAAACAAACTTATGGCATTTATTGATGGAATAACTTATATATTTTCCTTTTCTGGTTTGAATATCTTTACTTTTGTAAATATCGTCTGCGCTTGTGGTAAAATTCAGATAATTTCATTTTCCAGTCTAAATATCTGTACTTTTTAAACATCGTCTGCTTATTAATTGCATTTTTCTCTCTTTTGTTTTTGGCAACTATTGCAATGTTATGTGGTATTATTAAGATGGTGCACCATCTCATTGGCTTACCGTCGTTAGTAGTTCTTTGAATGACCATTTTACAGGAAAATGGATTAGGCGAGGAGGTTCAATTCCTTGGCCGCCCAGATCACCTGATATAACGCGGCTGGACTTTTTCCTTTGGGGATTTGTAAAGGACAACGTTTGCAGGAGGAGAGTGTCGCACATTGATGACCAAAAGCGAAAATTAAACCGCAATAGCCTCTGTGGATGCCGACATGCTTGCCGGTACCTGGCGGGAAATTGAATATCGACTTGATATTCTCCGTGCGACGAAGGGAGCACACGTGGAAGTTCATTGACAAGGGTCATGAAACTTTTTGAGACTATCTAACCATTTATGTTATTAATTTTAATCTATCTTTATTATTTTATGAGTTATTAAACATCAAAATGGGTCCAGGACTTTATAAACACCCTGTATATATAGGATTTTCGAGCACTAAGCTGCTGAAAAAATATAAGTAAAAACATAAAGTAAAAAATTAAGAACTACCTTTTCACAAAGATTATTTGAAATTTATTAATTATGAATTTCAATTTTCGTCTTTCTGAAAAAATTAGTTCTAAATTTCTTACCTTATGTTTTTACTTCTATTTTTTCAGCAGCTTAATGCTCGAAAATGCTAGGAATATTTATATTTTGTTTTTTAAAAAAATGTTTTGTAATTATATATATACATAATATATATGCAAATCAAAAGTATTCATGGATAAACTACTGGTAATTATCATAATATTATTAATCTAAAAGAAACCTACATTCCAATGAGAATGCTTGGTAATATTAACATTTCAGTATCTGATAATAATAATTTTCATTCCTATTTCCCTGTACTCCCTGTAATGACTACTTCCCTGTAATTTCGCTCTCTCTTATTATTGTCCACTGCTACTCCCTAGACCTCAAAGCATTTAATGCATCTGGAACTGCAGTTCGTGTCATCTTCTACAGCATGCAAGATATCACCGTTCAGTTTGTCCTACTACGAACAACGATCTTCAGGATTACCGTATTGCCATGCATATTCCATCTCACCCAGTTTTAGAACCAGATTCTGAAAAATATTTGCATAATTTTTCGCTTTTTAATGCATTCAGAAAATTTAAAACGGATTTATCGACATATTAATCGTTTTATTTACACTAAAAAAGACAAACTCTTCCACACCAAAAGCCCCGTTGGATTTTTCTCTCCTAACTGTTGAATTTTATGCCATCCTAATACAAAAAATGATCTATGATTGTGAAGCAAACATTCACTGTAAAATTTTGCCATGTCAGTTACATATTCACCTTCTCTAATTATTTATGGAAGATCTGAGGCCTAAGGAGTAGCAGCGACAACAGTGAGAATGAGAGAGATTCAAATTATAGAGAAGTAGAAAAATATAACTTACTAGATGTTGTACTTATGTGTATTCTTATTGAAATGTAGGTTTCTTTTAAAGAAATAATATTATAATACTTATTAGTAGTTTATCCATGATTACCTTTCTTTGTTATATTCTTGTTACCGTGTCCTTTGGAAATTAAATCATTCGCCTAATTTTTCCCTCGCAATTTTCGAATGATAAAATTAGTGAACATAAATGGGAACCAATAGATATATTAAGAGAATTAGATATCTCCATTGTCTTGAAGTTGTTTCATCAGTGATAGTCCATGCACCCAAAATCCATCAGCAAATCAGTTAGTAAGATGAAAACGACCACTACGCAGACGAAACATTCAGGGTAACTGGTTTTGTGAGCGCGTTATAAGGGAGATGAACATTATCTAAATCATTACAACAATTTCATAGCGTTGTGCTAAAAGAAAGTTGAGGGGGGGATGGGAATGTAAATACGGTATTTAGTGTCCGAGTCCCAGTGATTGATTTGGCCGAATATGTAATATAGAAATGTAAGGTAATAAATATAATATTTTTTCAATGCTAGAACAGTTTGAGATACTTATTCAAGTTATGAATTCTGAATGTAGGTATACTATATTTTATGTTTAATATATCTGTAATGGCTTCTTTTATAAAATGATTTGCATATTTGCTGTTTTCGTACAATGAAACTTCTCTAAGCTCTAACTACCCGTGACTCCTGAAAATTTTGATCTTCAATGAAAGTGGGCATCCTAGAGAAGTTATGTTTACTAATTAGTTATTTTAGGAGGAATACTGTGTTAGATTTAAGAAGTGATTGACTGAGGTAGCTAGTCGTAATGAGATGGTAGACTGTAATTCAGTGTTTTAAAGAATTTAAGCTACTCTTAAGTACCTAAAATATTATAAAGATATATGATTAAAAGTGTTATATAGCACATGGTTAAAACATATATTAAAATAATTTTTAAGAGCACGATTAAAAAATTTAAATTTTTTTTTCTTTATTTAGAGCACATGCTTTACATGTGCAAAAAAGGAAAAACCATTTATTTATTTTCCCGAGTAGTTCAGACGAAATTTTATAAAATGTTATTTTGTGTTATTTTTTAATGAATTCTTTTTTCAGGTTCTATGTAAAGTTTATGGATTAAATAATAAATTATTTTTACTTCCGTATTTTTTATTAGCATATTATGTGCTTCATGGTGTTTATATAAATATAATAGTAAAGTACTTCCATAATAAAATTATAAATTCAATAAACTTTCTTAATTAATATGTTGTAATATATATGTATGGCATAAAGTTTGTTTTCTGTTGTTACATGTATATTTCACAATTTTCTATACAAATTTCGAAATTTATAATAAAACTAGGGATGCTTTTTTTAAAATCAGTTTCTGAATGATATTGTTCCTGGATTGAAATGAATCTTTTAATAGTTTTTTTTGTGTGTGCATAAAAAGGGAAATGCCACATTTATGTTTTTCATTGAATCTTATTTGTACAGATTTTACAGTACTATCAGGAAAACAAATTTTGAATATTATTAAAAAATAGCACTAAATTATTTTAGCAAATAAATCATTCGATTTTCTGAAACATTAAAAAATTATTTATTTGTATTTATAAAAGAAGATTAGTAACAGATAAGCAACAAAGTGGAAAGGCAAAGTTTATAGCACTTTCTGAAACTATTATGTATTTATTATGCAGTATATAATGAAAATCCCTACCTCTCATTTAGAAATTTGTAGTCAAATTTGTGATGCCCATTATGTGCTTTAAATCTGATTAATATGCAATTTTGCAATGCTAGAAATACGAGAAATAGTATCATTTTAAAGTTTGAAAGAAGATAGTGTCATTTTCAGCATAAAAAGAAAGCAAGGCAACTTTTAGAAGAATAAAATTATGAAAAAATGAAAAATCTGTTTGTGTGTCATGAAATACAAAAATCATATTTACTTTTTAAAGTGGGCTTTGCATTTAGTTATCAGAATTGCAAACTTAATCCCGCAATTTGTAATTTGCAGTTTCATGTGTCGCAAAGGGCGTAATGTAATGACTCTGTAGTAAACAAATATTTAAAAATGAGTCGAAAGAGTAAAGTTTTAAATCTATGAAAATTAAAATTTTTATTGTATTGTTTGTTGTCGTTAAAATGTCATAATAAAGAAGATTATTAAACCAGCAATGGAATCGCTTGCAATTAAATATAAATTAAATTAATTAACAAAGAGGCAGAAGATTTGAAGAAGCTTAATAAACAGCGCAAGTTTATAAATTGAAAAGCATTTTAAATTCAACTTATCCTAATAAATGCGTAAAAAATAATTGTTAAAGTTTTGTAATTACGGAATACACGTGTAAATATGTACAAGACAACTGAGTAACCCGTGTATCTGCTTTTAAAATGCTATCTTTTATTTCTATTCACTGTTGATTAATTTAATGAAACTTTATATTTTAGCTTAACATATTGATTTAATAGGAACAGTATAATCAAATAATTATGCGTAGAGAAATTCATTGTCAAAACTATAATGAATACTAACTTTAGATTTTTGCACTAAATGTAATTTAAACAAGTTGAATTGCATTTTTGTTGTGGATTTTTTGTTTTTGTCATGTGGTTGTTTCATACTGAAAATAGTAAACTAATTTTTCATATAAACAACTGTAACATTGCAGAACTTTGAAAGTATGTAATTTCAATTCAAAAACTTGAATTTTATTTCATGATAATATAAATGAGAAATGTTATGTAACTTTAAAAATTTCTAAATTTTAACTGATAGATAATGAGAACTATTTAATAAAATGAGGAGATTTTTATGGATATACAACAATTCAAGAGTAATTAATTCATTTGTAACATTTTAAGTGATTTTTTCACCTTAGAATTAATTTCGCAAATTGACTTAGTATGAAAGTGACGACAAACTGATTAATTTTAGCTGCATTGTAAACATGAAGCTTAGATGTATTACATATCATGTTTGTAAATCTGTGGGAAGAGAGAATAAAACTATAGGTAAAATTAAAATGCATTAAATTTTAAGCTAATCTGAAGTATTAATTTTTGAAACAAATTTGTTAAAGGCATAATTGTATTAAGCATTAAGGATTTTAATGGAAGCAAGGCTTTAAAAATTAAGTTCAGTTGGTGAAGTTTTATGTTTATTCAAAAAGCAAGACATTAGGATTTTATTGAAAGAATGCTGTTAATTTAAAAGGAAATTATCTGGAGGTAAGGTACAAAAGTTATGCAAGTACCAATCTATTATTTCAAACAGTAGCAGACTGTTTACAAACACTGAGTGCAGATAAGAATAAAAATATTAGTTGGACGTGGTAATTCAAACATACAAGTAAAATTTTGAATACCTTGTGGAAGCAAAATGAAGTTCATTGCTCTGTTGTATTTACGTTGTAGAGACATTAGGTTATTACGAGGCAGGAGAGGTGAAAAATAAGCAATACCTTCGCCGGGAATCGAAACACGGACCTCTCGGTTACGCGTCGAGCATGCAGACTACGACACCACGAAGGCATGCGAAGAAGGCGGGAGAAATACCTTATAACTTTACTGAGAATAACATTTTTTAGAAGAAGAGGATGTAATATTTTTGAAACATGAAGAATAGCTATTCTGTGTTCTTCATTAAAATATTTCACAAAATGTCTTTTTACTGTAATAATGTGATTATATCTGCATACAACACGTTTACTCAACTAAGTTAAATCTAAAGATATGTTTGTCTATTTTAGCTAAGATTACTAAAAAAAAGTTCTAGAACATATCTTATTAATTGACACTAAAACATACAAATAAAGCATTCTGTTTTTTTTTGTCAGCTATTTTACAGGAAAAATGTAATTTCAAGATTCCTTTCCGTTATTTAATGTAAAGGATATACATGTGATTTAATCTAAGGAGTAGCATATCAATTTGAACTTTTAAGTTAACCGCAATTCAACTTCAGATTGGTGATAATTTGAAAAGTCTTTCAGTGGTACCAGACATACGTTTCTCTTTATAAAACAGCAATACTCTGCAGCAGAATAATGTTAATTTTTGTAAAAGAACATTGAATACTGTTGAGAGCACATCTTTCAAATTAATGCTATTCTGAGGTCGAATAGGCTAATTTAAAAGCCCAAACTGTTATGCTTCACTTGCATATATATATATAGATACATAAACATATCATTCTTTTACTCGAATATATTTTATTAATAAGCATCAATTTAGACAAAACATCTATTATTTTTATGGACATATTCCTTTAGTATTTCACAATTTGAAACCTTTACAGACACATCCATTGGGATTTTATATAAGAAAAGTATCTTCTACTCACATAATAACTTACTGTAATAATACAAGCAAATACCCTGTAGCAGTTACACATACATCCTCTGGGGTTTTACTTAAGAAAATTATGTTCTACTCATATAATTAACGACTTTAATAATCCAAGCAAATAACCTGTAACGGTTACAGATATCCTTTGAGATTTTACATGAGAAAAATATGTTCTATTTACATAATTATTTGCTGTAATATTACAAGCAAATAATCTGTAATCATTACAGATATATCGTTTGGAATTTTACATAAAAAACATGTTCTACTTACATAGCTATATGCTGTGATATTACAAGAAAAGATCTGTAACATTACAGGCATAATCCCTGTAAAGTTACAAAGAATGCACCACGCAAATAACCCATGGAAACCTAGTTTCCATAAGTTTTCTTAGTAACCTTACAGATTTTTTGTTTTTACAGTGATATACATTGCACTCGTCCAACGCAAACTAGAGCCTACCTCTGAATTTCGCATTCAAGTGTAAATATCATAAAATAACATTAAGCAATTAATGTTACATTCAGCAAATATATCTCTATCGCATTTTAACTGTTATGTGCAAAAGCCTGATAATAATTTGTTTAAACCTGACTGCTCGTTATTTTGCAAGATATACGCTTTACTGGTTTATTTAACAGCTGAAAACTAAAAAAAAAATTTAAAAACAAAAGGAAAAATACAGTTTTTGCAATTAAAATATATCTGTGCGCAATGATATCAGAATACTAATGTAAATGAAGTGTATCTACAAATAAGGTATTCATCAGGACAATGAATTCATTAATATAAAATTACCTGAAATTTTGAGCTAAATTTTCATTGGCTTTCTTCAAAAACATCTAAATTTAAACTATAGCTTTTCTTTAAAAAATATACATTGTTAAGCAATTTGAAGTAAAGTATGTATGACATTCTTTTATATCTTGATTTGTTTTTTAACTTTATAAGGTATTTCTCCCGCCTTCTTCGCATGCCTTCCTGATGTAGTGGTCAGCACGCTCGACGCGTATTCGAGAGGTCCGGGGCTCGAGTCCCAACGAAGGCGTTGCTCATTTTTCACATCTCCTACTTTCAAAAAATACCTAATGACTCTACAACTTAATTAATTTTTTTTGGGCTTTTTTCCATTTCCAGTGTAAGTATGAAAACAGTATTGGGAATTATTTCACAAAAGGCACTGCACAGAGCTCTCATAATTTCAGCAAAATAAATTTGCCAAAGTGTAGAGGATGTGTAACAATACATCTGTGCTATTGGCATAATATTTTTTAAAATAAAGAATTAAATTTACATAAATTTATTAAGCTTTTCCGCACATATTTATAACTAACAAATTCAGTTTTTGTTTACAGAGAAACAGATTCGCATTATATTCATATTTAGGCAATACGATTTTTTTAATTATCTCGAATGCCTAACATAATAACTTACTTTATAGAGTATTCTGATTTTTAAATATTTTGCTGTAATGGTTATAAAAACAAAATTTTAAGTATTAATTATTTTTTACAATGTTTTAAGCAAAATTTTAGCACTCCTTTTTCACTACTGACTAAATTTCATAATTTTATAGCATTTTTGTCTTATTTTATTAGATACATTTACTTTAAATTGATAAAGTTATATAAAATAAAGTAATGAAAAATTATAAAAATGAACCTTGTGCGTATTCAAATTTTTAAAAGGACAGATTTTGTCGCTTCTCATTCTAAAAGAATGGCTGCTGAACTATAAAAAGGGCTAAAACCTCCAAGTCTAAAAGCGGTCATATCATGATGTTTCAACGACATCGAGAAATTGCCATGATGCTACATGAAATATTTTACATATTCGCTGCGATGTAAAGACGTCGTGAAAGCTACCAGGATCACACTGAAACTTCTCGGAGTAGTTTGCTACGCCCATGCTACTTGGGTATAGTTCTTAATTTACATTTTATAGAATATAAGCTTCATAAAACAAAACTGAACGTATTTAGGGATGAGAAAGGTTAATATTATGAATTATTCTTTTATGGATAAAAAGTTTTATAAACATATCCATTAATTTTTCTATTCCAGTATTTTCCTTTGCCTTATAAATAAAAATTTCAGTTAGATTATGATAGTGGAGAAAATTTGGTTATGGACTTCAGAAGGCACAAGGACTGTTCTCAATGGAAAAATGTTTCTTCGATAGATTCTCTCCCTCAAGGATTTCCGAAATGAGATTTTACCGTATTTTTTCTAGCCAGTGCGAATATAAAATTTATAACAATTATCATTTTTATAACAAAAAAATAATTACTTAGTCTTTATTTCATTCTATTCAAGTCAATTTTTTCCATGGTCTTGGAAATATTCCGCGCAGCCTCTAATATATAAGATTTAAATTATATTTAATCAAATACATCTAACTTCAGTAATGTATTTGCATATATTGCGTAGGACTGAATAATATATTGGGTGTTTTGAAATAGACTACATGCTTACAGAGGGGATTAAATTTTAATTAAATCATACTATTTATTCTATGGCTTTTCTAATATTCATTTAAGAAAAACACTTTAAAACGTTGTGTTAAAGGTTTGTTGAATTCAAAGGAGAATACTCGAGCACGTTTTAAAATTTTAGATGCTCTTTTCCTAATGCAAACATTTCACCAAAAGCAACTATTCTCTACACAATGCTTAAGCAGAAGGCTAAGTTAATAAATAAAAAATAAATTATTAAATAAATTCTGAATAAACCCCTTTGGAACAATATTAAATTATTAACGGAAGCTAATGAATCTTTGAGAAAATAACATGAGACGTAAAGGAATAATACATACCTTTTAAAATTTTCATTTGTTCTACAACTGAGAAAAATATTCTTTCGTTCTCAGGTGTATGTGTTTCGGCTTTTTAAAATACCGAAACAAAAATCTAATTTTTCTTTTTTCCCCTGAATCGGGAGATAATCCACTCAAGTCACATATTCTAATAAGGGATCCTCTATTTCATTACATTTTGCCCTGGGTTTATCTTTTAGAAAAATGAAGATCCAGTATTTAGCATTTATGTTCTAAAAGAACACATTAACTATAAAGTCACTCTAAGCTGTTTTTCCCAATCATATTACAATATGTAACGCTTTACAAACGGATAACTCACTATAAATATTCTAAATCTGCATTTGTATGTTTTATTTAACCTGGTAAAATTACTTAAAAGAAAACAAAATATAGTTGTAGTAATGTACGTGTTTGTACCTTAAACCAGAGTAAAATTCTAGTAGAATGTATCCAGAAAATGTCAGTAAATAGAGAAATAATGAAGCAAATATTTTACTGCCCATCTGAGTAAATTTTGAGGTATACAATGCACAAAGTTCTTTCTACAGTTATCCAACTCTGTTATAGGCAGCGTAAAACATAGGGGATACAGATATAATATAAAGCACTTTATTTGTTATCTAATTGTAAAATATATCACTTGTATATTACACACACCATTACTAAGAAACTCTTAAGAGGAAACAATTGATAGCTCTAGATTATATAGCTTAACTCTATTGAAACTTCATTTGCTTAAATGAAAACCTGATATTCGTGACCCCACGGGTAGATATCCAGTTCTGAAAGTTGGTTTGTTCATTTAGACCAAGTGATGAGATCATCCCGACCAATCTATTGTTCTGGAAATGCTGCACTCAAGGTTTTCCAAGCATTTAAGAAAAATAAAGTGGAGCTCCGTCGTGTTGGAACCATATACATGTTGCTGGAACAAGGTTTAGCTAATCTGGAGAAATTTCTAATGAAAATACAAGGTATGTTTCTCTGTCTAGTCGTCCTAGCAGAAGGTATAAATTAATTAAAGGGCACGGACGAGTGCGGATTACTGACACCCACACATGAAAATTGTGGTAATTTAAAATTCCATGCAGTATACAGTGAATCAAATATGCGCAACAACTTCAGGCTAGGCTCCAGTCTGTTGACAGAGCTTGAGCGAAATATTGATACCGGACAGATAAAAATCGGCATTTGCCTAGGCTCAGACCTTGTAAACATGGCAGAAGTGTATTCTTTTATATTGCAATATGAGTCACGCCATCAAATGGGCCAAATTTGTGGGGTGGGGAATTTTATAGGACTATCGATAATCGCACGTAGAATCTCTTTTGAAACATATGGTACCTTTAAACTCCTTGGATCCCCTGTATCCTGCAAAATGATGACAATAAAGATCGTTTCACATAGGTATTCACAATGCTGAAACGTCTGCAGGACGTCTTGTAGGAATAGTATAGTATACTTCCGGTACAGTTTTTTGGCGTCTTTCTCATTGTCATTTACAGTTTCTTAAATAAAATTCATATTCGCGTTCTCCTAATACCTGGAATAGCTCATTCATTCCGAAATCCATGATAGAAATCACAAGTATGAAAATCAGCATTTAAATGGCTTCATTAATACTGTCCCACTTGAGTGACTCCCATACATTGTAGGACGATTACTGCTTGATCATTTAAATTCTACCTTCCATACAGTTTTACCCAAAAGTTTTGAATCATCCTTTATATCCAGAATAATATTTGCATATCACTGTATCGCATTTATGTTATAAGTTAAAAGAATTAGAGTATTGATTTAAGCAATCTGGAGAATCAAAGTTTATGGAAAATCCTATTTTAGTATATTTCTGAGGAGCATTGTTTACAAGTTATGGTCTCCTACATCTTTCAGTAGCATATTGATAACGCTGGATTTCAGAAACTGTATTTTGGAAATTTTGGCGCTCCTCAAACCAATATAAACAGAAAATACACGTTAAATTACTGATACAAACCATTTTTCAAAGACTGTTACTGAGTATATAGTCGATTATTAGGTCAAAAGGAGACTTTCAATCCAAAATAACGTATTTTTCAGTAAATTTGAAATTTTGTCGTAGTTGTCTCTGCATAAGTGCAGAGGAGAAATATTCTAAAAAAAATGTTTTAAGCAACTTTAGGGCTTGAAAAGGACAAATGCGTCGGGACAGATGCGTCAATACAAATCCTAATCGAATGACTTAGGGGTCACGGAGATGTTTCTGCATTATGATGAATAACTAAGAATATAATGTTTAATACTTACTTTGAAGTTTATTTTTTAATATTTCTCTCTTTGGTTGAATATATAATATAATTAGATATTATTATCTCCATTCAAAAAATAAAAAAAATATATTACACTATTTATTTCGGGCATACACTGGTTACTGGAAAAAAATATATATATACTGAATTTTGCAGTTGTGCAAAACTGACTTGATTGTTTGTTTTTTCTGACATGTAACAAATTTAAGTTTCTAAAGCGTTGTTATCGCACATGATGAAAACAAATGCCATTAAGTAAGGAAAAAAGACAGACATTTCGGAATTTTGATCTATTTTACAGTAAATTGTGACAATCTAAATTATCACTTGAAAACATTATTGGCGAACTCATTGTGGACGCAATGAGAAGAAAATAGTAGACCTACAAAAGAGGATTAAAAAAATTGAAAAAGTACTGTGATTGCACAACATCACTATATGAAACAGTGTTCAAATCCTATCTTTAAAAACAGAGCAATCTTACTAGTAAACAAGGTGGCCCAAAATTATTGAACGCATTTCATGTTCATGTTTGGAAAAAAAAAGAACAAAATGAGGCCCGTACGTGTTTATTGTTTTCTTGAAAAGGCAATTAAAAAAGTTTTACACAACAAAATTTTAAACATTAAGTAATTCCCAAATGAGCTTTATTTGTGGCACGCAAAATATCCAGTCGATATTCAGTTTCACGCCAAATGTTTTGCAGCATTTCAGCAGGTTATTCCTTTAGTGACTTCAGTAATTCGTCGTTTTAGGTTATCGATATTCGGAACTGGATTTACGTACATTCGGTTCTTAACATACCACTAAAAGTAAATGCCAAAGGGTGTTAAAGTCGGCGGATATTGGCGGCCATGGTATCGGCCTCCCGCACGACCAATCCAACAATTAAGAAATGTTTTATCCAGCTCCATTCGAACTAAGGAACCAAAGTGTGTGGAACGCTGTCTTGTTGACAGATAATTTGAGGCTGACGGCATTTAAATTGAGGAAAAACTTAGCACTCTAACATGTCCAGCTGTGAAATACTTGTCACTGACTGTTCAATGAAGAAAAATGGCCTGAAAATTTCATCTGCAGCCAAAGCGCACTAAACATTCATTTTCGGGCTACTGCGTACTTTTTTTTTCTGTTCCTCTTTTTCGGTTACTGCATGAAGAGATCCAGAGCTGATTTACTATAAATGTTAACATAAGCAGAAACATTTAAAGAAAAATTGTTGGATAACCCTGTTTAAAATTGTCTTTCAATGAAAATAATAAACGTGCACGTACATCATTTTTTTCAAACATTAAATGCCCTCAATAATTTGGACCACCCTGTATTTATAAAAAATTATATTATTTATTTTATAAATTTACGTTTAAAGTGCCTAAGTAAGCAACGTGTCCTCTTTCAATTTATCGCGATAATTTGAGAGAAAAATATTTTAATATTGCGAGGCTTTGACCTTCCTTTTTTTAACTCTGAAATGTTCTGGGTGATGCCATTTTATCCTCGCTTTGTTTTCTTCACAATATTTGCATCCACGATCTTTTATGACAAGAACAAATTATTGAGCTATATTTTTATTAAAATAATGAAATTAAGGAGGCAATTAATTTCATTACTTTTAACATATCGCAATGAAATTAGAGATATCTATGTTTGCTGTTTCCTTTGCAATTTATGCATTCTGGGGATTATATTATAATTATTTAGTCCATGAATCCTTTAGATATACATCATTGATACATAATCAGCACAATTATTTAATTCGAAGCTTTCTCAAAATATATGCAAAATTTATTTTGGATATGCTTTGATTAATGCATTGAAATACTAGGCTAATACTTCTCATTATTTAGAGTTTTTCAATGACGCACGAAACACATTTTATGCCCGTAGCAAAGTCAGTCTGAAATAAACAAATAGGAAAAATATAAAATTATTGTAAATTATATATAACTTTTAAGCTAAACTGAATAGATATGCTTATCAAACACCACAGCATTTTATATTTGCATCATTCAAAAATTTCGAAGAGACGCACTGAAAGAAATATTTCAAGTTAACTGATCTTTCCTATAGAATATTTTTAACAGTTGGTTGCTGAAAGACTATTTTGCAAATTTTTTGCTGATGGTTGCTTCTTTTGAACTGGATTCAACATTATCGAATTGTTTTTGTTAGTACTAGCTCTTGCATCAGAAGTTATACAGCTAAGCCATAAAATTTTAACACTTGATAGAAAATAAGCCGGTAACTAGCAGAAGCAATTAATAGATTTCGATAAAGGTACACGAAGTTCCGATAAGACTGCAATCAACAATCAGTTTCAGATTTATACTTGTAAATATATAGGTTTATTCTTCATATTTATCTACTGTATTATCTGCTATTCCAACCTGCGAAACTATCGAAGGGAACTAATGTTTAAAGAACATGTTCATAATGGATCAAGCAGCATGTAAAATCTTTGATACTTAAATTTCTCTTTGTTTTGCTCCTTTGAATACAAACTCTTTCGCCTTAAAATAGTTAAATTACAGCTATAATGACCATTAACTTAAATAATACTCATTTTGTATATGAAAGGAAAATTTTCAAGAGTAAACGGTGATTTAAAATAAAACACAACATTGAAGTTAGGGCTGAAACAGATTTGTTAACATTTAAGAAATTCCTCATTTTCGTTATTAAAGGCGAAATTTTATAAATGTACTCAAAAATGAAAATAGTGTGCAGTATACAAGCACATAATTATACACAAGACAGAAGTATACAAATCAACATGTAAAGGCAATTAATTTATCTCTGAGGGCACACTAAATGTGATTCAATGGCGTCACAGCAGGTCCTCAACAATAAATCACTACTTAAAACCCACCGTTTCTCTAGTAAGAACCTATCAGCATAACAAGTGAATACACATTCCGAAATTATGCACGTTCCTGCAGCACCATAATTCGTATTATTCTCCTGAGAGAGAAAACTATACCGTGCTCTAAACATAACGCACGAGTACAGAGCTTTCTATCCTCTTGCTACAAGGACTGTAAATCTTAGACCTTGTCTATGTCAGAAGGTCTGTAATAATTGGGAAAACCACCTTAAGCGCTAAATCTAATCTTATTGGATATGTTGCGTTCTCCAATAAAGTTTGAATGCTGAAGCAGTTCTCACAATTGGATACTGAGACATTCGCTTTAGTAAGGGATTTAATATCAAAGCTAGAGCTGAATGCCAGAGCAGATAGCATTCAAATCCTTAAGTGTTCTTCATAGAAAGTCTAAAGCTCAGGATTCAGCAACTTAATCTTTGCATGCATTCATATACTTGCCGTTCAATAAGGTATAGTTCAATAGTGAAGCAAATTTCAGCTAATTACAGAACCTCTTTTCAAATTAAAATTAACAATTACGGCATGTGTGAATTACTCTTTGCATAAGCTTTAACGCTATGCATAATAGTACATATTTTAACAGAGAGAAAACTTGTTAAAAGCATTTTAGATACAATTTGTAAATGATCATTTACTAATTAGGACAATTATTGCAAATTCTTCGGATACTAAAATACATCAAAACTATTCTACGAGCTCTGATACTTTCTCAAATGGGGACACATAACTGTTTATATAATTTGTGACAGCGAATGAATTCTCAAATAGTGCTTTCCTAGTTCAAGTTATAGGAGTAAGTTCCAATATTTCTTAAATATTTTCCCAGTTTCATCTCAACACTTCAAAAATGAAAATCCATTTTCTGTTATTCCATATTCGGATATATTAATGCACGATGAATTTCTAATTTCAACTCTATACAATGGATATGGAATATCCAACTTTGGATCTTTTATAATTTATTAAATATCATTTCGATTCATTTATCATTTCTGTGATACCAATAATTGCTCGTAGTCTCGCGGTTTTGATTTATTAAATCAGTCCGAGTAATATAAGCATCAGACTCTTACAATTTTGGTCGTGTGATACCTTCACTAAAAATAACGGAGACTTACATTTTTATCCAGGAGCTTTCTGATAAAACTGTGGTGTTCCAACCTTTTATCTAATAGCTAAATGCAAGGAACCTCATGCACAGATAAGCGACTAATCACTTGAGTGCGTGAACAGAGACGTAAGACTCAAGAAGAGTTAATTACCCTTTATTTCTCAAAATAAGATTTAGCACAGTCGGCTGCTATCTCAAAGCCTACAGCAAAGCCTCCACTTGGGCTTGAACTCAAAGTAATAAGAACAAAACCTTAATTAATGCTTATCTAAAAAGATCTAGCCGAAGCTATCAAGGTTCTAAGTAGTTGTCCCTTACATATCGATTAAGATGACGAAGCTATCAAGTGCCTGAAGTACGGCCGAGCGTAGTAATAGCTTAGAGAGAGATGTAGCCAAAAGGCAGAACGCGCGCTACTCAGAAACTGTGGCTGTCTAACGAAGTCAGTGAAACTTAACTACTACTCTTACTCATTTGCATTAAACTTGATTCTGAAAACACAAACTGGTAGGAAATCGTAAGCTGAAAATAGGAAGTATAGGAAAGTTGCTTTAACTATTAAAAATTTAGGATAACTGTTAAAAATTTAGGATAAACCTTACAAAACTATCAATAAAAATGTTTTATATAGCGGAATTTAGCTGATTAAAAATATTCATCTACAAAAGATCACGTTTCCCGAAAAATACCTTCGTGGTATCATTTTAATTAAACATTTCTGGGCACAGATGTTCTTCTTAATTTGGAAATGATTTGAGCATAAAAACTGGAGCTTCATCGATAAGTATGAATCCTTGTTTGAGCTGATATCCAAAATTCCCATTTGAATCCCCATCCACTATTAATTTTGTTGAAAAAATTTAATTCATTTTAGTGTAAATTCCCAAATATTTAGATTTTAAAAATTCAAGGAATATATTAACTGGCGTCTTACTTTTCCCCATATGAATGCGCTCTTTCATAATAGAGACTGATGGAAAAGAAGTATAAATCTCGATAAGTAACTCCTCGACGAAAATATCTTCAAGTGTGATCATTCGTTAATTGTGGGTCTTACTTTGAAAGCGTGTGACATTGGAATAGACAAATTGTTGTCGCCCATGATTCTGCCAGCAAATGCAAAGGTTAAGCGTTATAATATTCATTTTCATAGCGTTGAGCTCGATTCGATAGGCAAACTGAGAAGTTGTAGGTTTTGAAATTCGTTTTAAGCTATATTCGTTGTCCAATTTTTCCTCCGGTACAAAATCAAGTAGAAAGAAATCAAGTCATCAGCTTAACTTGATATTTTTTTCAACGGAAATCCGTGTTTATGCGTGAGATATGTTCTCCAAAAAACCTTCAAGTCAGATTTGTATTATAAGGTCAGTTTAGAAATAGGGTCAGTCTGAATGCCGATCAGGCATCAGATCGCATAAGGTATATATTATAAAGTATTTTCTCCCTCCTTCCAGCGTGCCTTCGTGGTATAACGGTAGCACACTCGACGAGTATTCGAGAAGACCAGGTTCGAATCCCAGCGAGGGCATTGTATATTTTTCATCTGTCTTGCTTTTAAATAACCTAATGTTTCTACATTGTCTGCGCATCTCCTTCTTCAAAGTATCCTAATAGCTCTACAGTGGCGCCCGAACTAAGAGGTGGTGAACAATAATTCGTCACCTCCAGAATTTGGGAATAGGGTCCCCTAATTCCCAGTCGTTCTTTAAAAGGGGGAGTATATAAGGTATTTTCTCCTTCCTTTCAGCATTCCTTCGTGATGTAAAGTTAGCACACTCGGCGCGTATTCAAGAGGTCCAGGTTCGCGTACCGCTGAGGGAATTGCATTTTTTCACATGTTCTGCTTTAAAATAAGCTAATGACTCTACAGTATATAATTCGGAAACTTAATGAACAGGACACATACGGCGAAGATTATAATATTGGGGATCATAATATCAACAAAAAATAACATAACACAACAAAAATAACATAACAAAAATAAACTGACGCACACGTCATGATATTTTAATAATCAAGTCTAGTACTGAAAAGTTCAAAATTAATGCAGCTGTTCCAAAATAACAACTGTAAGACTGGAGTTTTTTAAAATTCAAGCAAAGTGAATGTTTAAAAAAAGAAAAACGAAAATCTGAAAGGATTTATTTTAACGTTGCACGACGTGGTTTGTTAAGCTTTTTTAATGCTCTTTTTGTACTCGCAGTTTACCTGCCTACTGTTGGACTTAGACCTGCTGACATAACTTTTCTGTCTTTTTAGCCTTATTATTAAATGTCGCATTCTTCGCAATTACGCCACATAAAAATCAACAATAAAATCACAAAATTTTAAAAGCAACATATTTTTTAGAATTCTCGATATAGTGCTAAATGTTGCCATGTACTTTTTTATTTGCTATTCAGTCTTTTGACAGTTCATTATAACAATGTTCCGTTCTCTTTTTTAGATGACATACGCAGTTTCTTATACACCTAGGGTTGCACTTGATGCGGTAATGTTATTTTATTATAATAATTATAGCAGACGTGAAGCGAATTCTTTGCTATGTTTGAGAACAACGACAAAACCCTGAAAGGTTAAACAGAATTTAGAACACAACGACACGCTCATGTGCTATAATTTCCACAACTCGTGATGACGTAGAATAAAACAGAGCAGTCTAAATTTAATTCCCACATTGAAAAGTTATCAAGGATTACACTACTATTAGAAGCTGGCTCACTAGCTCCATCGCAGCGTAGAATTAATGTATCAGCAGCGGGAGGGCGCAAAGCCGAATAATTACAAGTATCAGAACTGGCAAGAAACTAGCTACGTAGCATACATGCGAGTCTAGAAACATTCTCTGTCTCTAGTCTAACGAACTTCACTTTAAATACTTGCATTCTAGTGAGGAATATGGAACGGAGCAGTTAGGAGAAGTTATAATAACAACTGAAGTCACAAATATATAGTTAATTAACGTAAGATTCTCGGCATTTTTGTACGTAACTTAGTGCGTAACTTAGTGTAACTTAGTAACGAGTGTTTTGCTCATTGTACGTAACTTAGTGCTATCTCAATTTATTACAAATTCATTTCCTTCCAAGCACTGGAATAACAAAATGTTTAGCAAGAAAATATTTATCATTTATACATTTCAACTAGCCATTTACCAAAAATAAATAAATAAATAACTCTTGTTTCCTTTAACTCAGTTTGTCACCCCTGTGCTCTAGCATTGTGATGCATGCAAGTGCGTATGTAAATGCGCAGAGTTTTGAACAAATAACCAAAATCTTATATGTTAATAACTTAGACACATAAGGACTGTACCTATGTTCTAAGTTTCATTTTCATTAAATCTCATTAATAATAAATTTCGTTGCAGAGCCTAAATTATAACTAATAAAATTCGCTATGTGGCTTTTACTTTGCTTCATATCATTATCAGTTGCTAACCTATATTTTACATTTATCATATACAATTAAAGAACACTCAAGTTTTACCAAACAGTTAACAGAAGACATGAGAAAACATTTAAAATTATTTATATTAAAAAGATTACCCAGCTTGCACTTACGCATAAATCGTTAATGTCTGCGGTGAAACTGTGCTAAAATTTTGTCAGTACTGTCTCTTCGCCTAAGATAAGAGTATCACGTTAAATGACCTTTCTAGAATACTATGTCAAAAACCCGAAATGAAAAAAATGAAAGAATTTATATAAAAATGCATACTTTTTGCATATGACAGACTAAAAAAATTACAGGAAAAATCTTAAGTTTTGGGAATAAGAGATAAATATCAAGTTATACCAAAAGTTAATAAATATCATGTATTTTTTGAAGATTTCTATGATGACCCTTCCGCTAGGAGGGGCATAAATTAATAATAAAAATACTTTTGAAATAAAATGGTATAATGAATGTTTTTTAGGTATGAAAAAACACATAAATATCTTAAGTATTAAAAACGACATAAAAATGTAATGATATTCTGAAGTTTTTCTCAAATCGCACGAACATTTTCTATCTATCATACCATTACTTAGTACATTCTACATCAGATTATGTCTCTATTCTAAATCTGTCAGTTTTTGAGTCTTAGAATAATATCCAAGACTATTGAATTCTTCCATTTATAAGCAAATATTTATGAGGGAGACATTATACATTTATAATTTATAAGGGAAACATTTATAAAATGAGAATTTAAAAGCAATATTATGACTTATTATAAACGAAGATGCAACGTATTATCTTCTACAAAATTGTATTCCTATCCATCCTTTAATATTGTTGCGTGCGAATGGGTTCATAATAGATTGAATGCAAACAGGTTGATAAGATATTATTAATAGGTTGATAAGTTTTATTTTATCGAAAGAAACGTTTCAGAGTTCTAGAACTTTCCAAACAATAGTCTTACAGCTCTTTACAATATCACAGTGTAAAATGAGCAGTTATACTTAAAACTGCTAAGAACGTTGCACAACGCAAGCAAAGCGCATCTAAAAGTCGAAGCTTTCAATACTCCGAAGTCGCTCTGAACTAACAGCAACTACTGAGAGCAGATGCTCTCTCCGGCCTTCTATAGTTTTCACCCGGCCGCCAAAATATTTCTAGTATTTCTGCTTTTCAAAATTACTGGATGGTCTACAAGGGCCGAATTACGGTTACAGAAACATATAAAATCAATTAGTTATTCAATTACAATACCTATTATGGTGACAGAAGGACGGAACTAAAATGTCGCCAGAGGGTCGCCAAGTTTGGCGACTTTTGGCGACTTCTCACCAAATTGGTATGAAAAATAAATCTTCATTTGCTGATTGCAATAAAACAGATCATTCTGCGAAGCTACGGATGGAGGCTATAATACTGATACAAAAATATATACAATTGTTGTTGCTTCTTTTAATCCAAAGTCTTCCGAAATTGAATGCAGTTTGCTTTCTGCTCCACTTTAAAAGGAGATTCGACAGGCTTTTATACATAGCACAGATAATTATTAAAATTTTAAAAGTACAATTTCTTCAGGAAATTACTTAGCACTTAGTGCTGGCAATGCACCAGGAATGGTTGGCTTGAAGACTGATTTTGCAGGCATCTTAAAAAAAGAAAATTCGTATTTGTAAATTATGGATTGCATCTGTCATATCTTAAATTTAGCAGTTGAAAAAGGGTCAGCTTCTTTGCAAATAAGTGTGGATGAATACATTGTTGATATTTATTATTATCTTGGAAAGATTGCTAAAAGGAAGGAAAAACGGAAACATTTCCAACAGTTGCATAATAGTGAAATAAGAAAAAAAAATTGAATTATATATGTAAATGCTAGTTAACTTTATAGAAATGTTTATCTAGAATCCTTGACCAATGGAACCTAGTTCTTACATTTTTTAAGGAAGAAGTAAATGCTCCTAGATTAAAAAGACAAAAGGCTCCGTTCATAAACGATAAAAGGTTTTAAGGTAAAAGACTTTGTTGAAAGCTATTTAATACCTTAAGTAAATGAAGATGTAGTTATTATTTCCACTGTTAAAAATTGATGTGAGAAAAATTAAGTAATTTCTGCACCTGCGAGCAACTGGCAATTCACAAAATAATACTACAAAATATAAGCATAAAACTCTTCCAATACAAAGTTTTTCCAAAATAAAAAAATCGCTTGACAAGGGACATATTTTCTTATTATTGTAAATTTACCTTGTGAAGAACGAATATTTTTGTTTTTGTCTTCGGATCTTAACAAAGCTTTTTACTTTTCTGTACGCTCCATTTTGCCATCGTTCGATGTTCTTAGCATAATTCTACAACACAGAATTACATTAAATCATGTTTTGCAATCAATGATTAGTGATCTTGTTAAAGTATTACTTAATGATTGGGGAAATTCATTAAAGTATTTTTCTGTTATTAGAAGCTATAAGTGATAAACTGTTTTTTTACATGAAAGTATTTTTGCATTACTTACCTTTAAGAAATAATATATATATATATAATACTTTCAGATTATTATTATTCCATCCCTCAAATACAATGCTTTAAGATATTAATTAGCTACTGATTAAAGTTAATTCATTATTAAATATTTTTTCCTACATATTTTTATTACTTAAAAAAAACTTGTTGTCGTTGAGAAAATTCTCCAGATTTCTTTAAAAAAATCTCCTGATTTTTGAGTGTCGTATATTGGCAAGAATGGATTGAGAATACTGATCGTTATACTTTTATCATTCTCCACAAATTATATACCGAAATCGTTTAGAGAGCAAATCTGGACTTTTGCTTTACAAAAATATGATATCGACTTGGAATATTGTCCGGAGTCAACAAGGCAGGCAGATGACTTACCTAGATTGCTTGTGATGCAGATGAATAAGCATTCTTCTTGTATATGAACTAAAAAATTTAGTAAGGATACAGCCTGAGAAATTCACAGAAAATTTAGTACTTATGATACAGACTGCATTTTGTTTAATTACTTCCTTAAAACTTGTATGTCTTATTTTTTGTATACTTGAAGTATTTCCATTGATACAAAAATGGAATATCATAAAGAAAATATGTTTTACTTCGAATTTTCAGTTTATTTCCATAATCTTTATATTAGTCTTTTATAACGTATAATAGTTCTTTTGAGAAATATTTGTCAGGTCTTCATTCATTAGTGCTATGATAAATATTTTGCCTAGGCCTAATGCAATACCCATACCCAGCCTCAGTTTTAGAGTAATGTTTTAGGCACTTATGAGGTATACGTTCCTCATAAGTGCTAATGTAATTGTAAATAGTGTCCTTTAGGTAAAGGAAAATAAAAAGACTAGTTAAATCAGCAGCTTCAGTAGTAGCATAGGCCGACCAGTTTACTTGAGAAACTAAAAAACGCATAATCCCTTGATTTTGGGAAAATATACTCAAACATATCGAATATAAATTTTGCGATGTACAAAAATTGAAACATTTATACAGCATGGTGTTTCTGCTCAGAGAACAAGATATTATGAAACCAAATAACATAAAGTTATGTATAAAGTTTTGGTGCATATCTAGGCTGTCACATTATTGCTTTTCAGAATGCTAACAATAGAGTAAATAAGAAGAAATAAAACTGTATTAATGAAAATACAGAAATTAGTATACTGGTACATATGGGATAAAGTTTCCATAATTTTCTCTATTACCATTTTAAAATAGTAATTATACATTTTCGGACTTGATAACTTTACAGTAATAAATAAAAAGTACTATGTAAAAAATCATGAAGCTCTCACACTTCCTTTTACAAGTATTCAAATTTAACAGAAACAAAAGCGTATTAAATTGTATCTAGTGTGTGCTTATTTGCACTAAGTCCCTACCGAGTAATTTGAGCGTAAATACATGAGCTAACCTGGTAGTTCTAGGGTTCAAACTCGGGCCAGCAGTTGGCTGCAAAAGTGTTTTCGTGGTTTCACCCATATGTAAATTGGATACGTCCCATTTGCATCTTAGTTTTACCCATGTACAACATGGATTTTCAGCTCCCTTGGAAAATCCTCTCAGATAGCATCCTTTCCCCGTTTCCCGTAGGTTAATAGCCGTAGCGGACTCTGCCATAATCAAATAAAATAAAGAAAACATCAGTTAATTTTATCAGTTCTTATAAAGTTTCCGAAAGGCTGGAATGTTTCCATGAAATTATGAGATTTTGAAAAAGCTGCTACATTTTCTGAAGAAATCCTCAGCGATAATAAAATATGTGGTTTCTTGTAATTTATTTGCTTTTGCAGCACTGAAAAGGAATTGGATGGTAGTATAGCAAAACAAATCTTAAGATTCCGTCAGTTTTGAAAGTGATCTAAAATTTATCAAGTGTATTTTAAAATTATTTATGTTTTTTAGATCTAAGTACTTATGGCTTCTGTGTTTCTCTGACATTAGTTACTGGAACTTGATTTATGCTGATTTACATGAACTATTTCATATGTCCTTATACGCTTTTCAACGAATGATGATTTTCTTATGGTTACAACGTCGGCGACTTTGGAAAGCTTTCAAAAGCATCCTTGGAGGACTGATGTTAAAATGGCTGATTTTGAGTGAAAACTCTTGATATATATTTCAAAAGCATTGATATGCCATAAAAACAACGTTAATAAGAACTAGCTGCTTTGAAGACAGCAAGATTTCAATGTCAGTGCATTCATCTGAAAATATTTGCACCGACATTTGATATTTTTAAGCATTTGTCTGAGATTCTTGCTCTCATTCAGCAGCAAACTTTTAATTAAAAGTTTTTACAGAGCCACCGTAGAATACCTTCTGTGTTTTCATTACATTGGTATTTGATATCTGAATGCAAAGGATGGAAAAGAGGATCACGTAAAAAAGAAAGAAGAAATAAAATGTGAGAGTGCAAAAATTATTTACTTTAAGAAAATTAAGCGCGCTCTTTAAAAAACATTCATTTCGTTTGTAATTCGTTTAATTAACTTTCTAGCTCTCAGACGTGAACGACGTGGAAAAAAAGGAAGGAAAAAAAAGAGGCGTAGCTTTAAAAAAAATTAACAAGAATTACAAAACCAATACTTCAACTCAACATAGCTGACATTTCAGTTTGCTTCTGCAGAACTTCCGGATTCTGCTAACTTCCGGTTGCATCTAGCGCCTATGAATTGCGACAATTGAAGAAAAGTTATATTCTTCGACGTTTGTCATGCATTCGTTCTTTTTAAACATTTTCAGCAAAAGCGTTCATTTTAAGATAGCAAAAATTACTTTAGAGCAAAAAAAGCAAATAAATGTGTTTCTAATGTCAAGTGTTCAAAATGAAGAGCCCCTAATAAAGTGGATTGCATTGCAACAGGAAATTGCAAAAATGGTACATGCGAAATAAAAACATAATTATTTACAATTCTAACGCAAAATACTTTGCAGGTTAAAAAAACGTGAAATTGACGCATTCTGTGTGGACATTAATTGGTTGACATTAGCATATCTAGACATTGTAATACAGACTTTGGGAGCCTAAATAATTTTTACATCGTTTAGGAATATGCAAAATAACTGATTAATGAAATTTATTAAAAGCTGTGAAATTACAAATCGTGATTTAGTTTTTATACTAGATATAGTGGGGAAGAAACTTAGAGTTCATCGTTTTCCTATTATAAACAAAAATCGTATAACAATAAAATGTAGTAGAGAAAAACAAATGTTTACTAAATGCTGCGTTAAATAAATACTCCTTTTTCCTACATGCTACTACTTCCTAAATGCCGTATAATCCTTAAAGTACGCAAGATAAAAATTATCTCAGCAAATCTCGAAACGTAAAACGTTCGAATAAATTACTTTGGTGATAATTTAATAATCTTGTAGTCATCTGCGTTTAATACCAAGGTATTGCGCGTTGTAAATTAACTGAAAATTTTGTACCAATTAAATCAAACCTTACTTGAAAATTTTTCTGTTTTTAGTACTTTTTAATTCAGTGCACATAAATGTTTTAGAGGATTTTCGATGTCTTTCAAAATCATTCCTATAACTTGTTTTATAAGCTATTTTCTCCCTCCCTCCAGAATGCCCCCGTGGTATAACGGTGCTACACTTGGCGCATATTCGAGAGGTCCTTTCCTGCTTCAAAATAACCTAACGATTCTACAACTTTAAGGTTTCATGATGTTCTTTGAATTAAATTCCTCAAATAACTGTTCAGTTTCTCTCATAATTTAAGAGGAAAGTGCAGAAGCAGCCCTTGTAATTTAGGATGATGTTATTAATATTTATTGCCATGACTTGCAGTTAATGTTACCTAAGAAATTAATCAAGCATTGTATAGAACTCAATACGGTATACACCTTGTTGTTCGATTAAATCATATTTTACCTATAATACAAATTATTAGTGTCACAGTTCATGGTTTACGAAATAGAAACCATTGAAAATGATTTGAAAAAACCAAGCAATGACTGCCTTTGTTCGTGCTGTTCGCATATTACTTAATAGCATACTTTTAACGAATTCCTGAAATTGTTATTAAGCACACGCATACTTTATGAATTTTTGTACTGGCAAATATATAGATGCAGTTCTTAATGGAGGGGTCGACACATTTTAAAGTTATCCGTAATAGACTCCATTAAGATAACATTATTACATTTGCAGAAAATGATGTCTTATTAAAACACCAGTAAATTTGGAATAAGAAAATATATGACTGATGGAATTTCTTGAATATAATTGAGGTTTTACCTTTTACTATTAAATTTCTAATTCTTTTTCCTTAGCGTACATTCACTCAATTTATTTGAGGCTACTATTATTAGCATTATTTGATTTATTATGAGGGATGTCAGAGATTCAACTAAAAGAATAACTGAAACATGTTTAAAACCTTATCACGAAAGCAAATTAAAACATATAAACACGTTAAAGCGAATATAAGAGTAATCTAATGTTTACCGCTATGTTAGTTAAGGTCATTATAGCGGCAAACCTGTCAATGGTTATTTTGGCCAATGTGGGATGCCTATGAGGAAATCGTTTTAAGGGGAACGTCTCGTATTTACATTACGCATGAAAAATGCCACAAATCCAGTCCGTCTAATACCCAGGAATCAAATTTGAAAACTATTATCAGCAGTGCTTTAAGTTATTAGTCAGATTGAAACCAGTTAAAATAACAATTTAACTCAAAATCTAGACTTAAAAATGGAATGTAGTGTGAAAGTGTTTATGAATGTTCATAAATGAAATATAATCAAGGGTTTACATGCTTTCTTGCGGAGAAGCCATACTCATTACACAAAATCAGAACTAAAAAATTCTAAGGCAAAGTCTTTCCTGCTCAGAATAATTGTAGTCAAAATGCAATGTTAAAAATGAGATGTAATTCTAGAGGAGTTAGTTGGCGTTTTACTTGGAGCTAACTATTCAACACAGAAAATTGATTATCGCAGTAAAAAATGAATCGTAATCAAGAATTCATGTTCTGTCTTACTTAACAGTACGGTATTCATAACAGAATATCTCTGATCAAACAGTTATTATCGAGCAATTCTTTACTAAAAAATATGAAGCAAATTAATTGTTTCAAATCGTTATATCTTTTCAGTAAGACTTTCAAAGAAACATGCTTCATATTTACAATATTCTTGGGAAACGAAACGATAAGACCCAAATAAGATCGCTTTCTATCCACAATGGAATCCTCGGTGACATACACTTTGTAATGTGTCTGGATTATTTTGGACTGTGAATTTTATCACTTCACCTACTACTGAGGCCCAGCTATAGTAGGAAATATTTCCAATAATAAAAACTAATGTCGAGAGGATAAAAGCGCGCGATAAGTTCCAGGTATTCCAAGTATAATTAAAAACTCATTTCTAATTTTTGTTCTATAAATTACACAAATAATGTTATGTTGGATACTAGATAATCCAGATAACCCTCTTAAACTACAGTTATTGTTAATACTATAAATAAGCACAATAGATCTCCTGTTTTGCTCAAATACGCTGAGAAGAAGCAATGGATCAAATTACACAAACATTTCTGAAGATGCATATGTTATTAGTTTGCAATTTTTATATTTAGAGATTAATTCTTAATGTTTTGAATATTAAAATTATTACTAAAGTTTATGTTTAGATAAATTGCTGAGCTTTGCAACAAAATATAATATTAATAATTTTATTGTTTTTGTTTTTTACAACAAAATGTAGTATTCATAATTTCATTTCTTTAATGTTTTATTAAAAATATTCCTAGCCTTTTTTCAGGTAGTACCAAATGAAATACATTTATTAGTCGTTACAATTAATGAATAACACAACAAGATGTAAGGTTTATCCTAAGTTTATTAACAGTTGTTTTAAGTTTTGTATCTTTCCTATCTTATTTTAATTTCAGCTTGCAATTGCTTGCCAGACGGTAAATTCAGAAATGCAGTAAATGCAAATGAGTAAGAGTACTATTTAAGTCGAGGTTTCAGCGACTTCGAGAGCGAGTCTGCTTTCCTGACTAGTGTGCGTTTGCCTTTGACTACGTTCTATCTAAGCTACTACGCTCGGCCATACCATAGGCCCTTGCTTGGCTTTGCCAATTTAATTAATACTTAGGGACAAGTAGTTAGATTTCTGATAGCTTCGGCTATACATTTCAGATAGCTTAGTTTAATTTAAATTCATTATTATTTATATTCAAGCCCGAGTGGAGGCTTTGTGTAAAGTTCCAAGTAGGAACTGATTGTAAATATTCTGAAAACTAAAGGGCAATGAACCCTTCTTATGTCCTACGTGTTTTGTTCACACACTAAGCTATTATTCGCTTGTTAGTGTTCGTGGGTTTCTAAGACAGAACTTTAGGATTATATAAGTAAAACCCCACAACGTAAATGAACGAAATTTTACAAAGAAGAAACGTGACTTGTTGATATTCATGAGATATCAGAGGTTAAGCGTTGTTCATTCTAAATATCTAATATTATCCATTACAAGTCAAATATTATCCATTATACATTTCATATAATTTTTTGAGGAATCTTGAAATCTTTCTGATCTCTGATTCTGGTGATTTTATTACCAATTTCTTGTTTTGTGAACATTTTCCATCTATATTGTATGCATTCACTATGTTATCCTAGAACTCCACCTAAAGTTACGAGTAACTACTTTCCAAGTACCTCATAAGCCAACCAATGTATTTCATTAAATGATTACGGAACTTAAGTTACGGGAAAATGTTTAAAACTGATAAGAAAATGGCCTGAATTTATACATGTGCACTCTTGCTTTCTAAGTAGGACAGAGAGGATATTAAAATATACAGGTTTTAAGAACTAAATACTTGAAATATTTCTCTACGGAGTTTGTATAAAATACAATAATTATTCATCAGGTAATCCAGAACTTCGGAGACAGACAAAATATCGGTTCTCACATTTCAAAATTTTACAGCATCAAAATACTTTTTTTTTACCTTTTTTCATAACAGGAGAGTTATTCGTTTTCAGTCTTCCTTTCAGTTTCATGTAGCACTGTGTGAAACGAAGTGCTTATCGTTTTGTCGTAGTCAAAGAATCAGTACTGAAAACAAAATTCAGGCAAAAAATCCTTCTTTCCATCTCCCCATTTGAAAGAGCAGGAAACATGAAATGAATTCCTCATTCGAAGTGGAAATTTGTAGTTGAGGAAATCAGAAATTGGAAAGTTGAAATTTTCCATTTCCGGAGCATAAAAGGTATTAAGTGAAACCTAATACCCCTCTATTTTATTTGTTTCTTCCCACTCCTTTGCACAGCCGTGCTCGCATGAAATCCGTCTTCCGAATGATAAAAACAAAAAACAAAACAAAACAAAAAAAGAACTAGGAGGACATTCACAGAATATTTCAAAGAGAAAGTAAAGGCAAAAAGGTGTATAGATTTCTGGTACCACAGCTGCAGATTTCCTCTAAAAAGGGAACTTTTAATCTGACACCAGTTTATAGATCCTAATTTGTCAATACGATTTAAAGTCAATAATAATCACGTTTTCGTACTTTTGCTTTAGTATTTTAAAAATGCAGTCATAACTGCAATATTAGTGATAAGTAATTGTACTTTTATAACTGTAATAATTAAGCGAAACATTTCTGATTGTGAATAATATGATGTGTTTCGAAATATTATGCCTCGTAAGATCTGAAGTAGAACTCTGATATTATTATTCTTTCATCAATTAATTAGCAGATACTTTAGACGCGATAGTGAAAGCAAACGTTTTTGTAGCATTTAAATATATGAAAAATACAATAATGTGTTTTAATTTTATGTAATTTAATATTCTACTTTTATCCTACTTTTGAAGCAGATGAAAGCATTTCATCTGCTTCTAAAGTAGGAAAACCGTCTTTTTCACATAAACCGTAAAAAAAGGATTTTTTCTGTAATCTTCACTTTATGTTTTTCATGCATACTTACTATTTTAGGTCAGTTTACTCATAATCATAAAATTACAGAGTGTGTAAATGCCCTATATACAAGCACAAAATTAAGTTTTGCTAACTGGCATGTTCAGTCCCAAAATGTGCACAAACGGCCATGGCTGTATGAGTCACAACATGAAAATTAGTTTTAACATCAACCATCAACATAATAAGATTATTATCGTCTCAATTTAGTTCCTGAGATTAATTGCACGATATACAAATCATGTCATTAATTATCAAATCTATTAATATAAGTACTAAAATTTTTGCAACAATGGAATTCAATTATTGTGTTATCTACAAAGTCCTGACACTAAAGTACCAGAAACCCATGTTTTAATTTGATACATAAGGACATAATTCTGGCTTACTTACTCTTTAAAAAACTTCGGCAAACAGTGATTTTGTTAGATACGTAATTTATATTGATCCTAATATACCTTTGTAGGCGGATTAAAAAATCCAATTTTATATCACATTATTATTAAACAGGGAATTTCCTTTCCTCCTATTAAGCTTTGCCTTTTTTCGTCCGATTACCCAAGTATGCTGAGTGTTAGAATTTAGAAGTTTCATTAAAAAATTCGAAATAGCAGATAAAATTTAGTAAGAGACACCCTTTCACTTCCATTTAACAAACAAAATGCTAATTTTTGTTAAATGTTGGATTGTTGATTTGTAAATGTATACAGTGACCAACAATATTCAACTTTCTGTTTTTCTTTAAATTTTAAATTGATAATGAGTTAAACATATAACCTAATCAGAAAAAGATATACATTAGCTAGAGTATCCGTGTAAACGCACCAGAGCATGAAACAATAACCATTAATATGCAGAAACGTAATTTCATAACATGAAGTAATTGCGAGGGAGACAAAAAATTTAACATCAGTTTTATAATCAGCACACAAAATGCATAAGAATAAGAATAAATTATGCATAAATATACACTATTGACCAATTTCATAAATGCTGATTATTATTTGTTTCTTATGCTGAATTATTTTATATATTCAAAATTCTTATGTAATTCTAATGTGATTCTTGTCAAAACCATAGCACGAATTTTATTGAATAGTGATACTAGTGTTAGTTTATCTAAAAATATCGCAATAATTCATATCGTTTCTCGTTTAAATCAATGCATTCACATGCAGATGAGAATTATCCATTTAAAATCCCATTACGTGGTCACTGACTTGTTCACCTTTATGTTATTTTACAATAACTGAAAGTTACGTATGGAGTAAGTACTTCAGTAAGCAGATAATCAAAGAAGCATTCATATTTTGCAGCATAGGCAGATGGTTTTTATCCTTCTAAAATATAAACCACCCAGTATTATATGTGGAGGTATGTGATGTGTGTCCACATCATATAATCCATAATAATAGTGAAAGCATCTTACTGAATTCCCTCCAAAATTTGGGAGAGGTTCTTCAAGAAAATTAATATCGGATAGTGTTTTGAACAAGTCGAATGTCCTAAAATTGTAGTGCTTATCTTTCTTTCAAATTGGGAATTGAAATGTTTTCTAAAACACTAGCCTAAGAATGACTTGTGATGGTTACCGCTCAAAACTTGAGATACAAATTAAGAATTCTAATGTGCTCTTTAGTAAATATAGTTGAGTTCAAATGTTTACATAAAGAAATTTGTAATTTTATCAGTCTCTGAGCCAATTGCTTTATTACACGTTATTCTTTAAAATACAAATTTCTAAACGTTTAAGGCTTTCGTTTGGCCTTTATCATGTGCAGAGAGTGTTCGAAAGAAAAATAACATAGGCTTTATTTCGTTAAACATTGATTCTAAAAATATGCATCGAATAATCAATTTTCTAAAAATGAAACCAAAAATGTTACACCCCCCTATGGTGCCTAACCGCTTAAGTTGAGATCATGCATTATATAATAAAACTCTTTGCTTTGGAGTTCCTTGGAGTTAAAATATTTTCCGCTAGATTTGAAATACTCGATATAAGTATGGTTAAGAGATAAAAGCAAATGCTAAAACCTGAAACTTAAAGTTACGTTTAAACATAAATAAAATACTTCTGACAAAATTCTAACCTTAGTGACCAAGAGAAACGCCAAATATTAATAATTCAGCTTTCTTTGTTTTCTACTATAGATTAGTCCCAACCTGCTTCTGAAACGTAATTATAAATGAATTTCCTAAAAGTGTTATAATTTAATTGTTCAGTCAATCATTATTAATTGATATTATTGAGATCATCAGAAAACATTAACTAAATTTTCGTTTTGCGTGTTGTTTATAGAAGTTTCATCTTGTAATGTTCATTTACTTTTAAAATAATAAATAAAAATTATAACGAGTAAACATAATAATAAATAACAAGTTTGATTATTCAAATATGATTTCCTCAGAAGGCGCAGATTCAAAATTTTGATTTTTTAGAAATAAACTCGCTTGAATAAAATGCATTGCTTTCGATTCTGATCTTTTTGTTGTAACATCAAGTAAAATTTAGAATTTTTAACATTTATTACATGTATCAATTATACAAAACCTTTAATTAAATATTAGTCTTTGTAAAAATGAAAATGATGATACTGGTTCTTTAGACACTTCCGTCATATTTTTCTTCCAAAAGAATAGTTTACTTTAATAATTAAAAGATTATAATAAGACCTAAAATCATGTTTGAAAGGATTAGGAGCAAAAACGATGAGAAATCAGATGCAGCTTCATTCTATCTTCATTTTATGTATTCTATCTTCATTCTATGTATTCTTCCGGCTACTAGCTGCTTCCACTTGTTTTCCTTTTCGAGTTTCAGGAAGATTTCCTAACCGTAGGGCTTTCGGGTTACTATCGTAGTAAAGAGTGAAGTCAATGTTTACTCTTTTATAAACTCTAATAATATATATTTAATAAACATTATAATATTTACTCTATACATACTCTTAATAAATATTTTGTGCGAAAATTAGCTTCCAAATCTTTAAATGACACGGGAAAAACTAATACCGTATACAACAGTTTGCTTCAAAAACTGTTAACATGCATTCTAAAAGTTTGAAAAATTATCTTTAGTTGCGCTTAAAACTTAATTTAAATCTAAGGATAAGTACAGAAATAAAGTGAAAGAGTAAATTGCTGTTATGAACTAAACTGCAATATTAAACTGTTGTTGTCAATCCTAAGTTAACGTGCAATACCAAATTTTATATACACTGGTGTGCAAAAATTAAGGACGAGACGGTTTTTTCAATACAACTTTGTACAAAAGCTTTCCAAATCAACACATTTAATACCGTAAGATCCCCAGTACGTAAGGACATGAGTAATGTAAGCAACACTTACTAAAAGAGAAATCAGAGGGATAAAAAGAAGCTTTATTGAAAAAGTAGCATGGAGCGCAATGCGACTGAAGGCCGAAACATCCCTGTGATGGGTGTTCAGCAAGAAACATCCGGTCTTTAATAGGGGATATGATCTCCCCTGACTGCTAGGCAGGTTTCACATCATTTGTGCATGCTGGATATGTGGTTGTTAATGAGTTGTTGAGACACTGCTGCTCGTTCCTCTTGTAGCACAAATCGCAGTTTCGGAATCGTTACTGGCGATAAGTTACGTGCTGCCACGGGTCTCCCTAGTAAGTTCCGTACATGCTTGACGGGATTTAGATCCAGAGACTTTGCCGACCAATCCATGTGTTCAATATCTTCACTCTCCAACAGCTCTTCGACAGTAACTGTGCGATGAGGTGGAGCGTTGTCGTCCATGAAGAGGAACTGAGGACCCATAGCCCTTGTGAAAAGACGCATGTAAGGAAGAAGAACCTCGTTACAATAGCAGTCCCAGGTGACGAACCTCCTTGGGAGATATGAAGGTCGGTCCGGCTACCAAGCATTATGTCTGCTCGAACGAGAACTCCGCGACCTCCAAAACAGTCCCTTTTGATGATGTTGAAGGGGTTATTGCGTGTTCCCCGCTCTGTCCAGATGTGTATGTGTCTGGAATCGAAACTCAGACTAAATCTGCTCTCATCTGTAAAGAGTACTCGTCCCCATTCATTGTCTCTCCAATTCCGGCGTTCCCGGCACCACAGAGAACGCCTTCTCCGATGGGCAGGCGTTAGAGGTGCACACCGTGTAGAGACATTAGGTTTATTACGAAGCAGGAAAGGTGAAAAATAAGCAACGCCTTCGCCGGGAATCCAACCACGGACCTCTCGGTTACGCATCGAGCATGCAGACCACTACACCACGAAGGCATGCGAAGAAGGCGGGAGAAATACCTTATATACTCCCCCTTTTAAAGAGCGACTGGGGTTTTGGGGACCCAATCGCCAAATCGCCGTGGTGGAGAATCATCATCCACCACCTTTTTAGTTCGGGCGCCAGTGTAGAGACATTAGGTATTTTTGTAAGCATCAGCATGAAAAATGAGCAACGCCTTCGCCGGGAATCGAACCACGGACCTCTCGGTTACGCGTCGAGTATGCAGACCACTACACCACGAAGGCATGCGAAGAAGGCGGGAGAAATACCTTATATACTCCCCCTTTTAAAGGGCGACTGGGGTTTGGGGGACCCAATCGCCAAATCGCGGTGGTGGAGAATCATCATCCACCACCTTTTTTAGTTCGGGCGCCAGTGAGAGACATTAGGTTTATTACGAAGCAGGAAAGGTGAAAAATAAGCAACGCCTTCGCCGGGAATCGAATCACGGACCTCTCGGTTACCCATCGAGAATGCAGACCACTACACCACGAAGGCATGCGAAGAAGGCGGGAGAAATACCTTATAACCGTACAGGGCGTCGTGCAAACAGACCACCACCGTGCAGTCTTCTGGCCACGGTAAAACGCGATATCGGTCATTCAGTCGCCTGTGTCGTGTGTCTAACGATTTCTCCCGCTGTCTGCCGCCTGTTTCTTCTGGCCTGTAAGGCAATATACCGGTCATCTGCGGGTGTGGTTCCTCGTGGACGACCACTACTAAACCCCCGGATAGCTGTTCCTGTAGTTTGAAATTGTCTCCAAATTCGGGAAACGATGTTGTGAACAATTCTGAACTCTGCAGCCGCACTTGCAACACTGCGGCCTTCCTCCAACTTCCCAATGATTCGATCTCGGGTAAAAGCATCCAGATGTCGTCTAACAGATTGATTATTCGCCATTTCTCGCTGAGGCAGCAACTCGGTGTGATTTTAACTGCTATACGGCGTGCAATCTCTTTGCCAGAAATACTGATCTTACACCGACAACATGCTTTATACTACTCAGACACTCCCCCATTACGTCTACCTGCATATCTGCGCATGTGCTACCGTACCTCACCTTACTTAATCTCCTGATTGGTCTTTCTGTCCGCTCTGCCTCTTCGTTCAGCTGATATGCTAATTTTTCGACTTCGTCCTTAATTTTTGCACACCTGTGTATATACATGTATGAAAGATTGTGCCTAACGCTTCCGGCCTTAGTAGTGACCAATGCGTATAATGGCTAGAACCTCGCAGGGAAAAAAGATAATAAATAAATTAATAAATTTATGATTATTTTAGGAAAGGAAGTGCAAAACAGATTCTAAATTGAATGTATAAACAATTAGTTCGGCGATTAAACTCTTGAAATAACATGTAAATGTTCCAGTGGTATTTTGTAATTGGAAAGTCAAAAATCTTAGAGTACAAAAATATAGTTTACAAACCAAGATAAAATTAAATACGTTAACATAAAAAGCATGTAATTTAATTATTGCTCATAATTTGTAAAAAAAGATAAATTATTAGGGAAAATTCGCCCTTTTTAGCAAAATATACAATAAGTAGGGAATGATCGTGTTTCGTAACCTGCATATGCTTCAGTGAGTTTTTTGAAATTAGCAAAACTGGAAGATGTAAAAAAATGTACTAAACTACTAATTTGAGGATTTTGCGGAAAAGAGCTAATTATACTTGATAAGTCAGCTTTTTTCTACAACATTAGCTATAATTAAATTACTTTCTTTTTATTTTAATCCATTTTATTTTATTTTTATTTGTACAATGGATTTTTGTACTTTAAGTTTTTTTTTTTTTTTTTTTTTTTTTTTTTCAATTACAAAACACCACTACGAATTTTAAATGCTATTTCAAGATTTACAATATTTTTTGCTTTTCCTCCCCTGAGATAATCATAAGTAAAAATTTAATAACTAAATTTAAATTTATAATCTTAGCAGCGGTAAGATTTTTACCTATAAATTCCTATTACATAGTGTATATATATATATATTTTGCTTACTTATCTGATATATATAAAAAGAACAAAGCAAAAGTTTTATTCTTTTCTAAATTTTATAAAATTCTGCATATAGCTAAAGTTGTTAACTTCAAGGATCTTGTAATATCAATTTATCTCTGCTCACCTTTGAATTGACATATCACTTCCAGTTTTAGTTCCAATGAAATAGCTTTCCCTTGTTGGAAGAATCCATCTCAATTAACGTAACTAATAAAAATTTTTTATTATTTTTTTGAAGCTATGAAGACGGAAAATCATCCGTAAATCACCGAAGCAGCATACTATGTACAAATAATACGTCTTTTAGCTAAAACCAAGCTAAGCAAAATGATGAGATGAGGAGCCCACCAGCAGCCGGCCGTTAAAGTCGCCGAACAGTGAGAGTTCGCTCTGAGGTTTGAATACCGCGAATGGGCTGGCTGCATGGGCGTTTCCGTGGATTTCCTCATGTGTAATGTGTATATGAGCCAGGTTCGCTTAGAAAATCCTCTACGAAAGCATCTCCCGCCTCGAGGTTTTGCCGTAATCAAATAAACCAAACGAAACGAACGAAAAGCGAAGAGTGAGAGACAAACTATTGAAAACTATCGCGCAACCTTACAATGTAGTAGTCAGCAAAAATACCTTTCATCCGCTCGTCACTAGAGATATGTTTTTTGAATTATTCTCATTAAAAAATAACAATCAATTGCTTTCTGATACAAAAAATATGAAATTTTGAATTTTCATGAACTTATTTTTAAAAGGTGTTATAGTGAATCAGCGTAAAATGGTGCAACTTAAACTGGAATATATATACATATATATATATCCTTTCTGTGTGAAATTTACTGCATAAAATAATTTTATTTTGTTGATCTTTTTTTGCTTCAGATTCTCACAGATGATCTATCCAATATTTCAAGGCAAGATCAAGTGCAATGCGATGTGAATTCCAGTTTGCATCATTTATCTCCGTTTATTAAACTACCCTTTTACAAATGTTTTAGTTACGTAATTAACGAATTTCACCCCAAAGCAAATATGAATAGCAGTTTTAGATTAAGATTTATGTCTCTGAATTCGGCCAATAATTGTTGAAATAACAGACAGGCAATCAAAATGTGTATTACGAATTCAAACGATTACAATGGTTCCCCAAAGACATATGTCTCAAATCCACGAATATCGATAATACAGTATGCCACTATCAATAATGATTATAAAGACGTAATCTGGCAAGCCTTGCACTAAAAAGGAAGAAATAGTGTCCAGGATTCATATCGTATTATCGATATTCTTCAGTGAAATATGTCAATTCGATACAACAGATTCTTCCTCGAAATAAGGCTGTAATCATAGCATAAAACTATGCAAAAAACAGATGGTCGAGTTAGAGATTAGAATTTCTATGCATGTTCCCATTTGGAATTATACAACTCTGTTGGTACGTACCATACCTTTTTTACCTGCTTATTGTTTTTACTTATGGGAGAAATATCAAGAAGGAGAATGTTTGACATTACAATGCAAACATGTTACAGATAATATAAACAAAATATTTTATTAAAATTATCTGTTGAGGTTTCTTAATTGTGGTACCGATAAAAATGAACGACATAATTTCATTTCAGAGCGTTTTAAGTATAATGCATATTTCAACAATTTAGTTTAAAATGCTAAAATAAACGTTTGTTACGTTAAATTACTGAAAGAGCATAGATATATACGGAAAGCAAAAGGTGTTTATTTAAAATTATCACTCAAACTGTGGTGTTATACACCTTGATGAAGTTCGTAATGACCACTTTATAATATTTTATGCTAAAAAAGGAAAATATACTGGTGAAATTTCTAAACATAAAAGATATGTTCATTACTGCATACATAAAATATCAGCTTCAGTTTCTAATAAAATTTAAATATAATCTAAAGCACGATCTGCTTCTCATAAATTACTGGAGGACATCTACTCATCTTACAATATAATGGATTACTAATTAGTTCTTGCACTGAAATATTGATTCAAAAATCTCTAGCGGTCTCCAGGCTTTATAAGAGGAAAACAGTATGACAACTCTAAGATTATCTAACATCTCAAGTAAAGAAATTTAGTAACGTTTACCGAAGTACGAATATTAACAGCTCATTAATTATGTGTCAAAGGTCGTGAAGGTTTTCCGTCCAGATAGACAGCATGAGTGAAACGTGTTCTAAAAGACACTGGTTCATGGCAGTATTACTCTAAATACATTTCTGAGCAGGCCAGACAGCCGAAACACAAAGTAGACTTACAGGAAGGCTAAAAAAACCCTAGAAATTGTGCGAAGATTAATTTATAAATCAAGAATCAATTAAGCTCCAGATTCTCATAATGCAGTATAATTCAGAAATGTATTATAGCAACGAATCCAATGATAGCGATGTCATTTTAACAATTTCATATTAATTCCTTTTCTGAATGCCCCTAAATCATTGCTTTTTTATTTTTCAGTAGACTTGAAAATTATTTTCTTCTAAATCCGCAGCTCTCAAGCAAATGCGAAGTTGTTACTTTAGATATATTTGTCATAGAAGTTAAAATACTGCATTCCTTAGCTTTAGAATGCATCTCAAAGAAAGTTTAAAGTCATATTGTTTAATTAATATACGTGATCAAAAGGTTTATTTCGTTGGTAAAATTATTGCGCAATCTTTAAATGATTACGTATTTCAGCCTACAAGATAATAATGAATCAAATTCCATAGTCTTTAGCTTCGCTTGGGTTTGTTGGGGCAAAAAAAGGAGTCCCGTTGAAAGCAAGTGAAAGTACATTAATGATATAATATATCATTTCTGTTTCAAAATGCTACTTTAATACAACAACATCTGTATGAAGTAATACACAGAAATTTTTTGAAGGGAGAGATAAAATATGAAAAACCCCGATGCAGTTTTGGAAATGAAAAATCAATAAAACTTCTTTTGAAACCGCAAATAAAAGAAATTATCATTGTTTCAATTTTTCTCTTGCTTTGTAAAAAATTACCACACTCCTTCGGCCATGCTTTCGTGGTGTATGTGCTTAGCACGTCAAGCTAGCAACTGAAGATACGTGATTTGAATCCCCGCGAGGACACAGTTGACATTCATAATTCCCCTCTCGTACTCAGCCTATTCGGCTGCCGAAATTGAGCTCCCCGTTTAATGAGTTGTAACTGCTGTAATATTTGTCGTGTGCATACGAATTTCGTAACATCTTAAATGTCTCGACCAGCTGAAAATTTAGATGTTTGATTTGTGTTCCTACGACTTACAATTTCAGAGTTATTGAAATTTTAAGATTTTCATCCATTGTCTGCGCAAAAGCCTTTGTTTTGGAGTGCAGAAACGAAAGGAGAAAATGAAGTGCTGCTTTATGCTCCGTCGTTGTTAAATGATTACTCGGGACCAAATTGCCATCTGATCTCAACATGAATATCTACAGAAAGCTGCCACATTTCGCTTTCTAACGGTGTAAGATTTGTGTTTGTGCAGAGTTGCAATTATTTTAAATAGAGTCCAAAAAGTGTCATTTTTTTTGGATTACTTCTAGGATATCTTGGCTTCTATTTGGAATATCATCATCACTCATCCTCGGCAAGGCCTCCTTGTACTCTTTATTTCGGTACCTTTACTTTGAGTTTATGTTTATTAGTTCATTTGTTATGCACATTTTTGTGTTTTTTTTTTATGATTCGGGACTCGCTTTTCCCCTCCCCGCCCCACTAACTTTTTCCAAGTCGAATTTTTCGACGCAAGGGTCGCACGGTTCTTGTTTTCTCTTGAAGCCCCACGGGGTTAGCACATTAACAACAAGCTTTCCCCACCTACAAAGCGCATGCGCGCTTAGCACCGAACCTGTTGACATTAGTTGATACTTTTTACCCCGTGGCTTTGTTTACGCTTCGAACTTCAACTTTGTCATTTATTTGTACGTTCATGTTTATAATACAATCTTTTTACACTTTGCTGATTATTGATATAAACTTAGTGATTGATGAAATTTACTGATTGAAATTGATATTAAATTACGGACTATTGATATAATTTCAATTACTAATTGAAAATGGTATCAAATTTTTCAATATTGATATAAATTTAATAATTTTATGTATGCATTTTTAACTTTTGCATTTATTTATCCCTTCTTGTTTACGATACAATCTTTTTACATTTTACTCAACATCTGTATTCTAAATTTATCATAATTTTTCAAGCATTTTCTCTGTTATAAGTGCTTTCTAGCAAGCAACTTCGTGCAGCAGATACAGTTGCCCCAGCCCTATCGTAACTGTGATTGAGCACCGTCAGATTCCCCAATTTAGTGAACGCATCATGAATGACGGCGACACATCTGCTGCAAATAAAGAACTTGTTGCAGCGAGCCTAATAGAAAGCGAATCTCTAAGCTACGCTGAGGAAATCGATACTTTCGTTGAGGAAGTAAAGAAAATTAGCAAGAGTACACGGAGCACTCGATTCCTGCTACCATCTGACTTACGTGCGCAAATTCTAGATACTCTTGAGGCTCTCAGAGCATTAACACTTAGAGGCCCAAATAGCACTACACAGCTTTTAACTGTAGACGCAGGAATAAATACTGTACAAGAAATATAACCAGCTCCAGTGGTACCGCTGACAGCAACTAGAGCCGCACGATCACAGACATACGCACTAGCAGTAAATTCCACTACAAAGCATAACCTACTAATCTATCCAACAGAGGATACTAAAACAAATAAGGAATTAAAAGCGGCTTTGAATGAACGATTTCCGCTCCCCAAACTTGGAGCGAAGGTAACGACCATCAGGAACCTACAGAAAGGAGGTTTGGCAGTGGATTGCGAGACCAAGGAAGACGTCAATAAACTCGCTAATACCCTACAAAGCACACAAGGCTAAACTTGAACAGCACACGGTTCAAAACTAAACTTCCCACGAATAGACTCCCAAGAATTGCTGTGCATAACGTATCACCGGACACCTAACAGGAGAAAATTGAACGATCACTCAGCTCAGAGTTCAGTCTCAACAAGCCAGCAGTGAAAGTACTCCACCGGCCTAAAGACAGAGGAAATGCTGTCATGTGGAGCCTCGAATGCCAACCAGTAGCTTATTATCGCCTACTACAAACACCCAGACTCTTCATTGGCTGGCGAGCACATAGGCTTGCCGAGTACTTCAACACCAAAAGGTGCTATTTAGATGTCAAGAACTTGGAAACACCCAGCAAAGGTGCAAAAACAAAGTCTATTGTGCCTACTGCTCAGGTAGTCACAGCATCAAAGACTGCAACGTCCTCACGCCCATGTGCATCAACTGTACAGAATTCAATTCTATGCACTCTACTGTGCATTAGAGTGCACAGTGCCCACCCAGCATACAATGTGCTTCAGAGGATTTTACAAAACAACCCACAAGCTAACATTGACATGATCTGGGTCAAAGCCCATGAAGGTAATGTCTGGAACGAAGCGGCAGACACACTTGCGAAGGACGCGGCCAAGAACAACAATGCCAGAGCAGTTACTTTACCTGCACCCCCTTCACACCTCAAACAAGATCTGAAATCAAAAGCAATGCAAATATGGCAGCAATATTGGGAACAAGGAGAGACTGGCCGAAGAACTTTTGAATTTTACTCAAGTCTCTACTGGGCGTTTAATGGCCATCTCACCGATCGTATGCTTTTTAACGGGGCACAGTCCCTTCCCAAGCTACTACTATCGACATGGTATTTCCAACACAGACAACTGTGCATGCGGGGACGAAGGGTCCCCGGACCATTATCTCTTTCAATGCCCTTTGACGACGAACTACCACCTGCCACAACCTGCAAACAACCTCACGTAAGTTCGCCAATTCCTGGCCAAGAACAGAGCAGCCATGAACAAAATATGCAAAATTTTTCATACAATAGCGGCTTACGGCCAAGACATTTGCCTGTCACTGTAACGCAATGCAAATCTACACGTAAGTCATTATATATGTCATCCGGACTTATAACAACAACCCAGTATTTGTGCCCTAGTCTATAAGCGTCCATTAATTAGTGACTAGTGACAATAGTTAGGGTCTACATGCTATGAATAAGTGTTGTACTCAGTGTACTAATGTTTGACTCTTATGCTACTATATGTGTGATGCTATATCTAATATGTGTATGTAGATATTTTATTGTGCCACTGTTTATAAGTTATGAGTAAGAGCTGCATTCAGTGTATTATATCTGACAAATATATTAACATCTGTATAATATTCAACCTATTAAGCTAATATTAGTAATATCGCCAATGTATTGTGCTACTGCATGACGAAATATCTTACTGTAATACTGAATAATGATGTAATCATGCCACGGTATTGTGCTACTGTTCAATCATATAACTGCTGTGGTATTAGATACCCATGCTATTGTACTACAGCTATTCCATAGTTTTGAACTGCGCTTCATCATCTCTTCGTCTCTGATTGTTTATAAATAACATATATATCTGATGATGCTGCAAATCAACAGTGCCATCATATCTGTAAGCATGCGCAATTGTCAGCGTTTGTGTATTTGCTTTTTAAAGCATATATATATTTGCATATTTTCTCATGTGTATTTGCATATCTGCGTTTATCTGTGTATCGTGTAACTGTCTTTGTTAATATCTGTAAATATTACTGTTTATACCTGTAAATATTAGTGTCACAGTATTTGCCGCAGCATATGTAAGCGTTGCACTGCAAGCACCTGTATCGGTGAACTGCAAGTATAACATTATTAATGTATCAATATCCTCAGCATTTCTATAATAGCATATCATATACCTAGGTATTTTTAAAATTAGCAGTATTTTCATATTAGGAAAACATGCACAGCTATTGCCCTCCTGTTCTCGCTTTTATACAATAATATATTTGATGTAATTGTAAACACAAAAGTGACAGCGTTTTTGTAAGCATGGGCATCTGTCAGCAATTGTGGCTTTGCTTTTTAATTCGTATGTGTATTTGCGTATTTATATATGTGTAAGTGCATATTTGCGTTTGTGATGCGAATCAGTTTTTGTAAGTATCATGCACCTGTAAGTATTAGTGTCAGTGCATTTCTAAATATCGTGTAGTTGCATATTTGCGCATGTGTATTCACGTATTTGCGAATGTATTGTGTACTTGCTGTTGTAGGAATTGTGTACCTGTAAGTATTATTATCAGCGTATCTGTAAATACCGTGTTTTTACTCAAGTATTGTGCATCCGTATTGTATTGCAGGCACCTGTGTCGGTGTACTGCAAGAATGACGCTATTATTTTATCAACATCCCCAGCATTCCTATAATAGCATAGCATTATTTATGTAATAGGAATTTATCAGCATTATTTATGTAATAGGAATTTATCTATCAATTTATATATCAACATTCATAGCTATTGTCCTCCTGTTCCCTATTTTATACAATAATATATTCGATGTAACTGTAAACACAACTGTGCCAGCGTTTTTGTAAGCATATGCATATGGCAGCACTCGTGCATATGCTATTTAATGTAGATGTGTATTTGGGTTTTGTATATGTGTAATTGCGAATTCGCTTTTGTCTTGCAAATCTCCTTTTGTAAGTTTCATGCACCTGTAAGTAATAGTGTCAGCATATTTTTAAATATCATGCATTTGCGCATGTGTACTTGCGTGTTTGCGACTGTATAGCGTATTTGCTTTTGTATGAATTGTGTACTTGTATGTATTAATATCAGCATATCTGTAAATATCGAGTATCTGCTCCAGTTTTGTGCATTTGTAAGTGATGTACTGCAAGTACCGCATCGGTGTATTGAAAGAATTTCTCTAGTAACATATGCTATATATTAGCATATTATAAGCATCTGTAAGTAAATCGCATGTATGTAATGCACTAATATTTGCCTCTGTTAAGTGTATTATTCACATAATTAGCTATCAAGGGCATATCTCCTAAATCAGTATGTTCTGCTTATGTATGTTATATTTTCGTAACTGTTATTGCTTTTGCTAGTGTATGTTCACCTGTTCTTTCTTAACGTCTCCTCTCTCTTCTACTCTTCCTCCTTTCATTACTCTCAAACTTTTCTCCTCCTTTATCTTCCCTTTCTCAACTCCCTCCTTTTCCTTATCTCTCTATGTTTCTCTCCTACGTTTGCTTGTGTTTATATGTATTTATGGACCGTTGCAGCATTATATAATTCTATCACCTATGTAAAGCTGAAACCGCCCCTGTACAGCACTGTAACCTCCATGTTTTAAATTATAAAGAACTCCCGGTGCAGCCTCTTTGGGGCTCCAGGGAGTTGTCGCTTTTAGATAAGGAAGGACGCGGGACACATGCCTGCTTACCTATGTTATACACCAGGCGTCCCCGTCCTCCGTCACCTGTCATATTTCCTGACCAAAGACGCTTATTGGTCTGTATAGTTTAATAAAAAGATTCAAAGGAAGCCTGTCAAATTCAAAGGAAGAAATATAAATCATTACAAAGATTTATATTTCATTCATTAATCAGCAATATCTCGTCTATTTGAAGGACATTTCTCCATGCTGAGAAAGTAATGTATAGCAAATGTACCGCCATTTTTATTTGTAATAAATATTATATAAATGCTTGCATATTTTAGTTAACAATCACTAAATTAACAACTGTTTGACACCAGCAACAACATTTCAAGATGGAATTATATTGGCTTCGTGTCTGTTTTATATTTAGTCTTGTTTCCATATTTTCCGCTTCTCGAAGAAAAGAATTATTATCCTTCATCTTAAATGGGCTTGCCTTATTTAGTACAAAGATGTAACTTAGTTCAAAGGAATGTTTAGAGATTATCTAAAATATGCTTTTAAAAGTTACGATATAGGGAACAAAGACATCATTTCTCAGTGCACTCTCCCAGGTTAATACTAGCTTAAAATCCGTTTTACACGTACACGTGATATGCTTTTAAAGAAATAAGCTGCTAGTTTCTTTCGCTCTTTAGACTACTACGGATCGATTGCCTTTTGAATTAAACAGAAAGTGTCAGGTTAAGGAAATTTAAAAAATGACGAAGTGCTTTCGAGCATCAATCTTTTTACGTTCTCTAATGCTCAGAGTATTGTCATCTTTTAGTTTCACAGTCATCTCACATTAACGAATCATATATATATATTATTAAGCAATTTCTTAGTTGTATTATGGCATGTAACCTGACCTCGGAATTCCAGGAAATTGTAGACATGACTTAATTGTGTAATTATTCTAATGCCTAGTAGAATTTAACAATACGCAATATGTATCGGTGTATATAATGTAAATTCAAAATAAGCGTTCATATACTGAAGTATTGCAAAATTATTTATTGCAAAGCCATTGCAGCAATCAATATAATAACATAAGAAATGCAATAAATGTAATTAATGATGACAGAAGATTTAAAACAAGTAGATGAAATGTCTAAATTAGCTGCAACCCTCTGATATACACACATCCAAACGCACGTAGGCAATAAAATCATATATGCGCAATAAGATTCTTAAAAATAAGCATGTAGGATTCCTTACATATTTGAACTAATGCTTTATTTCATAGGCAAAGATACTTTAATTCTATTAAATTATACATCTAGTCATCTGATTTACTTCGGTTATTCTCATTTTCAGTAACATATAATAGATATCCCAATAACGTACGATTAAACTATGTGAACATACATATGTATGCTTCCCCCTGAAGAATTTCTTTCTTTGAAACTATATCAAAGTAGCAGTTATAGCCAGCCCCCTAACAGTAGGCAATAATACTCAACACTCAAAATGTCACGTGTAAAATATGTTGCTTAGTTCCAAAAGATGAACCAATTTTTCTAAAGTACCTCTTCCTAACTCTCCCCATAGACTTTCGTCGGAAAGCATCGTATAAAAATAAATATGGTTTTAGGAGGCTTGGTTTCTGAGTCCGTTTCTATGCTTTCAAACAACTGCAATAGTTCTGTGCTCAGAGATTTTATAGCTGTATATTTTGTAGCAGCCTAGGACAGAGCTGGGTAAAGCAATAATACGCGAATATAAAATACTGTGATTGAATTAATTGTATGAAAGTCATATTTTTACTGAAACCTTATTTATGGCTATAATTGATATATACAAATATGCAAATTAATTATGTCAATAAAAACTGTTGTGTCATATTATAGGCTTAGTGTAAGGTATTAGTGGTCATAATAATTCGAAAATCGTGTTAGACAATGAAGCTAGTGCGTTCCATTTGTGGTAGAATATTGCTCTCTTAAAATGAATTGTAAAAGCAGCATTTGTAGTATAGTATATTGAAATATGAGAACACAAAAAGCTAAATTTCTAAAGAATGTTGTTTACCTTATAAAGTTGTTATTTCCTAAGTACTTAACAACGACAGATTTTTAATATGGCACTCATATTTTGAAAGATACTGTTTAATTAGTTCGAAATAATAATTAGACACATTTAATAAAGCAGTTAATTTTAGAAATTTATATTCAAAATATGATCAGATGAAGATTGGTTAATTATGTTTTTTTATGCTTTTTTTAGTTATTATTTTTTAAATTTTCTAAAATGATAAAAGAATTTTACAGTTCCATTTTATCTTTAAAATGATAAATCTCGTAAACATTATCCTGTACTTAGGTTTTTTAAACAGGTTAATACAGAATACTCTCAAATACTTTTCTTAAAGAGATTAACTCAGAATACTCTCAAACACTTACAGACATATGGATAGATCTCGAAAAATAATTTAAATCTTATCTAAGCTTTATTTAACGTTTCTATTCTATTCCAAGTACTCAAAACTTAAAAGAGAAAATATTGAAGTGCGAATTTTTATGATGATACATATTATTTCATCATTAAAAAAAGAAAATATTCTTTGTATTTTAATACTACTAAGCGAATGATTCCAAAATACAATGAAATTTCAGGGAAAATTATTCAAATTGGAATTGCAATAAAACATTGTCGTAACAACTCAATAATTTAATTGTAATCAGATTTGACATTGTTGAGAAAAACTTGCATGCCGTTAGCCAAGAATTTTTGATTAAAGATGATTTTATTATTAATGACAAAGCTGAATAAGGAATTTTCATTACAAAACACCTATTTAACATTTTCAGTAATTGCAGTGCCTCTTTACTGTAGTGCAATAAAGACACACTGTGTTTAAAATCATGTACATATGAAAATGTATTCCTTTAGAAAAAGCCCAATTTCCTTCAGAATTCACAAACTCATTAATATTTCAACATCTTCCTGGTTAGAAAATAATTTTTTTCTCTTTTGCTCCTTCTTTAATACTTTAAAGGTGTCTTCACTCATATTAAAGAAACAATGTTTTCATTCAGATAAGAAATATCAGGAACGAGATTTTGCTCTATAAATAAAACAAAAAATTGCAAACGCATTGAACTTCATAAAATACAATTCCAACTCGCATTTTCTTATATCAACTGCAAAAGTAGCAGAATCTTTCAACTTTATAACATCCAGTCGGAAAACTTAAAATGCAAACAGCTTTTTCTGAAGGAATACTTTCCCTCTCAATGCATAATTTATTTTCAAGAATTTATGTTCCTCCATTTCATAGCAGCCTTTAATTTTTATTTTTTCTGTATAACACTAGTAATAGAAATCTAAATCAATATTTTGCACGGAGAGATAGAGAATTAAGAGTGCTTCTGTCACCTTCTTTAATTCTCAGCAATCATTATACTTTCTATAGGATTACATTTAAGGGAATATGAGCCAAGAATAATGACAATGAATTTTATTTTGCATTAAATGTTAGTAAGGTAATATCCGTCAATTTATTGAACGATTAGCATTACACATCGATGACACTTTCAGCCGTCTAACGCTACTCCCTGAATTTTACCTGATATTAAAAGAGACACAGTTTTATAAGAATTCTACAGGTGAGTAACACCACCATTACCTGGAGCATACAATTCTTCACCAAATTACGCAAACCGCATTCGAAGCCCTACAATAGTATAGCGGAGTTCAACTTTCACAAAACGCAACTTCCCACAGCAACCTAACTAGTAAGGCTATATACAAGATGTTTCCAAGATGCGAGGAGGCGTTGTCCGCATCATACCACTTTCACAAACATAGAACGGCGGCTGCAGGAGACGGGACCCTTCCAAATAAAGAGATGTGCGCACATCTGAAACAGAAACTCGAGTACTGCAACGTTTTGCCGTTTCTCCGTCGACCAGTACACGATCGGTTGCAGCTGAACTGGGCGGCACAAAATGGTGTGGAAGGTTCTGCGGGATGAAAACATATACCTGTTCCACGTGCAGAAGGTCAAATTCTAGGAAATGTTGATTACACTATTTGGGTATAGTTCTTACGCCGGATGCTTGATGCCATACAGAATGAGTTTCACAGTTACCCGCCTCTCTTTTGTTCTCAGATGAAGCTTGCTCAATGAGAAAAGACATGGTGAACACGCACATTGCGCATATAAAGTCTTCCGAAAATACCCACAGCACTCTCTAGATGAAAATGGAACACAATTTCACAAGGCTTCTTGAAGATTATCTGTTGAGACCGTACATTCTGCCCGAACGACTCTGTGGCGCAAATTACCCTGTTTTCCTACAGCACGTCCTTCCGGATCTGATGCAGGAGATACCGGCTACCGTGTTCCAGAACAGTTAGTTCACGCTTGATTGTGCACCAGCTCATTTCGCGATTGCGGTGCATAACTACCTCCATGTTACGTAGTACCGGGAGGTGGATTGGACGCGGCAGGACTGTTGCTTAGCCTTCACGCTCCCCGGACCTCAATTACTTGTATATCTTCTTCTGAGCGAGCTGAAATCGGTTGTTTATCAAACGTCTGTGCATACACTGGAGATTTGAGAGCATGTATCGTCGTCGCTTCAGCAGACATCGCCAGCGCATCGGATATCATTGAACGCATTCGGCAATCCTTTGAATACTCGTATGTACTGATATGATTCGATGCTAGACGTGGGAAAATATGAAACATGCAAGCACTTTACAAAGCATAATAAAGAAAAATAATCCTTAGCATCAGCACCATAGTTGGAAATTATAAGCACTCGAAACGAGATTTTGTTTTATCTGCTGCTTGAGCTGAAGCTACAGAGGCTGTTTATACATTTTTAGAACAACTTTGAGTGAGAAATATTGTCTGCTACTTTTAAATATATTCTTCCTTCAAAATGTCGCATGTACTCGAGCTATGATATGCTTTTAAGGATATGCTTTTGCACTTTCCGAAGAGAAATAGCCCTATTCCACAATTCATAAACGTTGTGAAATGCATGGTATTAAAATTTATAAGTAAAAAAAAACGTTATATACTGGAAAGAGGGAAAACCGTCAGTCGTTATTTCTACATGGAAACAATACACCAAGTGAGTACTCGAAAGAAGTACCTACTGTTTCTAATGATTCTAAAACTAAGTCGTTGGTAACAACAGGAAATCACAACTTAAAAAAGTTAAAAAACAAAATATTCACGAGCTTTTTCTGAGGCATATATTTGAATGCAGAACAATTTCTAGAACCCCGTATAAAATCTATTTGGTAGGACATAAATGGGAATGCAGTGTGATCCTTGATGAACCTAAATAAATGCAACAATAAAATTTCTATTTATTATCGAAACCCAAGAGAAAATTTATATAAAGCTGGTTCCGTCAATGCAAAGAAATTCTTAGTAATGGTTTTACGATTGTGGTAGGACTTTCTTACAACAGGGAATTAAAAGTAAAAGTAGTAAAATAAATGCTAAAAGCAACTCAACGTACTCAACCAATAACTCGCTTTCGAAACGTACAACGCTCGAAGCGTACTACATTCTTTGAAAAATTTATGACTCATACAGGTATTGCATACATATCATTTCAACGAAATCCTACAAAGTCTGCTGCCGTTTCAACTATGGACTATTGTTCCTTTGGTATCTCGAAATGAAGCCTTTCTAACTGCAAACATTTTCAAGCCAAAAGTAGTAGAAATAGAATGGAAATCAGTACTTCTGGTAAATTTTATTAAACTCTTCTATCATAGAAATCATAACGCAGACTTTATACTCAGAAAAAAGGTTATCGGTTCAAACATTTAAAAAAACACTCTTTTCATTTTAATGATTAATTAAACTGCCTCGAAATCGTTCTAAAAGTATGTAAACATCTCTGCACAATTCATGAGATGAAATTTCCGTTTGATATCGTATATGCAAAGGGCAAACTGTACAGAAGTAAAAATATACAAGAAAAATGAAAAATTAGAATCGCTCGATTACTGAAAATTTATCATACGTTAATCTAATTCACCATACATTATTGTTATGATAATTACTTTGATTGGTAGTGAGAATTACTTTTAAATGAAAAATCTGTTAACAGTTTAAAATCCTCCAACCGGCTAAGACTAGGCCCTGAAGTTCCGTATTTAAAAAAGCTGCCATGAGGAAGAAATATTTTCTTGACTATAATACCTGGTGCAATACATACATGTATTCGTATTCAATATTGTGTATTATTATTATTAATATTGTAATTATTCAATTAATATTATTTATTATTATTATTAATATTGTAATTATTCAATATTGTGTATTAATATTATTAATATTGTAATTATTCAATATTGCGTATTATTATTATTAATATTGTAATTATTCAATATTGTGTATTATTGTATTGTATTCAATGTATACATGTATTCGTTTCTTTTTAACATACCAACTTAATTTATTGGATATATTTCAAGACGGACGTATATATATTTAATGCGTTAAAAAGTATTTTAGTACGGACATATGCGGCCTGACCGATTATAGGGTGTTAAAAAACCATATTTCTATATCACTGTCTATCACACGCCTTGTAGAGACATTAAGTTTTAAGCAGGAAT
>KK116753.1:431395-465049 GCA_000611955.2 Stegodyphus mimosarum | reverse complement strand
AGCAACGCCTTCGGGAATCGAACCACAGACCTCTCGGTTACGCGTCGAGCATGCAGACCACTACACCCCGAAGACATGCGAAGAAGGCGGGAGAAACACCTTTATACTCCCCCTTTTAAAGGGTGACTGGAGATTTGGGAGACCCAATCGCCAAATCTCGGTGGTGGAGAATCATCATCCATCACATTTTTAGTTCGGGATCATCCATCACATTTTTAGTTCGGGCGCTAGTGTAGAGACATTAGGTTGTTTAGAAGCAGGAAAGATGAAAAATGTATGCTTTTCAACTCTTTTGTAGAGTTGTAGAGCCATTAGAATATTTTTGAAAGCAAAGGAATGATGAAAAATGAGCAAGGCCTTCGCCGGGAATCGAACCACGGACCTCTCGTTTACGCGTCGAGGTTACCCACTACACCACGAAGGCATGAGAAGAAGGCGGGAGAAATACCTTATAACCTCAGCTATGAAGTGTATTTTAGATGATTGTATAACTAAATTAAAATCATTCAAATAACAGATAATTAACACTTTTGTCAAAAAGAGAATTTTACTCAGTTTTGTGCTTAAATAAAGCTAAGATAGCTCCCGAAGCTTCATTCTAAATGCTTAAAACTCAGCTCAAGTATGTATTTAATGAAGTAATTAAATTTAGTAGCATGGATGCCTTAGGATGAATTTGCGATTAAAAACTGCATGTATTTCATTGAATATTTTACATTCATTTATTATTATATATAAGTATTAGAAGGCTTACATGTATTATTTTCTCAGATTCAAGCTTAAGCTGTTTAAGATTCAAAGATGTGTGTAAATTTTCTATTTTTATTTTTGTATTACTGTATTTAAATTGATTATGTTTATCAAAATTTGTATCATCTTTTTCTCTTAAATTACAGTCACCTGTAACCTCTAGTTCGAAGTTCTTCAGCTTTTCATGATTTCATATACTTTTTACTTGTCAAGTCAACAAAAGAGTGAAAATTAAATGAGAATATACAGAGATATATATCTGCCACATAAAAGCAATAGAAATATGCCACATTTTTTAAAACTTAACCCAATGTGCGGTATGGAAACTGTGGGGCCTTTTGAATTTAACGCAATAATCAAAAAAGGCATATACAAGAGAACTGCTTGCTACACACCTTTTAAACATCTCATACCTCAGTAGAAAACCGGTTCAGTTTATTAATGAATCTATTTTTAACTGCTTCAAATTTTGTTTAACAGTTTATTCAAGATTGCCAGAACGTTTAATGACAGTCACGTTTGAACCAATATGCATTCAAAATTGTATAGAAAGGTTTCATTGAAGGCAACATTTATTGTTAGTAAACTCACCAGACATTATCTTCTAAAGCGCACCCATCTTCATTTAAAATATTTCACTTAATTTCCCTTTATTTACAGTTTATTAAATCATCATGTAAAAATCTCTTCAATACAGAGTTCTTTAGTTATTCTATACCTAAGTTCTTTTAAAATCGCTAGAAGTCTACGGGAAGAGCTATCAACAGAAAAGATACGAAAACTGTGCTTAGTAAAATTCTGAAGGTCTATTCTAGCTCTCTACGTGCTTCCCACTTAAATGTTGTAACCTTTGAAACGTGTTATTATACCTCAAACATGCATAAGACATACTAGGATTTAATCTTCTTCAACTTAGACTGATATTTAGAATCCTAGTAGTTGAATGTGAAGGAGATCTTGATAAAGACGGCCAGTTTTATAGCTGGGGAAGTATAAAGTAAAACGTGAGGAGAAAACAAATGATGTTTAGATAACTATACGTGTAAACTCCTTCAGAATTTACATCGCTTAATGATAGTGTGGATGGATTATCTTGTTGCTCCCTTTTTAGAGAAATACGTGAATTTTGCGAACAATGTTAAATAGTTAGGTTTAGATATTTATGCAGGGTGAGGTAGGAATGTACGGTAAATGAATAATTTAGATTATACTGACGTTTTGCTAGAATGAGCAAGCTTTCGTTCAGGGTTTACATGGTTTCGATAAATAAATGCGCTTCTTTAATTCGCATAATGCTAATGCTATTTGACATGCAAGTATTGAGAAATTTAACTCTCCTTTCAACCAAAAGTTGAATTTTGTGTTTGTACAGTACATTAATTTGTCTCTAATTCTGAAATTTTGACGCAATAAATAACTTGAATCATATAGTGTTAATATTAACCACGGATGAGCTAAGAGACTGAACCCTTCTTAATAGTCTTCTTGGTGAACTTAATAATTATGGCATATACACATAAAGCCATTTAATATATGATGCTAAAACATTGTAACTTCAATTTCCATTCAAAACAAAGTGACGCATTGCAATTTCTAATCCGAAAGGTACCGCTGAGAAATTTTTTCCGTTTGTCCTTTGAGTTATTTGAAATCGTTGAGTACCTCTAGATATCTAGAGTATAATCGATCTATATATAAATCTATACAATCAATCTATGCAATCAATCTCTAGAGTTCTAACTGAACAATGATGAAATACAAGTTATGAGTAATGTGAGTGAAAATATATGTAGCATTAAAATTTAATTAATTCTTAAAACCCCTTCACTTCTTCATTTTCTTCCCTATTGTATTTCGATATAGCAAATTCATTTCTTGCGTTTTCCATTTTGAATTTTCATACAGAAGGTCTTCCTGTAACAAGGTTATCATTGTTCATTTTGTTATTGTCATGTAGCATGGTCATGTCTTTCTCTTTTTCTTCCTGAACAGCAACCGTTAAATGGTATGCTAAGTTATTCTAACTGTTGACTGTGAACGGAGCACTAAATCTCTTTTGAAAAAAAAAGAGAAATCAATAATATGCGTATAAAACAGAGTGGTGACCATTATATTCATATCGGCGTGCTTTGATAAATTGAAAATTCGTTTGCAAACGGAACTGCATGCTCATTTATTATGAAAGATGATGCGAGGATCTACGAGGTCGTAAAAAAAGCATGTGAGAGTTAATGAATACTTATTTGAGGCAAAACAGGAGCTGAAACTTGAAAACGTCATTCTAACAGTATTTCTTTCAAGCATTTGAAAACGACATTCTAGCAGTATTTTTTCAAGCATTTGCTTAAGTACAATGCAAAATTATAGGATATGATGCTGTTATTACTTTGCGTATTTTCTCTTTCTGAGTATTTCAAAATATTTCCACAAAAGAATTCAAAGTGGAAAATAGTATTTCAATACAAACTTAAAGTTACAATCAGTGTAAAACCTAGTATTAAATAAATAAATATCGAGATTTAATAATAGAAATTGTTTCTTATAATATTATTTCTTATTCATAAAAGAAACCGGATAAAAATGACATAACGCAAATAAAACAATTTAACTTTTATAATTTAAGCAATTATATTGCTATGTAAATTTGTATGTCAGTTTTATGGCTAAAACTTACAATGCTTGATTTAGATATTTTTTTCCAGTAATCAGCTGTACAGTGAATTTACACCCTTGCCTTTGGTCATATTTTAATTAAACTGGGCCAAGAGGCAAAAAATACTTGTTTAGAAGAAAAATGTTTTGCGAAGAATCTATTTTTCATACACATCAATGCAGAAGAGTATAAAAAAACTCTGGTACATAGAATTAAGAGTTATTTCGATGGCTTCATAATTTTTAACAAACTACTTTGAAGATTTAATTCTTCGTAATATAGTTGTATATAAAGAAGAAATAAAGAATGCTATGCTTCGCTTTTTCAGCATCAGAGAATGAAACATTGACTGTACCTGTGTCTGCTTTGTCAATGAACGAAGTTAAAACTTAAATGCAGGTTTTGAAGCGGGGTGTACTGTTTTAGAGCATTCAATATAAAATATTACTTCTCTAGATTTAGTCTTAATATGCAAGCAGAATGTAGTTTTGTTTAAAAGCACCTTCTGAATTATCATTAGTTTTAAATGCAAATAAGTTCAAGGTTAAATATATAAAATAAAATAAGGAAAATCAGGAATCACGAATCTTCGAGCTTGCTTAAGTCAGGATATTGAAATGTATATATATGCATAACAATTAACAAACAATGAGGGCAGACTTAATGGATTTTATCCATAGTTTTGAAGCCATTGAAAAGTAAACCCCTTAATACCTCAAAAATGGAAAACTAATTTACATACCAACTCTTCCATAGTAAACTATTGATCTTTCTGCGATATTTGTCTATTTGCCAAACATGTCACATCGAACATCATATACAAAGACAGTTAGAAAGGCCTAAAATTCCTATTTAGCTCGATTATTTATATAAAAAAGTTTATATTAGTGATAATGAACCATTCTTTACAAGAAAATTCTTGAATTACCCAAAATTTACATTATCCTCGGAAAACGCTGTGTCTCCTCAGATTTCAAAAAACACTTGATAACTGTAAGAAATTTTACTCTCTTACTTACACATTTAGCTCTGCAAGCTGCGCGTCTGTGCGAGTATGCTTAATAAAATGAGTTTGTAATGTCATTAATCTAGCCTCCTGGATGTCGTCAATAAATGTATTAATTAACAAAGATGCTTATACGTAGGAAGTGCTTGTTTATATACGAGTACATTTCACAGTTTTATTTGATTCCTCCAATGCCTCTTTCTTCAATGCAGCGACCACGATTAATTTCTTTATAAAGCGTATATACCTGGATAATTCGATTGCATTTGTTATTATATAGAAAGATAACAAGGAAGCCGAGTTTATTTGCATCACAACTGTCTTTAATGGACAGTTTCTAACACGAAAATCAATTTTAGTAATAATCTATTTTAATCGATAGAATTTCATATATACATATACAGAAAGAAAGATTGAGGGAAGGAGAGAGTGTAGTATTAAATAGGCACATGTACCACAAACCAGATGAAGCTGGAAGTACGCCAGTATGTATTAGTAGAGTAATTGATAAATGCTGCTGCGCTATACATTTAAAATATGCTTAGAAAAACACGATATTTTTGGTTAGTTTTCGTTGACCTATTGTTTTGGTTTTGTTGGCAATCAAAACCGTTCTCACTATATCAAACAACTGCCACCAAGAGGAATTTCCTCTAATTAATTAATATAAATTTTGGCAACAGCACTTCAGGGTTGCTTCCTTTATAATTATGTTTGAAATCGCGAGTGATACCTCTTCTGCAGCTTATAACAGCTTATCCCTCTAACCAGCTACAACTATTCATTGAAATTTCAAATACTTATCTTCCTGGCAAAATTTTATGAAGTCTTAAAGCAGGATACATAACAGGTTATTGATTCTTAGAGTAACAGTTGAATACGCAACTCCATGTATTAATAAATGCAGCCGCTTGATGGAATTATTTATATGCAAAAGCAATGTACTCGAAGAAATGTGACTGCAAACTAGCACATGCCTTTTTGAGAAAAGAAATTTTCGGAGTATGATATCCTTTATTATTATTATTATTGAGTTTCAGATACAAGCAGTAAGATGTTTTACAAATCTGTGCTTTCCATTAGTATTCCTTTTTGTAAAGTCAATCAAAGTTTTAAAATTATCAGTCAATATAAGGTAAAAATAAGCAGGAAGGCAGACCATCTGTAGATCTTCAACTGACTGAAGTTGACAGATAATGAAAGGTTAATTATTATAGCAACTAAATTCAAAGGTTCTCCGATTCAAATATTTGACCGTATTTACAAGAGATGTCAAAATTTCCTAGAGCGTTTACTCCACTTCACTTCTGACAACGAAACTTATAGCACATATCGAGTGATTTTTTTTAATTCTTAATTATTTCAGAAATGGGATCTCTTGCACTTAATTTATCAGGAGAGACTTGAACTATGAAAATATTAGAAGAACTCTGAGCTTCAAATAAGTCTATCTAATAGAATGAGGTTTATACTCAAGGGAAGTTTCGTAAATTTTATTAAAACGGAAATTCTAATGCCCGAAAAAGAGATCCAATATTTATACCTTGAACAGATAATACACTAATACGTTCTGATCTCTGTTGCATATTTCAGTATGAATATCTACACTGTACATTTACTAGAACCAACTCCAGGGAGAAATATATGAAAATTGAAAGCGTTCAAAAAATAACGGGGAGAAAATATTTTAAACAAAAAGTGAAATTGCATTCATCAAAACTTCTTGATAATGAAAAAGCTAAATGTAGCATAATCACTTGCCTGAGTTTTGAACTACAAATTTTCTTTATGCATATTCTAAAAGTTTGAGAGCTACTTGCATAATTGTTCTCTTTCCTTTAAATCCACTGATTTTTTAAAGCATATTATATTAATTTAAGTAGTCATAAGTGCTTGCATGACGTGATGCTTTGCAATTAAACAGTATTTTCTGCGAAGAATGTATATATATATATATATATATATGGTTAAATTATCAAATACAATGAAAAGATAGATTACATTGAACAAGTGATGGTGAAATTGTGAGGTTTTACTTGTTTAATTCCAAAGTTCTGTCTTAGAACCCCACGAACACTAACAAGCGAATAATCGCTTAAGTGTGTGAACAAAACACGTAAGACTTAAGAAGGGTTCACAACTCTTTATTTTCAGAACATTTACAATCAGTTCCTACTTGGAACTTTACACAAAGCCTCCACTCGACTTTGTGTAAAGTCGTACCACTCCACCTTGAACGTGCAAAAGCAAGGTGGAGTGTACTCTGGGAGCCGTACACTCCACCTTGCTTTTGTACCACTCCACCTTGAACTTAAATAATAATGAATTTAAATTAAAGTAAACTAGCCTAACTAAGCTACTGGAAATGTATAGCCGAAGCAATCAGAAATCTAACTACTTGGCCCCTAAGTATTTATTAAACTGCCGAAGCCAAGCAAGGGCCTAAGGTATGGCCGAGCGTAGTAGCTTATAGAGAGAACGTAGCCCTCTCTCGAAGTCGGCGAAACATCGACTTAAATAGTACTCTTACAAATTTGCATTTACTGCATTTCTGAATTACATTCTGGAAGGAAATTCTAAGCTGAAATTAGAATAAGATAGGAAAGATACAATACTTAAAATAACTGTTAATAAACTTAGGATAAACCTTACAAAATGATGATTGCAAAATTAGGCCTAATGAGGAAATACTCAATAGGATTTTAAGTGGAAATTTTAATCTAGATTGCAAAATATCATGTTTGTCGAAAATAATAAATTTGATTTAAGCTTTGAAGAAAAGCGTTCCGATAAACAAAGTAAATAAATTCAAAAATAAGTTTATTTTAAACAAAGTCTTACTGTGAGAATTCTCTGAGAAAGACAGCAATGCGAAGTGTAAAAGGTAGTGAATAAAATTGTAGTCTATAAAAAATTATAACGCAGAATCAGAGTTCTTAATAGAGCAACAAAACTTTTGATAAGTATCTAATTAAAGAAATTGTTTCAATAAGTATCGTTTAAATAATATTCGATTGAACAAAAGTTAACTTATTTAAACTGTAATTCTGAGAACTTAATTAAGTCTGAAAAACAATCTACACAACATTTTAACAGCTATAGTAAACAAACTCAACTATACACTTATGAAGTCTCAGTTGTCAATCAAAAAAAGTTTAAAAGAAAAAGTGGTCAGAATAATTAAAACGTCAATGAATAGTATTCAAGTGATATTACGAATATGCAAATAAAATTTGAAATTAATAGTTCACAAAGCTTTTGAATGAGTTAGTAACTAAGCTTCATTAAATACTTTTAGTAATTTATGATGATTTTGCAATATTGCTCTCAAATAATTATGCATAATAAATTGTACAATATCCAGTCTCCTGAAAATGCTGAAGAATATATTCAAAAATATAGTTTTAAATTCTGAATACGTAACTGCATTATTCTGTGATTCTCTGAAAAGCGAGGCTACATAAATAAAGCATATTTGACTGCAAATTTTCATTAATTTCAGCTTGAGAACATTCATTCCTAACATTCCGCAGACTTTTATTGAACATGTTTATGATAACCTGAGCAATGACATTTCAGATAGCAAATTCCTCATGATAGGAACTTCAAAGGTTCCCCATCGTGAATGGAATGCTCTGCATAAATTCCTGTAACAATTACCACATCATAACATTCCAACATAATATTTCTCCCATTATCAGTTAATTTATATTCGATAGTCCCTTACAATAGCGGCTTCAGTTCTCGTGGCTCTCCTTTTGGCTCTCATTTAGCAAGAGATGTTCTTCCTCCCACTTCCAAACTGGAACAGCCATTTCAATAGAGAGACGATACGGACATTGCATTTAAGGGAAGCCATCGTTAGGAAAGGCATCTTACAGATGTGCGTACAATCAATTGTTATATTATTGCAGAAGACAATAAAGTGAATTCCAAGCAGTCATTTACGATATGTACACTTTTAATGCGTTTTCCGAATTTCATTTATGAAAATTGAAAGAGATTGAAATATTCGTTTTTAAAAACAGGAAAGAATTACTTATTATCTCCTTATCTCGTGTCTTAAACGCTTATGTATTTAATCTTTCTTGCGTGATCTTCGCAAAGACATAAAAGAAAGCAGAAATTTAGTCATTTAATTTCTTAGTACGTCTATATTATTTTGAAAAACTGCACAAACATATTTCCCTGCACTGTAATAAATCACGTTCCATTATGTTATAAAACCTTAAGAGAAATATAATTTTTGTAGTTTTTCCTTTTCATTAAAGATTAAATTAAAATTATGCTGAATTTTGGAAATTATATCCTCAAATGCCACTGGCATTCTAACTTACATACGACCCATGCAGTAAAAGCTTATAGTTCTCATCAAGGCGAATCCAAAAGCCGTTAAAAACTATACAAGAATTTGTACCAAATAATACTGGTATCATTATAAAATTAAGGGAAAGCAAATCCAGCTTTTATTGACAATACTTGCTTCGAAGGAGGTTGCCGTTAACTCTTTCTAACTCAAAGATCAGAAAACAGAATGACATTAAACAGTTTAGGAAACAATAAAATAATTACACACTGTAGCCTGAAACATCTTAAAGAATGTATTTATCAATTTATGAAAAAAATGTGGAAGATATCTTATGAAATCAAAAATTTATCGTCATATTTTTATTTTAATTCATAAAACATCTTTAATGAATTAAAGTAAAAGTATGACGATAAATTTTGTGAAATGATATGATTAAATAATAGGAAAGTACGTTAATATAAGTATTCTCTGTATATGAGTCTTAAATACACTCATGGACAAAAAAATTAGCGCACCCAAGAAGGAGTCGTCAAAATGAACCGAAATTTTACATACGTAATGACTGCTTTGATATAAGTAAATGATAAGGAAATCAAAAAAAAGGATAATTTATTTTAGAGAAAAAGGCAAAAGAACGGAGGAGTTAATACTCCGTTGGACCCCCTCTAGCGCGAATGCACGATGCGATACGATCGGGCATTGAGTCATACAAGTTCTGTATGATGTCTTGAGACATTTCGTTCCATAGTTGCTATAACCTTGCCTCTAGTTCATTCAAACGCGTGGTATGCCCAACTCGTCGTCCCAAATGATCCCAGATATGCTTGATTGGAGACAAATCTGGGGATCGGGAAGGCCAAGGAAGGGTAGAAACAGTGCGGAGACAGTCTTGTGACACCCTTACCGTATGAGGCCGAGCATTGTCTTGTTGAAACATGGCTCCTGGGAGCCGTTGCATGAGTGGCAACACATGTGGTTGTAGGATTTCATGAACATATCGCTGGGCTGTCATGGTGCCACGGAACAATACTAGGGGTGACCGTGTATTGTAAGCAATGGCACCCCATACCATCACACCAGCTGTGGGAGCGATGTGTCGCTGTACAGCAAAGGCAGGATTGAGACGTTCACCACGGGCTCTCTACACACGAACACGATTGTCATCACTGCCGAGACTGAAGCTGGATTTGTCGCTAAAGACGACCTGGTTCCATTCCGCTGCAGTCCAGTTTCCTCGTGCTCGACACCACTCTAAACGAAGGCGTCGATGGGTGGGCATCAAGGACAGCACACGTAATGAGTGCCGCGATACCAGTTGCCCTTCCGCCAGGCGCCGTCGTATGGTTCGAGAAGACACAGGGGCACCTAGTGAAGGTGCCTGGATGGCGGCCGATGAAGCAGTTAGCTGTACGCGTGCATTTCTTACGATGTGACGGTCTTCTCGACAACTGGTCTGTCGAGGGCGTCCTGAGGCTGGTCTTCGTGTACATGGCATCTTTCGGGTCCACTGGTCCCAACACCTCCTCACAACACAATCAGAATGGCCTAATTGACGAGCTACTCGCCTAGCTGACCACCCAGCTTCCATCATCCCGACGATTCTCCTCCTCTCAAACTGCGACAACTGCTCATATTGTCTTCAAACACGGCGTAATGACATGTCTACCTCAGCTCTTCCTTTGTAAATGATTAAGCACTCTCAAACAAAGCTTTGGTTACCTGTTTTATACTCCACAGAGTACGACGTTCAACGCCCTCTACCGGCTATACGTAATGCGCAATCAGGCTGTATTTCTAATCATTTGCATATCTTCCGGACATGTACCTTCATTGCAAGTTTCGTTACGATCCCGCAATTATTTCTTGGTGCCCTAATTTTTTTGTCCATGAGTGTAAATAAATAACTAAAAAAATTTTAATGAGAAATTTAAAAGGCAAACGAATCTTTATCAAACGGACTTAATCTATTATATATTCCAAATAAGTAATATTTTAGATCATTCAATACAGTTTTGCGTAAAGGGTTTTGAATTTATTCATATTAAACTTAAAACAGGTTCCTAGTGCATGCGATTTTTTTTTCCAAACTATTACTGGAAATTACATTTTCCGTCATGAATGACGATGCATCTGAATGGCAAATCCAAACCGTCTTTTGCCTTTAGTAGTCACCGTAATACAATCAAATAATGCAAAAATGTAACACTGTAAAATAAAAAAAACGTTTATTGACAAAATATAATGTAATATAAAACAACAGGAAGTCAGCAGTACAGTGCATTGCGAAATCCAAGTCAGCACATGTTCCAGAACAACCGAATAGCCACACCAACATGGTTATTTGTAACTCAAGTAATGAGTTTTTAACTCAGCTTGCAGTCTTTTCTGAGCAGAATGAAAACACACCTCCCGGCAGCAAAATCTATCACCCCCTCTCTCAAGAAATGCATTTTTAAAACCTATGCGGGAGGATTAACTTGTTCACCGAACGCTGAAATAAGGACTGCGCTGTCCAAACCTTTACGACACGAAAGTATCCATCTTCTCCTGAATATACATTAAAGACACTGAAAAGTGTAAAAGCGTTTCCTGCGCCATCTCTTCCAAATTCTTGCTTTATTTTCTCAAAAAAAGACTCCATGCAGTGAAGGTGTTAATGATGACGTTACAATCACTCAGAAAAACTAGCAATAATTTCTCTCAAACAAAATGAGAAAAAATTAGTACATCTAAACTAGATGCATCAGAAGTAACAGGGGTTAAAGTTCTAGAAGTCAGTATAGCTTCTATGTATTTCCAAAAGTAAAATAACCGATTCTATAAATACAACTACTGTCTCTTCTATAACGCCTCTGAGATGAAATTTACTGATTTAATTCCGCTTTCCTACATGCAGCCGACATGAACCGCTGACAAGGATTCGATTCGGATTAGACCCCACTTGAAGGAGTTGGCATAAAAGGTTGGTTTGCCTGTTTTTCCCCTGTGTAATGTAAATATGTACCAGTTCCCATGAGAAAACCTCCAAGAAGGCATAGGAAGATAGCTCTCGTAAGCTTTGTTATATTCAAATAATTTAACCTTCTATTGCTCCAATTGCGTTAGTCGTGTTATTGCTAAAAATGCGTCGGGCTACATCTCGACGTGCAACAAACCATTTCAGCGGAACAATGAAAGAATCGGCAGTTAAGTCTGAGACAGCTTATACATGAAGAGCTTTTGTTATATCTTCCAGGACAACAGTAGAACAAACAAAACAACGTGGCTAGTTGTAACGCAAATAATGTCTCCTTCACTCAGCTTGCAGTTCGTTGCTGAGATGGGTGAAGGCCGCACACAACTATCTAGTTTTCTCATTTCTCCATCAAACTGGAAGTAGTGAAATTCAAAAAACTTGAGAATATAAAAACCGCAGACATATTAAGTACGGCATCATGATATTCAAATTAAATACGCAACATAATTTTAAAACTCCGAATTATTATAACTATGTTTCGTACGCTAAGCATGTTTTAGACAAGGTATCCAAAGAGCTGTCCTATCTGCACGTAAACAGTATAAATAACACATAAGTGCAGAATCCAGAAGAGTAAAATTAAGTGAAATGCAGATTCTGTTTAAAGAAAAAATAAAAGTTCAATTCAAAATAACAAAATTCGAACGTCTTGAGATACAACCATAATATAAATTAAAATATTTTACGCTTAGGAAAATAATTAATAAATCTTGATTTTCCTTTGCCTACTACAGCATTTATCTTTTAATTTGCTGTGAGTTTACGTTTTGAGTCGCGAAGAATTCCGAAAATCAGTTTTAATTTGACACTTCATATCGAGTTTCATTTGGCTGAACTTCATTTATGCAAGAAAATGGGTCATTTCTTAAGGTTTAAATTTATGGTACTGGCTCTTATTGCAAGTTTTTATGTTTTTACACCATAGCAAAAGTTTGAAAAACGAACTTTTTCGTAATCAAAACTCAGTCAGAAGTAATACTAATTTTCTCTTTTATCAAACGCGCTTTGAGGAGTTTTCAGCTTTTTTTTTCGTGTCTCTGTTCTGCTTTGATTTGTCCAAAATGATTATGCAGCTTTTCAGAAATCAAGAAACTTTCCAAAATAATTTATTAATGATTCACCAGAAACTTTGATAAAGTTCTTTGCTCAAAAAATTGCAACAACTATCTGATACTTTAAAAAATTGTCAAAGGGGAGAATAACATCGTGAATAAAATAATTTTTAACCCTCTATGTAATAGTCTATATCATGCATATAACGACAGATCTTTTCTTGAGTTTTGGAAATTGTTTATTATGCTCTATGCGAGAGTATGGAAGAAGCAGTAGATGTCATCTCGCAGGGATTCCAGCAAAAGGTCCACATTAGGTCCTCCTGGAAAGACGAGTATTTCAATAAAACTTTAATGTCAACTTATGCAGTAATTTTATGATTCTCGGCTAGTATCATTTGTAGGGTTTTATATTTATTAACTAGTTATCTTGTTATTTTGCCTTTAGTGTCACTTCTGCTTTCGTCCGCAATTAACTAATATATTTAAGTACAGAGTTCTTAAATATATTGGACAGTTTGTTCTTGTATATTTAGAAAGTATTTGTGCTAGAAAGAGCTCGTTCTAGACAGTACAGACTTATTGTGACCGTTTCTCTACTATTTACTTTAATCAGCTTTAGCCTTGTTATCCGTAACTGCTCGCGTAAACTGAGGGCCTGAAATAAAGCTTGCAGGCGTGGTTTTTCTTATAAATCTCACATTTTAATGTCTTAAATTTCACTTCAGTGCTTGTGTTTATTCCCACAAGTTGCGCAGACGATTTTTATTATTACTCAGATTGGGTATTTGTTAGGCTGATGATCTAACGTAAAGATAATTTTAAACTTTCTCCTGTATTACAGTTACTTTACCTAGAGGCTAACAAGCAATAAATCGCCTATAACTCACCTGACTCTCATCACAGATTCATGCTTTAACATTTTTAAGGACATAGGTTCAGTACACACTTATTTTTGTACTTTTATGCAATTATTATGAAGAATTGAATAACATTTTTATAAAAATATTAAATCTCAAATATTTTAATGCCAGAGAAAATACTGCATTATTTCTCTATGAATTAATTATTTTAATGATAAACTTATGCCAATTTTCAAGATTACAGTTAGTGAATAAGAGCACCTATTAATTAAATAATTTTATAGTGATATCATCTGAATTTTGTGTATTAGAAATCTCCTAAACCTGAAAATGTGAATTACTAATGTTTTGTTTTTTCTTTTGATTTCGGTGGAAGGGAATAAATGATTATTTCACATCAAGTTACATTCCAAATTTCAGAAGCAATAAATGTCATTTATCGACTGAACAACGTAATAGAAAATTCCCTTAAAAGATAGAACTATTTATTGATCTTTGAAAACACTTTGTTTTCTAAACAAACTCATAGGAGAATGGGACTTAACTTTGTTTCACAAATTATAAGTGAATTATGTATGTTCTTAAAACCCAAATTCAAAAAGCTTTACGTAAAAATATAATATAATGGAATAGAACCGTACAAAAGTCAGCAAGCTTGCTTTCGATGCAAAACATGAAAACTCGAGTTTATTTTAACCAAAATTTTGTGAATATTTGTTAGATATTCACCATATAAAGCAAGCTCTTTTGAATGTAATTTAACTGACTTGGAATATTTATAAACTTTCAGAAGCAAATGAAACGCAGTTATAAGAACAAATCAAAATGAACGAAATTGGGACACGAAATCAAAACTAAAGGAAATTGTTATACAGAATCAAAATGAATCGAAATTACTACAAAAACTAGAAATGAAACGCAATAATTAGAAGAAATTGGTTGTATAAAAAAGCTGGAAAGTTCCCAAAGAATCCCTCGAATTTCTTTAATTTGACTTTATTAGGCATCTCACACAGGCTATCAAATGTTTTCCGAGCAGTTTCAAGCTCTAGTCTTTGACCTCGGAAGTGTGAAAATGTTGACATCATCACAATTTCTCAAAATCATTAGAAAAACAAAACAGAAAACGAAAGAATACAAGCAGCTTACAAGGGTGGATGTCGCATTTCATTCTTTCTTTTGCATCCCCTGCTAAAAATTGTGCCATTCAACGTTCGGAATATCGCTTCCCCTTTTCATTAATGATGTACTGATCTCATCTTTTCCCTCTTATTTTCCACTAAAAGGTCACTGACGAGGAGACGAGGCGATGACAATAGCAGCAACTTCTCCATGCGAAAAACACGTTAACAAGTTACTTCAAGACGGGTTAAATTTTAGCATGAATATTTTAAGATGGATTAATTTTCAACATAATCATTTATGGATAACTTGTGCAAATCTCAGGCTGCTTCGCTCTTTCTTTTCCACCTAAAACAAAACATGATTCCAGGAGTACGAGATATGCAAGGGACTCCGCATACTCCTTCGCGCCGTAGCCAGCATAAAGAGAGGGAGAAACCTGTTTGGCAGGTATTCATAAGCAGGTATAGTTCTTCGACTCCGATTAATGTTACGATAGTGTCCATGATGATGAACTGCTTGGTGTGAGAAATTTCCGTTCTCACAAGCATTTATTACCATCTTCTAAAGCTTATATTTAAAACTACTCATGAAACGGAAAATAAATATATATATATGTATAAAATAGCGCAGTTCAAGACAATTATATTATAAGTTTGCTAGTTGCATCTTAAAATATCTATGTCAAAACTTTCTTCAAATTATATATTTTTAAGACTTGTTCGAGAATTTTAGATAACGAGAAAATTTTATTTCTATAGTCAAGCAAATTTCTTTCTACCCTAGAAAATCTTCAGATGTTTCCGAGTTCAGCATCTTTATAGATGATCTTATACATTCAAGTATCTATAAAGCTATATATATATATATTTTCAAATATCTATAAAGATATTTGCTTGCAACTTTCAGCATCCTCTTGGCAGCAAATATCTTTATAGATATTTCCTTGAAATCAGGATATTAAACTACAAATACTTTAAATAAAATTATTCACAGAAGGAAACCCCATATAATTATAAAAATTTAAAATCAACTAAGTTACCTAATTGAATTTGATGAATATCATTACGAGCATATAAAACTGAGCATTAATAAATTTACGAAATTTTTGTTTGATATTATTTAAACTTTTATCATGATAAACTAGTGCAGTATTTTGGAGTTGTACGCATTATTTTAAAAATAACTATTAGCTTTGAACATATAGCTTGAGATATCAATATAATCCAATTAAAGCAAGTAAAACTCACTTTATATGATTACATTATTATTTTAAATTGCCAAAGTCACCTCAAACATCATTAAAGATTAGTAAACTACCTACATTTCGTTCATAATCTAACTAAAAACAATACAATTCAAGTAGAAAGTTTAAATAAAAACTAATTTTTTAACGAATAAAAGTACGCAAACTTGTGGGTGAGTGATTGGGCGCGCCACTGAAATGGCTTCTGCCCAAGAAGGTGAATTAAACGGAATCATATACCATAACAGCGGGGAAATAAATGTATTAATTGTCAAAATGTAGACAAATCCGAATGACGCTGTTGAACATTATGTACTAATAGAAGTTCCTATATTTTACGAAGTCTCTCTTGTCCAAAGTTAGTCCATATTACACGTCTGAGTACCTAAAACAAACGCCATAGTTTAATACGTCTTGCTAAATGAAACAAAGCCTTACTATTTGCAATACCAGTTAAAACTAATATGTTCAGCTGGCAACTTATCTGGTTAGTCGGAACACTAATGAAGAAACGGTGTTTGTTGTATTGTGAAGTCTTAGAGACTTTGAGCAACCTGTGATCGATATTCGTGTTCTTGGAATATAACGCCAAGCCACTACGATTTCCCTGATATAACAGTTCCAGTTCAGAGTATCTGCAGTTCACAGAAGCTCGATATTTAGTGGCGACCTCATCAACAAACCTGTCTTTTCTTCAGTAAGAAATTATAAACTGCATGCTTCAAGATAGCACTCACTCAATACCGATAATTCTTATCTAGTCGACATTGTAATCTACGTTAAGGTGAGACAGTCAAAAGACATTGATGTATTGTTAACTTTTATTATGTTATCTGTATTCAAGCACTCATAGTAAAATAGGACTATGGGCCCAATGACATACCGACAGCAGTTTTCCAATTCTGACTAATACTCAAGAAGAAGCTGCACGTTTCCTCACTGCCACGCGGATCAGACATCTATCAATCATCCCAAGACGTTGCCACATTTCTACGTCCAGAATTCAAGGTTTCTGATTCTCTTTAGTACATTGCTTCCACAATTTTATCATTGCAATGGCACTCTGTATTTTACAAGCAAATGTCAAGGTACAGAAATCCTTTATCTCACAAAACGATATATCTTCCCAGTTGGAATTTTGCACTTTCCGTAGATGGAGTCCATCAACGTTGACAGCGAATAGTGACTTTTGTAGAGCAGTTTCCAGCCTAGTGACGACAACAGACTACTTTTCTGGATCCTCAAAAAACTCTCTCTACTTAACATTCCTTACGCGACCATTCAGAAGACCCTTCTAAACCCAACCATAAGCACGTACTCTGTCTTTACTGACGAGCCGATAAGATGTATAATTGTAACTGTATAACATTTGTTACGCTCGAAAATTGGTTCGTATTTTACAGGAGCTACTTTGAGCTATCCTTCTATCAATGAAAGTTCACGTAAGGAGCGTTTGAATTAAGTTTTTATGTTGATCAATAATTAGTAGATGGTAAAAGCGGAAAATTTTTGAAAAAGGTATAAAAAGAGAAAAAACAAAGAGAGTCGGTGAAAACGTAAAGTGGGAGAAGAATAATATGGAGGTCTTTCGGAGTAATATGTTTTGCTTTGATGTGAAGGCACTCGACTGTATACTAAAAAAATGAAATTATTAGCGAACTTGAAGATTTCCTACAGTCATAAATGTTCCTAATTTTGAAAGCTTTTAAGTGGAATCGAAAGTAAAAGAAACGTTTATCTAACAATGATGCAGAGTTCAAATACTTGCTAATAAATATAAAAATGCGTTACCTTGTATTAACATCTTCATGCCATCTCCAGCTTACTAAGAAACTGGTTTCATTGAATACCTGTATTTAAATTTCATCCCCAATGGTTCTGTGCTGCAGTAAGGCTTGAATATGTAGGCTGTTGTTTGTTGCCCTGAGTGGAGCGATTACAATTTTTAAATCCTGTTGTTCGTGTGTTATAGTATCCCACTATTTACTGCATGTTATGCTTTGCAGAAATGCAGTATTGCTGCACATTTACGAAGAATGCTTTCCTGTCCCTTCTGGGAAGCCTATAAAGAGGACTCTTTCATAGTATCCCTTATGTTTTCCTATAAGGACTATTCACTCCTACATGCGATTGAAACCTTTTATCGAATAACTGTGTCTAATATGTACTAAATAAAATGCATTAAATCTTAACTAAGTCATAGGTTTCTTCGTCAGTGTTATGTTTATTTAAGACACTTAAGAACGAACGAGATGTTGTCATGCTAAAAGGATTTGTATTAACATAAAATAACACCTACCTGAAGAATTATTTGACAGTGGTATAGCACTCTTGATAAAATATTGATGTGACAGTTTGAAAATACAAGCATTCTTCATTTTAAACCTCTAAAGTTTAATCAAATTTAATAATTAGTTTGAAAGAGGGCCACAAATTTTGGTTTTGGCCTTTTTGAAGGAAGTTGGATTTATAAAATTGTTTCTTATGAGTTATTTTATAGATGTATATCTAAAAATATAATGGTGTGTTATTATATCCACAAAACTGACTTCCCATTTTTGTAATACAGTATTTAATAAAGAATCAAAAATGCTTCATCTAATTGCATATTTTTTTTATTCAGTACGATGTATGTACCAATAAAAGTGCTTTCTCAAGTCAAATTTTGACATCATTTCCTTATTTAAGATGATGTTTTTGAATAATGCACGAATAGCATTATGTCCTTTGATTTGTGCAGAAACTGTAAGCATCATTTGAAAAGTTTGAGTAATTCAAAATAAATCTCACACATCATAGAAAACAACATGCTTCGTAGAAGTAAACTTGACTATCTGATGCAAGAATGCACAGATAATCTTTTCACATATAGCATGCTGGATTCAGTGGTACAGAAAGTTTATTAAATAGGTCACGGAATCAGAATGCTGTGGAATGTAAAATTTTGGTGTTATTAGAAATATTAGATAAAAATTGCTTTTTAGAATGGAATTTTCATTTTCATACGAAAATAGTAAACCTGAGCTGGTTGCAAACGTACATTAACCGATTATTAACTTATAAAGTACATAAAAGCTCTTAAGAAATATAATCTGGATGTACAAATATCTTTTGACACGTAACTGTGTGTTTAGAACTTCTTGAAACATGGAGATCTGCATAGTTTATTTTCAATATACAGTTGTTATATGCACCAATTTAAAACACAATAATATTCCCGTAAGGACGGGCAATACGCTCAAGAGATATCACGAATAGTAAAGAATGTTGTATGAAATATGTTGTCATGAGTATAATTGATAAACTATGCACTAAAAAGCATTATCAACATTTAATTAAATCTAGTTTTTATACTCTACTAGCTGCTCTACTTTTATCAATTATCCATTAATATTATATAATAATGTTATAAATAAGAATTCAGAGAAATAGCGCAAAAACTGCGATAACACGAAACTAATGAAAATAGGGAAAACGCTAGAAACAGAATAGTGTGACAAACTGTAACAGCAAATGAATCATTAGGAAAACAACCAGCTGGATATTATTAGAGACTTCCTGTTTTGGACTAACTTTAAGAAACTCATTTTTAGAGCCAGGGTGTAAGCGATTCGGCCAGGAAGAATGTCCTGAAGGCTAATGGGTCTTTATCCCCTAATGCTTTTATGATGCCGACTTGTTCACGGCTGTTCGCTGCTCTTTTGTGAGAAGAGACGAAGCAGTGGAGTTGGATGAACATGTAGTCAGAAAGACTGTGGGAAACTCGTTCCTTCCCTTCTGTAAGATATAGCCATGTAACAATTTACGCTATTCATCATTTATTTAACCACGAATGAATTTGTTGTTGAGTTTTAAATAAATTTAAAAAGACAATCCTGTCTTGCTATTTTTCCATAAAAGCTCGGAAACGTTACAGCTATAATAATTTGGTGGCAGCAGGTATGATGAAAATCCACGAAGCAGTTTTAGTTTGGTCATCGAACGAGAACTCTTGTGCTTAACAAAGAAAGAATACGGACGTCAGTCCGGGTAAAAAAAAGGACCGTCAGGCTCCGAAATTCAACTCCGCGCTTTTCTAAAGAAGATTCCAGACGTCAGTCCGGGAGAAAGAGAGGACCGTCAGGCTCCGAACTTCAGCTCTGTGTTTTTAAGTTCCAGACGTCAGTCCGGGAGAAAGAAAGGACCGTCAGGCTCCGAAAATCAACTCTGTGATTTATAAAGAAGATTCCAGACGTCAGTCCGGGAGAAAGAGAGGACCGTCAGGCTCCGAACTTCAGCTCTGTGTTTTTAAGTTCCAGACGTCAGTCCGGGAGAAAGAGAGGACCGTCAGGCTCCGAACTTCAGCTCTGTGTTTTTAAGTTCCAGACATCAGTCCGGGAGAACGAAAGGACCGTCAGGCTCCGAAAATCAACTTTGTGATTTATAAAGAAGATTCCAGACGCCAGTCCGGAAGAAAGAAAGGACCGTCAGGCTCCGAAATTCAGCTTTGTGTTTTTCTAAAGAAGATTCCAGACGTCAGTCCGGCTGAAAGAGAGGACCACCAGGATCCGAAATTCAATTCGCTTGAAGTTTAGTGGGACAGCCTTTGTCCGAAGATTTTCAGCATCTTTAAGTTGTAGGACTATCAGTGTCCGGAAAGTGTAGTGTGGTGATATACGTTTGTGTGGTAATTTAGTGCATGTGCCTTCAGCGTCCAATAAAAGAATTAAGTTGTGAGATTCAACACTTTCATGTTCCAGGCTTCAATCAGAATTTCAACTCTACAGTCCAGGCGGGTAAGTACCTTGGATTTTTTATATTGAGGCAGTGAGGTTATTAGTTATAGTATTTCTATTGTGTCATTTATGTCACTTCAGGTAAATGTTTTCTAACAAATATTGGTTTCGTTGAAGCTTGCAAATGCGTTGATTGATATTTATGTTTCAGATAAGAAAATATATTTAAGAATTTAGGTATAAATTTAGAAATTTGAATTCAGGAATTATAATTAAATAATATCTTAAGAATTTGAAGTTGTATTAATAGAGTGAATTGTTGTGAGTTTTGCTACTATTATGCTTCTATAATTGAAGAGTAAAATTGTAATATTTCTAAAGATTCTATCTTTTAGAGGGTATTCTGAATTATCAATTCTAAGTCGTCTTGAACGTTATAATTATTAGAAGTAAATGTAAACTGTTATGGTATGTAAGAATTATAAGTTTGTAAGAATGTATTTCATGTAAGAAATATAAGTACGTAAGAATTATAATTCCAAAAATTTTCAGTTCATTGTGTTAAAAATGAAGATAAGTAAATCTTGGTAGCTTAAAATTAAACTGTTGTTTATTTGATTTTCAGTACAGAATATGAATTATCATTTTGTGTAAGAATTATGAGAAGTGAAAATTTTCAGTTGAAAGTGTTAACAGAAAGTTTAGAAATCACTAATATCTTACGTTCAAACTGTGGTTGTATTGATATTTATGAGTATTTATACGTTTACTTTAATTTACTTTTGAATGCATACCTTAATATACTATGAAAGTTTTGATGATCTGAATGTGAATATTGTATTATCTAAAGCATATTGTATTATCTTAAATTCTCAATTTAACTAATTGCAACTGAGTGCATCCTGTTCACAGTATAGTGTAAATTGTCTTGAATGTATGTTTAGAATACCAGAAATTGTTCTGAAAAAAAAATTAAGAGTTAAATTTTGAGCCTCAGAATTGTAAAATATATATATATATATATATAGAGAGAGAGAGAGATTCATTAGATTTAGAGTATAAGTTGAGGGTATATCATGGCATTCTTAGCAAAAGCTAGAAAAGAGGACCTTAAATCCTTGGCTGAAGAGTTAGGGGAAAAGGTTGGACCCCAGCTTAGGATATTAGAATTAAGACAGCTGATTATGGGAAATGAAGCCTACGAGGAGGAACTAGTTAAAAGTCTGTTGGAAAATATCACGTCAGTGAGACTCGAGAAAGAAGACGAAGAGAGGCAAGAAAGAATTAGGAAAGAAGACGAAGAGAGGCAAGAGAGAATTAGGAGAGAAGAAAGAGAATTCGAGATAACCAAAATGAAATTGGAGGCCGCTAAAGTTAAGGATCTAATTGATGGGAAGGAAGAAAGTATGCCTAGAAGAAACCATTTTGAACTTCAAAAAATGATCCAAAAATTTGATCCCGAAGAGAATGATGTTAGTTTGTACCTAGTCATGTTTGAGCGCCAAGCAAAGAGGGCGAATCTAAACCAATCAGAATGGGTTTCTGTTTTATTAACACTTTTGCCAACAGAGATAGTTCAGCTGATTATGCGAGAGCCAGAAGAACAGGCTTATGACTATGCTTACATAAAAGGGATACTTCTTAAAAGGTTTAAACTGAGCCCAGAAAAATTTAGAATCAAATTCTCGCAAACCCAAAAAAACGCTCAAACCACTTGGAGGGATTTCGCATTTGAATTAAGAAATTATTTTGAAGAATGGATCTCGGGCTTGGAAATTAATGATTTTGAACTTTTAAAAGACCTGATGATAACGGATCAAATGAAGCGTCGCGTAAATTTCGAAGTGCGCCAGCATTTTATTGATGAATGGTCCAAGATAACGTCCCCAAATAAATTAGCCGAGTTGTTAGAAGATTATGAAAACGTACGTGAATACCGGAAAAAGGTCTCTCCAGTTCATGGTTCGGAGTCGCAAAAGAGAAATAAAAATCAGCCTAATTTCAGAGATTCGCCAAGGTATAAACAGGCTGGGGAAAAAGTTTCGAAAAAAACAGAAACTTTTCGAAATCAAGATGAGCGTCATTTTGAAGTACGTAAACCTCTTAAGTGCTATACTTGTGGCTCAATCGATCACTTGAGGCCGCAGTGTCCGAAAGCTCAGAAAGACTTTAAATCTACGGCTGTTGTTAACAGGGTACAAGAGAATGAAGAAGATTATTTAGCGCCATACACTACAATGGCTAAGGTTAACGGGTTCGATCTTCCTGTATTACGGGATTCTGGAGCATCCATTGATGTGATCTGTAAAAAATACATTACCCCTTCAATGTTAACAGGAGAAACTGTTTGGGTAAAACAACCGTTCGATGAATCACCTATATGTCTTCCCCTAGCACATGTTGAAATAGAAGCAGAATTTGGACGAATATTAACAAAGGCCGCAGTCATACGAAATGAGCTTGATCAAGGACGTTATATATTAGGGAATCGGACGGCTGCAAAATTAGGAAAAAATCAAAATAAGGAATACTTTTTCCAAGTTAACGCAGTGGAGACGCGGGCTCAGAAACGCCGACAAATGATCAATAGCGAAGAGAAAGGCCTTCAAGCAGCAAAAGAAAGGGGTGAGCATACGAATATTGTACCCCTACCGAGTTTTCCCTCCCTCGCGAACGATTATACTTCCCAGGGGACGGAACAAGAAGAACAGGAAGACAGAAAGTCGCTCCTGCCCGTTTCGGAGTTCAATGACCTACCTCCTCTACTTTCAATAAGCAAGACTAAATTCCTTCAATTACAGCAACAGAGTGAAGATTTAAAGCCGCTTTTTGACATAGCGACAAGAGACTCTCAAAATAACTCTTCGACAAATATTTACAAGATAGAAAAGGGGCTGCTGTATAAGTGTCAAGAAGATCGTTTAGGAAATGTACGGAAATTATTGGTCATTCCTGAAACTTGTCGGGAAAAGATATTGAGTTTATGTCATGAACAAGTGTCCGGACATTTGGGCGTAACTAAATCCAAAGATAATCTAGCTAGATATTTTTTTTGGCCCAAATGTTATCAAGATATGGAAACTTATATTCGAACTTGTGATCCTTGCCAAAGAGTGGGGAAATCTAACGATAGAAAAAAAGCGCCTCTGAAATTAGTCCCTGTGATATCGGAAGTATTTTCAAAAATAAACATAGATACTTGTGGACCCTTGCCAACCACATCTAAAGGAAACAAATATATACTAACTGCTATATGTGTAGCATCAAAATATCCAGAGGCTCTTCCAATCGAAGATATAACTTCGGTTACAATAGTGGATGCGTTGTTAAATCTTTTCAGCAGAATGGGATTCCCTAAAGAGATTCAGTGCGATCAAGGAACTTCATTTATGAGCAATCTGACCACAGAATTTTTTGAACGTTTCGGTATCAAAGTTAGTCATAGTTCGGTACACCACCCTCAGTCTAATCCAGTGGAGAGATTTCATCGTACTATAAAAAGAATATTACGAGTTTTATGTTTGGAGGCTGATTCTGATTGGGAACAGGTGCTACCGGCGGCTCTTCTTGCTTTAAGAACTGTGACGCATGAAAGCACGGGTTTCACACCTGCGGAACTTGTCCACGGAAAAAATTTGCGTACTCCAGAAACGTTGTTATACGAACATTGGACGGATTCACCAGAGGAGGAACAACCAGTAACCGAGTATGTTTTTAGACTCATAAATCGCTTAAAAAAGTGTCAAGAGTTGGCAGTTGAGAAAATGCAAGATCAACAACTCAGGAGAAAAAAATGGTATGATAAAAATGCCATAAAAAGAGAATTTAAAGAAGGTGATCTGGTTTTAATTTTGGCCACTTCTAAGGCAAATAAACTTTCGGTTCAATGGACAGGACCGGGCAAAGTTGAAAATAAAGTATCCGAAACAAATTATATCGTATCCTTACCGGGGAAAAAAGAAAGATCCCAAATTTATCATATCAATATGTTAAAGCCATATTATAAAAGACCTGAGGTAATTAATTACCTGTCTTGTAGCGAAGAGGGTTCTGACCAGATTGAGACTGAAATAGATTTTCCTAATATTGATACAAATCCAAACGTTTACGATTATTCTGAGGTTATTAAAAGTAGCAATTTGGAAGAATTATTAGAACCTACTCAAAGAGATCAATTGCAGAGGTTATTAAATAAATATTCGCAAAGTTTTTCTAACGAGCCGGGAATGACAGACCTCGTAGAACATGATATTGAAGTTATCAGTAATAAGCCGGTACGATCTAAGCCGTATCGAATGTCACATCGACAAAATGAAATTTTAAAAAGAGAAATTCAACGAATGCTTGACCTAAAAATTATTGAGGTGGGGGAATCAGACTACACTTCTCCTATGATTCTCGTAGAAGCTCCAAATAAGGACCCTCGACCTTGTGTGGATTACCGACGATTAAACGAAATCACACGTACCCAGTTCTATCCCTTACCCAATATAGAAGAACGGGTAGAAGAAGTTGCTTCTGCAAAATATATCACGGTTATAGATTTAGCTAAGGGATATTGGCAAATACCCTTAAGCCCTAATGCTCAAAGATATGCCGCATTTGTAACCAGTTTCGGCACTTACAGGCCATTACGGTTAAGTTTTGGTTTAAAAAACGCTCCTTATTTTTTTTCCAAGATGATGCAAGAGGTATTAAATGGATGCGAAGAATTTGCAGTTCCCTACCTGGATGATGTGGCTATTTTTTCAAAAACCTGGGAATGTCATCTCAAGCATCTGGAAATTGTGCTGAAACGTATAAGTAGAGCGAAATTGACCATTAAACCTTCAAAATGTCGTTTTGCTCAAAAACATGTCCTTTATTTGGGCCATGTTGTAGGCCAAGGGTACCGGAAACCGTCGGAAATTAAGACCAAAGCTATAAGAGATTTCCCAACACCCAAGACTAAAACGGATATAAGAGCATTTCTGGGATTAGCGGGCTACTATAGCCGTTATATTCCGATGTACTCAGCAATCGCCGCTCCGTTGACGGATCTTTTAAAAGGAAAATCAGTAAAGGGTGATATTCTGTGGAATGCTGAGAGCGAAAGGGCTTTCACGGAATTAAAAGAGAAATTAACAAGTTACCCAGTTTTATATGCACCCGATTTTACTCTTCCCTTTATTCTACAAACCGACGCATCTGATTATGGTATGGGAGTTGTATTAACACAGCTCACTAGTAACGGAGAAGAACATCCCATTATATTTCTGAGCAAGAAATTCTCCGAGGTAGAGAAAAAGTACTGCACCACTGAAAAGGAATGCGCCAGCATAGTGTTTGGTATAAAGAAACTTCACTATTATCTAGACGGGCAAGACTTTATTGTGCAAACTGATCATAATCCTCTAACTTGGTTACGAACTAATGCCAGTAATAATCCTCGCTTAATGCGTTGGGCTCTGGCTCTTCAGCCATACAATTTCACAATTATTCATCGTTCGGGGAAACTCAATAAAAATGCTGATGCTCTAAGCCGAAAAACTTGATATTATATTGATTTTATATTTTTTACTGTCTTGTATGGTTCTTCTGTAAATCTATATAAGTAAAAGAATGCATATTGTGTAATATTTGTCTAAAAAGGGGTAAGCTCTGTTTTGTCTGAATGTAATTAGTCATTAGTATTTTTTGTACACTAAGTATGTTATATTATTTGTACACTGCCCTCAATATAATTTCTTGTTTAATCCATGGTACTTACACCTGTTTGATGTAAAAATGTGTGTTTACTGTAATTTATTTTATTAACAATATGGTGAACTCTAATGGTGGTAATTATGGTCCAGAAGACCCCCCCCCTCGGGGAGGGAAGGAAGCTGTGACAAACTGTAACAGCAAATGAATCATTAGGAAAACAACCAGCTGGATATTATTAGAGACTTCCTGTTTTGGACTAACTTTAAGAAACTCATTTTTAGAGCCAGGGTGTAAGCGATTCGGCCAGGAAGAATGTCCTGAAGGCTAATGGGTCTTTATCCCCTAATGCTTTTATGATGCCGACTTGTTCACGGCTGTTCGCTGCTTTTTTGTGAGAAGAGACGAAGCAGTGGAGTTGGATGAACATGTAGTCAGAAAGACTGTGGGAAACTCGTTCCTTCCCTTCTGTAAGATATAGCCATGTAACAATTTACGCTATACATCATTTATTTAACCACGAATGAATTTGTTGTTGAGTTTTAAATAAATTTAAAAAGACAATCCTGTCTTGCTATTTTTCCATAAAAGCTCGGAAACGTTACAATAGAGTCAAATGCACAGTTGTTAGTTTAATAACTTATGGTAAAGCATTTTGGGAGTTACCTCCTTGTCTTGACGTTAAACTTTGGGAAGATAATAGGTTCGTATTCACGTTATATGCGGGGAAAACTATGAAAATAAACCTTTTAACTAACCCGTTCTTTGGAATTCGAATTCGAATCGCCAGTGCTCATCGGTCTTTATCTAGTTGGCTACTGGTAACCTCGGAATCACATATGAATGTCCGAAACTAGGATGCAAGTGCATAGTTACGTGGAAAGACAAGTACTGGGAGTGATCTGAGCAATGTATTTCACTATGTGACATACCCGTTGTCAACTGATAAGCATGTCCAAACTTGGGTATCCTTTATATGTGTGTGTTTTACAACTGTAAATCACATATTACTGAAACTTCGGATACTGAGTCAGCGGACACAGGGGTACGAATCTACATTAAACTATTAAATGAACTTCTTTATGTTAGGAAATAGATTTCCAGCTATTCTGAAATAGTCATTTGCTCAAATTTTACAGATATTATTATTATTATTATTATTATGTATTTCGTGATTATAAATTAATCATTGTTCCCAAACACGAATTAAGCAAATATCTTTAGAATCATTCTTTATTTATTAATTGAGTTAAAAATACTTTTACCAAAAATAAATGTTCTAAGCACTGTTTTATTCCTAAGACTATAACCTAAAATTATTGCTACTACTATACTCTTTATTCTGTTATCTGATTTTTTGTGATTAGATCATTCGTTTTCTTTTTACAATATTTAAACGTATTCCAGACATGGATGCTTTAATCTGTTTAAGATTATATTTAAGTTAATTTATGGGGAAAATTAATCGATCATAACGCTCATTTGACATTTTCTTCTTTGCAATAAAGAATTATGCACGTTCTGGTGGAAAAGCTTTGTTTAATAAAAGGGACATAATCATTTTTTATAGAAATAATTCCAGTGCATCGTTTAATGTTTTCTTAAGAGATATTCTTAATTTTATCACCTCGCTCCAATAAAGGTCAAAGGGCACATTTTTCAGGATATTAACTACAGGTGTTTTGTTTTATAACAACCTTTTAGTTATAAACTTCTTCATGTTAAGTAAAATGTTTTATTTTGTATTTAATTAGTGAATTATCGTTTTCAAAAACTTCATTTGTACGTAAAGAGTTGAATACGTATGTTATTTTCTATTAACTGCAATACATAAGTGAAGATCAGCTACCTAAATATTGAAAAGTTGAAAAATAAAATTGTAAATACATATATGAAAATTCCTTTCTTCAGTTTTTGATAATGATTGTTGTAACATGATTCAACAAACTTTTAATTTTTTGCATTATGTTATTTTCTATTACAATATGTTTTCTTGTAATACAGATTGTATACTTAAGCTTGTAGAATCATTAGGAGTTTTTTTAAGCGAAAGACGTGAAAAATGTGCAATGCCAAGGGCGGGAATTGAACCTCGGACCTCTCGAATACGCGCCGAGTGTGCTGACCATCACACCACAAAAACATGCTAAGAAAGCGGGAGAAATACCTTACATACTCCGCCTTTTAAAAGGGAATTTGGTATTAGGAGACCCATTCACCAAATCCTGGTGGTGGAGAATCATCATCCACTATCATTTTAGTTTGGTCGCCACAGTAGAGACATCAAGTTATTTCGAAGAGTAGACATGAAAAATGAGCAGTGCCGTGGCCGGGAATCGAACCTCGGACCTTTTGAATACGGGCCGTTACACCACAAAGGCATGCTATGTAGGGGGGAGAGATACCTTATAACCTTAACATGCGTAAATCCTACAGGACGTCAAATGAAATTGATAATAGGTACGTAGCAAAATGTAAAATAATTTATCGTAAAATGTATTTCACATTTAATAATCTTTTCTGCATTTTAATAATTGTAGCTAATATATCGGATGCACCTACGCCAAAACGTTAATATATATAGGAAAATCTACGCCAACTATAAGCTTGTTGCTTTCTCCAATTTTATGTTTTATTTTGGGAGCAATTGTTTCAAATACTCAGTATGATTATTGATATGAAATAAATTTGGACAAGAAAGACTTTGTAAAACACAGAAACTGCCATTAGTACATAACATTCAATATTGTACCTTTGGAAATTTCTTCTCCGTGATGACAAACTCCATTTGGTTCATGCACGTGGTCGGAAGCCTTTATAAACTCACTCACTCTGTCTATAATATAGTTCTTAAATAGTTCTTAAACTTGCGATTATACTCCCTGTTTTCACCGATTGTAGTTATATTCTAGACTGAACCTCTTTTACTTAAATAATCAAAATATACTTCACGCAATAAAACTTATGTCCAGAATATTCTTAGAATATCCTTAATATTCTTAGAATATTATTGTATATTTTATTAAATGTTAATGAATGTACTAATGCTATAACGCTATCTATTCAACATTTTAAAACTAACTATAATACCTTTACGTATTTTAGTGCTCTATCTAAATCAAACGTAAGAATTTTATTCTTGAATTCCATATCCTATTTTCTGTTTCTGCATCTTTCATCATAAATTACAACAATTATAACAGTGAATCACGAGTAACGTAATGACGTACAGAGCTTAAACTAGGCGCAAAGCAATTATTAGTAAGGTTTGGATGCATTCGTATTTTGCACCATACACAATAATCAACGGTTTTCAATTTACTTAGCTCCATATTTCAAGACATTTCATGCATTCGTTTCAAATAAGCTGAATATTTCTTCGTCATATAAAGATAAATGCCTAGTTACTTCCTTGTACGAATTAAGGAAAGTATTATAATGGCAAAACATTTCGGGTATCATATTTCAATGAAAGTATCCATTTTGACGATATCGAATTCATTTGAATGATTTTTTGGGGGGGAGTTACAACTTCGCGTACGGACAGAATAAAGCACTCTGTTATCTAAACCGAACTATAAAGTGTATTTAAACAGATTCAGAAGAGACAGATTCATTTTCAACAGACAGATTCTTTTAAACAGATTCATTTTCGTGACATCTGTACGTACATATTCATACGTAAGTGTGCATGTATCTCGCATAACTCAAAACCGATTAGCCGTAGCACTGTGAAATTTTGTGTATAGCACCGCTATAACATCTAGCTGAACGCCTCCCTTTCTTGTTGCAATCGGCCGCACCAAACGCATATGTATATATATATATATATGCGTTTGGTGAATGAGTGTGAATGAGTGTATATATATATATATATATACACACACTCATTCACACTGCGTTCGCGAATGTCTTCATCCGGTCTTTATTTTCACGACTGCTGGTCATAGACATATACTTCAAAATATAAAAATACTTTAAGTTGCGCAGATTCACGTTTCCGCTTTTTAAATGTAAAGGTATCAACTTTTTGAAAAATGCGAAATTACCTTTTTATACGTTCCACTAGTGTCTATACTTAAGAGATAGGAAAATTTTGTAATTGTCATAAAAATAAACATTAAAATTTCGCTTCTGTGCGACAAATTGTGAAGATATTTAATTTCAAAATTTGGGGAATGTATACAGTAGATTTGGAATGAGAACACTGTGAGAAGAAGGAAAAGGAAGATAATAAAGGAGCCAGATAGAGAATCAAATTCGGGAATAATTTGTCACAATTAGGCTTAGAATCTTCATCGGGTTATAAAGACGTAGTTATAAATATTTTTAAAGGTTTAACGAAATTTTAATGAATCATTTGGAAAAATAAATATTAATTAACTATAAGTACTAGAAAAAAGTATTTTAGTATTTTCAATAGTTAATTAAAATTCGTTGGCAGCTCTGAGCCTAGTAGAATGCCCAATTTCGGACTTTTATTTTTTCTGCTTTGTTTTGTTTTGTACGAGAATTTGATTTATCTGCTCCAAAAGTAACTTCAGATTATTTTTTAAAATTTTGTAAGGGTCTCAAAAAGGAGAAAAAGGTTTTTTGATGGAGGATATTAAAGTACTTCATACATTACTAAATCATGCAGATTAAAATACCTTCTTTGAAATGAATGTCATATCTTGCTTTGGTTATATTATGGTAATCATCAGACGTTTTTTAAGCGTTAATAAATGTGATGATTCGAGAATGTTGATTGTAACTATAACAGATGTTAAAGAAGGAAACAATAGAAGCTGATAATCACCCCAGGTATTAAATAATATTCCCTTTAGGTTAGTTAAACATTTTGCGGCCACAAGTAACTCGGCACATAGATCGTGCCCTTCCAAAACACATGTTTCATATATTTGAAGAAAGAAGAGACTGGCGTAGCAGCAGTCTAGATAGACCAAGAAGCAGTAGCAAAGTGAAGTGTGTTTAGGACGAAATCTTAATGCTGAATGAGTTAAGTTTCGGTTTCAGTACCTTTGATTGTATAATTAATAAAGAAATAAAATTATTACTATAATAATAAACTAAAACTAACTTACTATAATAATAAACTAATAATTTACAACGTAAATGTCACATGACATATTTTAATCTAGAAATAACAAAGTCCATAGAAACAAGCTATTTTTAGAACAGAAAGGGGAATCTCGAAATTAAAATAAAGAATTAAGGGGCTATTGCTAATTTAAGTTATAAGTTTGTTTTACATATTTTTTATTGTATATATATGTATAAATATATATTAAATGCTCAAAATACTGATAGTTATTTACATTAATTTACAAGGTATCTTCGTTAATTTTCTCTGTGCTTTAATATTTGTAAAATAAGCTTTTGTTTTTACTAAAGGAGAACTGAAAGATAAATAAAGATTTATTACACTTTATGACAAATTCTGCTGCACTAAAAATATGAAAAATAAAGTTTTGCGTCAATAATAAGTTATTTTTAACCTTACCTTTTTAAGTACTGATTTCCCTCTATTTTTGATAAGGTTAAATTAGGTTTCGAAACATTAATTTATCTTTTAGAATTTTCGCTTGTTTATTTATTTATTAATTTGGGGGAGCGGATCTTTAGATTCTCCCTATCTGCATTGCCTTCATTAAGCACTTCACCAAAGGTGTAACGTTTCCAGAATAGTTCATTTAATATTAACATTTAGTGCTGTTGAAAGTGAATTAGTTAGTGAGGAAATATAAAACAATGCCTCTTTGAATTTGCTGAAATTTTATACCATAAATAGTTTTATTTACTACTGCTATTTGAAACGAATTTTCCTGGGGATGCTTCACAACAGCTGTCTCAAATGGTTTTGAAAACACTCTGCGAATGGCATCCAGAAAATAGAGCTCTAATCTAAATCGAATTGCGTGTTATTTTCTTGCAACTGAAACTATTTTTTGCCGAGAAAGGCAATCTTGATTCCTAATCTTAATCTTAAAACTTCTGTTTTTATCCTGGCTTCTTTCTTGATGGTTAAGAATTTTCTAAGAAAGTGAGGAATCAAATCAAGTTCGTAGAAGATATATAGATGATCATGAACACAGCAAGAATGTGTCGGAAAGCCCCGCAAACTTCTGGCACTTTCATTACGTCTACTGAGAGTAAGGAATTTTATTAGTGTCCTAGCGAGGCATATGATTCATTTTAAGGAGATTGGAAAATCAAAACCACTGGTAGCTTCGAGGAGTAACGCGATTTTTGAACAGACAAATTCTTGCTGGAAGAACTCCTTTCGTTTTCTAGAATAATACGTGGAACAGTACGGCAAATTTTAGAAATTTTAGACACAAAACATTTAGAGTCTAGTTATCGTGAATATCATAGACGTTTAATCGTGGATTGGAAAGGAGATTCATTTTGTGTTTTGATACTTATAATTAATATATAAGGAAACTTACACAAGTAATTCCTTTGCTTCAACAAATACGTTTTTCATTTTAGAAGAAGCAAAAATAGAAATTTACATTTGCAATATGTGTTTTCCTTAATCAAATGTATTATCCTTCTATTTTAACAGATTCTCAGTCTTTAGATAAAATATTCAGCTTGTTTTCTACTTCCTTGTACGAAGTAAAAAGGAAGTATTGTAATCGCGAGAAATTTTGACTACCATATTTCAACGAAAATATCTATTTTGATCGCTATCGAATGCAATTTAAAAATCTTTTTGAGTGACATCCGTAAGGACAGAATAAAGAATCGTTTTCCCCAAAAAATAATAAAAATGACTTAAAATGGATTTTGAAGAGATTTTTTAGTGGCGTCTGTGCGTACGTAGGTAAGTATGTACGTACGTGTGTATATATGTATTTTACATAATTCAAAAACGAGTAGCCTCAGAACGTTGAAATTTTGTATAAAGGACTGCTATAACATGTAGATGTGCACCTCCTATTTTGGTTGCAATCGGCAGCACCAAAAATATAATATGAATATAAGTATGATATAAACTATCTATACACTTATATGAATATAAGTATATATATAGTTTCAAAAGAATATAGCAAAGTTAAATTAAGAATATAGTAAAGTTAAATCTCAGAATTTTATTATGTTCTCAGAATTTAAATGATATTGTAAATTAGTTCGCAGCAATATAAATTATTTATTTATTATAATTACTTTTAAACCAATTCCTTTAACTAATTTTTTACTTTAATTTGCTTTTTACAAATAGAAATTTCGTTAA
>KK116753.1:415780-429768 GCA_000611955.2 Stegodyphus mimosarum | reverse complement strand
CTATATTTATACAGTATTATGAATATAATAAAGTAAATGGATATAATATAATGTTGTATGTAAAAGTATATGAATATAAGTATATATATATATATATATATGTATGTATGGGCTTTTACTCGGCTCAGTGAGCTCAGTTTTTTTATTCCCATATGTTGAAAAATTGTGCATTTTCTGTTTTAAAAATGTTGTTCTTATCTTCCCGTTATGGTCTTATGTCTTTGGTTAACTTGTTTGTGTAGTTCTAGAATTATAAACAATTTAAAAGTTGTTTAAGTGCAGCTAATTCTAATTTTTTGTGATAGCAGCCATATTTGTTTACATTTGAAATTTAGCAGAATAGTGGATTTGTTGCCAATTTGGAGAAAATTAAATTATGCCTAATGCATTCTGGAATTATCATTTAATTTATTAAATTATCCCAAATATTGACTCAGCATAACGTCCACAACAAGTAAGTCAATTTCTACTCCTTTAGTGTCTTTTTCCGAGTAAAACCAAAAGTAAACTTTCCGTTTTGTGCACCGAAAAGTCCGCCTTCTTGCCAGCTGGCAGAATTGCTTATTGTTGAGTAGAAACTCTAATTTTAATTGTAAAAATTAATCTTTAAGTTGTTTTAACTGTATTTATATTTTATATTTTTCTATGTTTGTCGCGAAGAGAGAACTGAATTAATTGAATGAAAAATATCTCTCTAATGAAATTCGAGGAAATAAATTTAAATAAAAGGCAGGGAAAAGTGTACATCAGGTTTCTATAACAGTTTTGCAGATATTTCTTTCCATTTTCTATTATTTTTAATTTGAAAGGAATAATTTTACTTTTAAGTGTTTAAATACCTTTTGTTTTGTAATAACATGTGGAATTATGAGTTAAAATACATACTTGAATTCGGTAAATTTGAAGATCTACTTTGTTAAAGTTTACTGACTTCGACTATAAATTTCGCTGCCTTGTTGTTGCCTTAGCAGATTCAGCTACAGTATGAAAGTTTCAAGTGCCTAAAATCACCTGAAATTATGTTTGGAGAGTATTTTAGCAGCCTTTATTTTCTTCAAGTTTTTGTTAAAATATAAATAATGCATACGTGAAAGACCCCGACAAGCGCTTCAGTCACTTTATGCAGCTTCATTTTTTGCAGAATTTCAGTAGTACTTAATAATTTCATTTCTTATTCAGGGAGCTAGTTTTTTTTTACTTTTTGAACTCCGAAATTGTTTATTTTCGAGCTTCAGTGATTCTGTATTTTAAGAACTGTATCTAAGAGATCTGCTCCTGTGTTAAATTAGGTTATATCTTATCTTTCAACTCTGCTGAAGGTATCCTTAAAGTTTTATTTATTTGTAATAAAAGTTACCTTTTGGGACTGCAACAAAGGTTAAAACATTTTCTTATTTTTATCGAGAAGACTTACATAAAAAATTAACAGAAAAATATATTGAATTGTTTACACCTGTCTGCATTAATTAAATTTAAGACTTAAACGATATTGTAGTACTGAAAAATTGAAAGAGCATTCGCATTAAATAACAGTTAATTCAAAGGATATTGTACTCTATATTATTCAAAACTACATTTAAGTGAAATTTAAATGATTTACTTACGTGAAATATTTTATGAACATTTTGAAATGGAATAGGAAATTAAATTACATTCATTACTATACGCAGTTTTAACTTAATTCTGTATGCAGATTTTATGAAAATCAGACTGATGTACGAAACATTTCCTAATTTATTATTTTTTTAAATTTGAGATCTGTGCATACGATTATAGAACTGAATAATGGTAGGAGCTCTGAATTTCAGAAAAATCCCACTTATATGAAAAAAGCTCTTGAAAACAAAATGCTTTTGAGTATACTGCTAGGGTTAGTTATTCTAAATATTTTCAGATTATTTCCTGTTGAAAACTCTCGAGAAGGGTGAATTAACGTAGATTTTAATCCGCAATAATTTTCCTCATTGCATACATAATTTCATTGCTTAACCTTTCTACACGAATATTTCTAGCTCAAAAAATTATAATTTAACCTCCATTTCGATACTTGAAAAAGAATAATATTTCAGTGCTGCAACAGATCTTCTTTTCACACTTTAATTTTGAAACGAAATTATACGAAAATAAAATAATTTATGTCTTCGTAAATTTATATTTCTACTCTTTAGCATTAGGTGTTCAAATTTTTAATTTAAAAATAAATAGCTAATCAAAAAAGAAATATAAGTAGCGTGTACTTTACAAAATTAAATAAACTGAGCACTAGTAAATTGAGTAAAATAATTCAGGCTGTGTGCTAAAGAGATTAAACTGTAAGTAAGCGTAGAACTGAGGAAGCGCTACAGAGATAATCAATTGAATAACGCATACAGTTAACTGTCTGACTGGCAAGCCCTATAATACTTTTGTGATGTCTGTAAGGAGGTCATATGTGCATCTTGATACACGTCTAAGAAAATAAGGAAATATATTAAATTATATACATGCAGATATAAATTAGCAGAGGCATTTTGACATTAAAATCAAAGAAAATACCTCTTTCGCATGACGGGTTTCGTAAAATTGGGCTTTCTTGTTGAAACAATGTACCGGTTAGTGAAACCCTACAGGTTAGAAACAGTGTACGGCTATCCTAAATTTCAATATGATTTGAGAGTTAGTAAGTTTATCAGCATCAGTATAGGCAACTAAAATCAGCCATGAAACGAAGAAAATGGACATTTGTTGCGTATGTGCTTTAAAAATTTATGAAGTGCAAAAGACATTTATTAAAATTCTATATGTATTCCTTACCAGTTTATTATGCCTAAATAATTTCACTGTGATAATTCAGTGCATTAGTACGCATGTAGAGACATTAGGTTAATTACAAGCAGGAGAGATGAAAAATATGATTGCCTTCGCCGGGGATTGAACCACGGACCTCTGAAATACCGGCTCAGTGTGCTGACCATTACACCACGAAGACACGCTAAGAATGTGGGAGATATACCTTATACGCAGACGATTTCTGCATAATAATGCTTTATCTTAATAAATAAAAACTAAAGCTGAGATTTCATATGCTGTATAAAATATGCTTTCATATGAAAAGGCACAGAGTAACATTTTCATCCTTTTTTAATTCTTGTACGAACTAAAGGAAGTATTGTAATCGTGAAAAATTTTTGGTATGGTATTTGAAAAAATAAAATCTATTTTGATCGTTCTCGAATCCATTTGGATGATATTTTTTGCATAATATCTCTACTTACGGACTGAATAAAGTATTCTAATCTCCAAAACGCATTGCATAATGGATTTAAAATGGATTCAGAAGAGGTTTTTTTCATCATATCTATACGTACATACGTCGGTAAGAAAATATGCATCTCATAATTCAAAAGCGATTAACCGTAGAACGCTTAAATTGTGCACTTCTCTTTTTTATTGTAATCAGCCGCACCACTCTCTTCTCCGGCTAAGTGAGCCCTGGTTTTCTTTTCTTTATATGCTGGCAAATTGTTCATTTTTTGCTTTTGAATGAACAATACAAAAACTCTACCATCACCACTTTGACTAAATTATTTTTTCCTTCCATTCCTCAAAGATTAAATAATAAATATTTTTTCTGGAATTTTGAAATTACTAAATTTCTAACTGGACATGGCAATTTCAACTCATATCTGAAGATATTTGGGTTATCTAATACAGACTTGTGTTCCAACAGCTACAGGGAGAGTGCGAAAGGTCAAACATTTGTTGTTCTATTGTTCTAAGCTAAGGAAGGACGAAGAGAACTCATTTCGAAGTCTGTGAACATCACATTTCCTCCCCCTCTTCATGTATTTGCTCGGGATAAAACGGCATTCTCTTTCTTCTGCATATTTATCTCTTACGTGCCATCTGTGAATTTGTAAGATTATGTTATTTGTGTTGTATTGTTGTATTTGTTTGTTTTTCTTTCACTTACCTCCGTAACCCTTGCATAATATTACGCGGTGCACAAGGAAATTAAAAATTCAAATAAAAAAATCTGAAAGCTTTGCTATTTTACATTACTTCCAAAGTAGCCTTATTTTAATGTTTTGTGTGTTACCTTTATTGCTTCCTTGTACGAAGTAAAATGGAAGTATTGTAATCGCGAATAATTTCGGGTATCATATTTCAAAGAAAATATCCATTTTGATCACTATCGAATAAAGTTTAAGGATGTTTTTGCGTGATATCTGAACGTAAGTACAGAATAAAGGACATTTTTTCCCCAAAAAATTATGAAACTGATTTAAAATGTAATACATACGTACGTACGTATGTATGTAACTCAAAAACGAATAGCCTCAGAACGTCGAAATTTTGTATATAGGACTGCTACAACATGTAGATGTGCACCTCCTATTTTGGTTGCAAATATATATATATATCCACTCTGTTACTCGATTCAGTTTCTTTATTCTTATACGTTTGTAAATTATGCATTTTGTGCTTTAAAAATGATTGACTTACGTTGCTCTCCCGGTTAAGTTTTTTACGCCTTTAGTTAACCTGCATGCAATAATTGTAGAATTATCAACAATTTAAAAATTGTTTAAGCCAGCTAAGCCTATTTTTTGGCCATAGCAGCCACATTTGATTACATTTGACACTTAGCAGGGTAGTAAATCTAAAGAAAGTAAGCTTCGAAAAACAAAAATAACGCCTTCTTTTATTATTGCGAATTAAATCATGCTTAATCCATTCTGGAATTTATTAGAGAAATAAGTGTAAAAGATTTACTTCGTAATTTTTAATATAGATATTTTGTGTTTATAATATATTTTTGCCTCGTCGCGAATTGAGATCTGAATTAATTGAATGAGAAATATTGAATCGTCAGTGAAAAACAGTTCCTTTTTTTGTTTAATTTCCTTTATACATCGTTTTAGATTTATCATAATATTTGAATAGAACATGTGGCAAGAATTAGATGATTCTTCAAATGATATACATAATTTTTGTGCATTCTGAGTTACAGAAATGAATGAGATGTAACGCTGTTAAGTGAACCTAGCGCCAGAGTGTCGCTATGGGAAACAAATATAGTGAATGTTAAAGCATGTATTTATTCTATTGTGATTTACGCGCTATCGTCGCAGTAGATTTAACTTAATCCAATAAATTTAAATCAATTACAAAATGCGTATAATTTAACATTCCGTACACGGAAGTCATGTGGTGTAGACATCAGGTTTTTTTATTAAATATCATGTTCTTCTCATTTAAAGCATAAAATTCAATTCAACAGCACTATCGCGAAATAATTTTAAAATGAACATATCTTTAGAATTTCCGGTACACTGTCTCGCGCGTTGTAGATAAAAATTCTTTTTTTACAGCAGTGTTTCCATGCCTCGCTTTGAAATCGTTGAGTTTGTTAATCAAAAATTCTTTAATATCTGACGAAATATGAAATAGATAATAAAAACAAATTCCAAATTATATTTATCAATAAAAGACAGACGAAAGCAAAGTACGTAGAGACATTAGGTTATTTTAAATCAGGCCACGTAAAAATTTGAAAACGCGCTAGCCGGGACTCGAACCTGGACCTCTGGAATACGCGCCCAGTGTGCTACTGTTGCACCACCAAGGCATGCTGGAAGGAGGGAGAAAACATCTTATAAGTACCTGTCGGATGTACTATTAATTTATTTAAAATAAATATATTATTAAAATATAATAAAATTTTAAACAAATATTTAAAATAATAATTAGTGCATTTAGTGCCTTTAAACTGCTTAATTTGTTAGCAAATAGAACATTGAATTAATCTGATAAATAACGTAAGTTCTAATCATTGTTGATGGTCAAACTTTTGTGAGACGGTTATGCCCCACAGCGCATGGCAGATAAATTTAAAATATTATGTCTTGAGCAGCGGCAGCATTTACGAAGGGTTGTGTAATATTTTTCCTGTTCTTATTTCCGCTTCACAAGACAGGATAGTGTCTAAGGATTTTGTTTTGTTACAACTGGAACGTATATGTGAAATGGAAACAATATACTTTTTTCGGTCTATAATAAGCCCAGTTTTTCTTGCTCTAGAAAGAATAGTTAACCATCGTAATAGCTGCGGTTCCAGGTACCTGAAGTGAGTACATTTACGTTCTGTATAGTTATATACATAAACATAGTTATTTTAAGTATTTAGATTAAGTACTTAGATTAAAAATTCTTCTTTAATATATTTGTTAATTTTCTTAAAAGAAAGCAAATTCTTGATAAGAGTGTATTTTAAAGTCAATAACTGATGCATTATTATGCACCGACTTTACACTAAGCTTTCCACTTTTTCGGGTGAAGAACTTCATGCATACCTCTGTTTCCTAAAATTCATGAATAAATTCTTAATGGAAATTCCTGTTTCTCTTTTAGATGAAAGAATAAACGAAAATAACAAAATCCGCGAATGACCTAACATATCGGTTGCTAGATTTTCTTTTTTCATCGCATTTAGAAGGGCAGATGTGATAAGAACTTCTCGGTTGACATCTTCTAAACGTCTAAAAAGAGATCGAATAGATTCCTGTTCCTTTTCCAGGCACACGCCTGTAGATCGAATGCAAGTGATTTATGAGGAGACTAGAGATGAGATGTTTCTGAGGTGTTAATGCGGATTGGAATCCAATTCGGAGAGAAAGCATTTCTCCTTCCAATTTATTGTCTGGTATTCTGGGAGATGATTCTGAGGTATACATGCAGAAAATAACTTTCCCCAAACTATTTAGTTGCAAAAAAGGTGTTATTTTCTACACCTAGCAACGTTTATGCCGAAGAAAGCTTGCAAAGGATCGTTTATTACTCTGAATTTATACAATGTTTCGAAATTTACCTGTGTTTGCGTATATAATATAGAATAGTCTTTGAAGTAAATTTATCAAACCCTTAAAGTTGGAAACCTCAATTGTAAAAAGGCTATCATTGAACTGAAATTCAAATACACCAGAAAACTATTAAACTTATTAATAACTTATTTCGGCCGGATATCCATGAAATCGTAGAACATGGTTGCTTTATACTGCAGGCCAAACACATATTTACAATAATGTGACTGATAAAGTATTGCATTTTATGCTCAATATCATGACATATGCCAATAGGCTAATAGAAGAGTAGTTGGTGAGTTATCCTTGACATTAATTGAAAACAACATTTACGTGGAACGAGAAATGGCATGATATTTGTTTAGTTCATTTACAGTAAAAATTGAAAAGAGGAAAAGACACTATTAATTCCCCAAGAGGTTACGTCGCATTGCCTCGTGACCTCGCCCATCTTAGACTCCATGCGTGAAGAGACAAATCAAATAACATTGTAAGATATTGTTACCGTTGTGGATCAGGACATAATTACATAATTTGAGTCCTTTTAGATACAATGAGTTCTAGAACATTCTCTCATGGAATCTGTAAAGAATACAAAATCTGTATATAGTATATTACTGCTACTCCAATAACATTTATAAGCTACATATTTATCAAATTCTATATGTTCTATAGTTTTATATAGCTTTTAGCATAATGTATAGAGCACTCACCGCTTACAAGTGTTCGTACATCGCGCAAAAAAAAAAAAAAAGCGCGACTTGGGATATGTATTAGATTTATATACCGCCTTGTTCTAATATAGGTACTTTGACACAAAGTCGGATTATATCTGAAATGACATGATAATTTTTGACATATCTCGATTTTACGGCTCAAATGATGACAAATTGATAAGGTTTGTAAAAATCTCCAGAGAAGTTTTTAAAAAATAGTTCTCAAAATTTTAGCTCCTCATTGTTAATTAAATTTTATATATGTTTATTAATATATCTTTTTTCATTAAATTTCCTTGATTCCTTCTTCCAGAATTCAAAATTTAGGCTTAATTCAAATATAATTCGCACATTATTTTATGATTTTTTTAAAAATATTTTTTACATATTTTTCGAAAAGGTTTTTGTGTTAAAACCTATAAAATTTTTAACATCATCTTGAAGTAGATGTATTTCTAGACACATCAGCAAGAAATTACAGTTTTTATTCATTTTATTTATTCCCTAATCTATATATGAATTTACGTACTAGTGCGTTTTGAAAAATGACATATTCTTTACGAGCGATCATAACGCCAAATGTGGTTTACGCATTTTGTTAAAATTATCTGAAAGTAATAAACGCGACCTTTTTACCGCTCGTATACACAAAAAAATGAAAGGAAAATAGGTTGCGATAATTTAAGAAGTTCGCCAAGTGAATTATTCTTGGCGCAAACTGAAAGAAATGCCTCAAGATAAATTTTAAAATTTCTCCGTAAATTTCGCACCAAATTTTACACAATTTAACATTTAGACATAATTTGAGCCGTAGAATTGAAATATGGGAAAAATTTGGTATGTCATTTCAGAAGAAGTCCGATTTTGTGTCAAAATACCTCTATTGGAACAATGCTATATATAAATCTGATATATTTCGAGAGAAGAAGAATGAAATTTGAATTTTGTCAATCGGCTGAGTAGAACAGGAGATAAGAACTGTCCCATTTTTTTCGCAGTGTACTTAATGTAAGAAAGAAATTCTTAAACGCTCCTCAGCGTGCTAGGTGCAATGATAGCAATTTTTCGATATCATAGAACTTGCTCCTGTGATATCTTTAAATCAATACGTTCATTTACTAAGTAGTATCAATGGAGGATTTACTGCAGTAACGAAAACGTCTGTAGTCGTTAAGCAGTGTAAATAAAAATACCCGTTTTCAGATGTGCATCAGTTGAAAACCGCAAACGAAATTGCCGTTGTCTATGATTCTTCCAAATTCATAATAAAGCAGTGCAACTTCATATGACTTTTCTTCGAACAAATCTAAAATTACTTGTTTTAAGACATTAATCAGGTGAACGAGCGATGAAATATGGCTTTCAATGACTCAATTTCAGCTGCAGAAACTGTGTTAAGTCGTGCTTGCATACGCAGATAAGAATATTTTAAAATTAGTTGTTATAGCATTTAACTTGAATGTTATTTATCTATTTCTTCCAAAAGTCGTTTTCTGTCAGTTTGGTGAAAATGTGAATCATTTCTGATTGTATTTTTTAATTTGTCACTCAAACTGTGTGTTAATTTCCGAAATAACGGTATTACGTTACCTGATTTAAAAATTATTGATGCAATTGATAAAACAACATTCTTTTGTATATATTAGTACTTAACATTGTTATAAATTTCTTATTATTGTTAATTTTAAACTGTATTATTTAAAACCTTTTTTATGCACTTATTATTTTGATGAACGTTATAAGAAAATAATTCTGTGTACAGATTAAAAGAATTTTTTGTTTTCCGAGGGAAGTCAGAAAACGCAAGAAATGCAAAAATAACTAGAAGGTACCAAATACCAAATTTCCGGAATAACAAACAAAAGAAATCTTGATAACTCCCTTTTTTGCCACTTTTTATGAAGTTCTGTTTTTGCAGTTCATGTGATGTCTGTAATGCGTAAGTAATTAGAACGTTGATTGAATTTTTCAAATTTGCGTCCAGGCAATTGTTTTTTAACAGGCCCTTAAAAATATGTAAACGTCACTACAAATAACCGACAATATAATTAAATTTTTTTCCAGTGATTCACTAATTATTTCATAAAGTATACATTAAAAAGTGACTTAAAATGATTAAGATTTTAATCAGTATAAAGAAAAAATCCCTGGGCCGAAAAAAATCTCGTTTGGCTTAAAAGAGACCGAAATTAATGACAGCACAGACTTTCTGAGTAGGAAAGTTTTGCAATATAAATGCTAATTAACTAAATATTTAATTTAACTGTGAACTCGGTAAAATTCCTTGGTGAATAATTTAAAACACGATCCGAAATTTTTCTGCAATATATGCACTGAGCGAAGTTACTGCCGCTATCTGCATATTCGCATTTCTAAAATTTAAGTGGTTCTATGCTAGAAGAAAATGTGTTGCAAACACTTACCTTTAACTAACTGGAGGCTTTTTCTTCTGAATTTGTAATCTTAGCTACAAAAGAGAAATTAGTAGTCAGATATAGAGAAAAATTGGAACGTTTTAGTTCAATTCATAACAGAACAAAGAGCTTGAAATAAAAATTGTAATTTTAAAAATTACACTTTGCGAACGCGGTTTTTTAAATTATTTGCAAATGGGTTATAGAAACGTCAAAGTTTGTTAGTAACTTTAAGCAAACATTTCATGAAATAAAAAGACGTTGTTTGTATTACTCTCAGGAGAACATAAAATTTACATTTATAACACATTTTACTTTTCCCCTTGATATTTAAGATAGGAAAACTGGTGCATTTAAAATACTTCAGACTTATTTCAAAGTTTTTCTCGATGTCTAAAGGATACTAAGGGTAGAATACTAAGCTTTTTAATTTATTTTATAACTAAATTTGTATGTGCTTAAATTCTTCACGAGAATAAGTATCTGCTTAAAATATTCGCTTCGAAGTTTATTTCTTCTTGGTACTTGATTAGTTTATTTGATTAAGATTTATGTTTTTTTTAAGAGAAATTCTGGAGTAGCGTTCTTTGTTCATTAAACAGAGGAATTAAGTGTTTTTGAATTAATTATAAAACGAAACGCATTAAAATGTTTTACTCTTTGTGGAGATACTTTTGTATATTAAAGCATATTTTTATGTGATTCGGCATAAAATACTACATAAAACTAAATTCAGACAACATGACAGATAAAAGAAAGAAAGAAGCCTTACAAAATGTAACGAAAACTTGAGCTTAAGAAGTGGTAAGCAACTGATTAAGATCTCAATCCAGTGTAAAGTACTTTTGTTGATTATTTGGTATACGTCGGTGTCACCACACCAATTGCAAAAGTGTGTTTCGTTCTGGTTTTATTTTGATGCATTTTCTAAATTTTTCACTGTTTCACCATAATACAAGAGAATGATGTACAAAATGTCCCGAAATTTTCCTACAGGTTTAACGATACGCGAAAACATGAACATTTTAACAGCAATAAGAATGAGGCGTATACGCAATATGTACATATGTGCCATTACGTTTATATATATATATTTTTAATACGAATACGATATTCATATTTCTTTACTAAAACCATGCTCCAGATCATTTAGATTTAGACATTTTCTACACAAGAAGTACTTTGAAAAAACTCTGATGAGGACACCACATAGATTCCTTGTACAGAAAAATATACACGTTTTTGCTAGACTTTACTAAAACTAATTTCCTCACATTTCATTAGCTAATACATTTTTCATTCAATTAATTCAGTTCTCCTTTCGCAGCAAGAGAAAAACACATTAAATTCAAAACATCTTCATTAAAAATTGTAACATTCAGAAAATCTAAAACACCAAATACAGATAAAATCAGTTAATAAAGCAATTTTTAGAATTAAAATTATAGTTTCTACGCAAAAACAAGTACATGAACACAAAATTGTGGATACACAAAATTAAAAGTTAACATTTGGTCCCACAGGGCAAAACGACACTGAAGCTAATGTACAAACTGACTTAACTCATTATACTACTAAGAATTTCAAATGTAAACACACAGCCGCCAAGTTAGGCCTAATTAAACTTACACTTTTAAATTTTTAATAATTCTACAACTATTACATGGAGATTAATTAAAAGCATATATACCTTAACCGAAACTAAACAGCATAACTGTGTAGAGACATTAGGTTTTTCGAAGCAGGTGACATGAAAAATGAGCAACGTCTTCGCCGGGAATCGAACCACGGACCTCTCGGTTGCGCTTCGAGCCTGCTGACCACTACACCACGAAGGCATGCAAAGAAGGCGGGAGAAATACCTTATATACTGCCCTTTTTAAAGGGCGACTGGGGTTTGGGGGACACAATCGGCGAATCCCGGTGCGGAAGAATCATCCTTCACCACCTTTTAGTTCGGGCCCCAGTGTAGAGATATTAGGTTATTTCGAAAGCAGGGTTGACGCAACGCCTTCGCCGCGAATCGGGCCACGGACCTCTCGGTTACGCGTCGAGCGTGCTGACCACTACACCACGAAGGCATGTAAAGAAGGCGGGAGCAATTAAATACCTTGTAATTGAATCACTTGTAAACTAAGAAATGCACAATTTACCAACATATAAGAATAAAAACAGAGGTCACCGAGCCGGCAAAAAAGGGAGGGTATATATATATACATGTTTGATGCGGCCGATTGCAATAAAATGTTGGTGCGCATTTAGATGTTATAGCAGCCCCATATGCAAAATCTGAACGTTTTTGAATAATGCCAGATACGTTCATACGTATGTACGTCACGTTTTACGTCGTTTGGTGATGTTTGACGTGCGTGTCACGAATAAACCTTTCTGAATACATTGTACAATCCATTTTAGGATAAATAGTCTTTTATTCTGTCCATACGTATAGGTGTCACGAAAAAAATTAGTCTAAATCGATTAGAAAGCGGCTAAAATTGATATTTTAGTTCAAATATGATACCCGAAATTTTTAGCGATTACGTACTTCCTTTACGTCCTGCAAGGAAGTAAAAATAGTATCATTCAAATACAAGGTCAAAATATTTATTATGCATTAACATTTATACGGAAAGAATAATAGTGACAGTTAAAGAATAACAGTTATAGTCGTAAATATGTGTGGACATACTTCTGTAGAGCCTTTATAGTTTAATACAATTCTCAGTCAGTTATGCACACACTTACTCTAAATATTTGTCACTGTAGTAATTAACTTTACCCATTGCTCCCAAATAATGCTTTTTAATTGATTTTCGTATTTCTGGATTTTCTAAAATCTCAGATGAAATTAAATGCTTTGATTTCAGTTGGAGGATCTTTACAGAGATGTTATATTCCAAAAATTTGTGGGAGCTTCAGATTGTTTCGTAACTTTCTGTTTATTTCTGTAAATCACCAGATTTCTCTTCAATATTGGTATGGATCATTTTATCTGGAGTGCATTGATAAATCTATAGACTCTAGACTATAAATAAAGGACTATAACATCGCTTCTGGGGATACAACGGCCCATAAATTGGAACTTCTCTCGCAAGCATGCTCAATCCTTGGTCCATGAACCACATGTGATCGAGGAATCTCCGGTATTTTATCTGGTATTTTATCCGAATTAATTCATAAGGATATGCCTGAATGGCTCTTATTCCCCAGGATAAATCATTAAATTTAGGAATGTGGAATTCGCAGGGATGCATTGTTTATGCATCGTAAGTACGCATTAAAATATTTTTCAGAAATGTAAGGCCCAAAAGGGTCTTATTCGGTTTTAAAATATGTCCATGTCGCAAGAGTAGTTACCTTTGGAGGACTGAAAATTGACAGGTAAATTCTTCATTGAAAATAAACAAACCTATATTATATTACTTGTGAAAATTCTACAGTTTCATAAATTTAAATTCCCTGAACCGAGCTTAGAGCTGCAAACTGCTCTAAAACTGCAAAATGTTTTCTTTATGAAATTTAGCTATCAGTCTTTTCAAATTACTTTGTTACCACCCAAAGTTCACAACAAATGATATAAGTCGAAAGCAGAGCTAACCGCTATATTACAGGTCATGACCCATTTTCATCTCTTTTCAAAAACGCTGTTTAAATAATATTGGCTCATGCATCTACGGTAGCAAGGGAACGCCCTAACATTAACTGAGAAGCTGTGCGTTGACATCCGTTTACCATCTCAGACTAGCCAATATAAAGCACAAATTCATCAAACGAAAGGCATTAATCACACTGATCAAGGCAATCCTGGTCATTCTGGCAGCACAAGGCCTTGTTCTGACTGCTATTACATTTTTTTTCCCAAGATAAAGAACCTCAAACAAATGAAAAGCACATGTACTATGAGACGATATTAGACGTTAAGAGACTTATCGCTAAGTCTAAAATTGTAACAGAAACTTGTGAAGTGTGTAGAAGGCACTTTATTTAAAGCTAAATAAGAAAAAAAGAAGGCATTC
>KK116753.1:385976-415534 GCA_000611955.2 Stegodyphus mimosarum | reverse complement strand
TCCGTCAGCACTTCTGCCTTGGCGACGAGCTCAAGGTAGTAAGTTAAATGCAAAGCTAATTTTAAATAACTAATCGGAAAAGACTGTTAGAAGCAATTTAACACGAACTTGTTTCAGAAGCAATTTAACATGAAGCAGAACAATTTAACGCGAAAGCTGATTAAGAAACTCCCTGGTGTAAATTCAACTATCGGCAATTATAATGAACTCCCTAAGGCAAGACCTCTTGTCTAAGTAATAAATCTAGCAACGTGGCCTTGAAGAAACAAAACAAGCTCTAACTTAACAATCTCAGAAGCTCCCTTTTAATGCACCCAACTCATTTGCATGCTGGGCGGTAAAATGGAAACAGAGAAGGAACAGTACATTCAAAACATATAACTTGTTATTCAAATTAAAGAAATATGTACTCTTAGAAATGTAGCCCGTCAAGCACCAGATACAGTTTAGCCCGATGAACACGTTCAGTGCGACTTATTATAACTCATCCTATTGGATGTTGGTGATGGTGTTGCGTTATATTCTATTCCGGTAAATCAAAAATTCGTGGACTCTTTTGCTACATCTTGCGCTTCAACTTGTCCGCAAGTAAAAGTAGCAGTTGAGTAGATTAGATGATCGTGGAGGCACTGATCCTTGAAAGCGATTCAATCTAGTATGAACACTGAGTGCACTTCTTATAAAAAGATGTGTCTTTGAGTCTTGTCGCATGTTCTAACCGTCAAACGCAAGTCAGATTTTCAGTTTCTCCTCTGCCATACCAGAAGCGCCATATCCGGTTCGAATTATCTCGAGCCACCATATATAATTCTCCTTTTACGTAGTTATACCGTACTCTACTATAGGAATGTATAGTTAATATATATAAAACAAACTATCCCTTTTTAAAAAGCTACAGCGCAGAGAGAAAAGCAAAAGAAGAGGATTCTGACATACGACATTTTGGGTCAGCTATGAGCTAAGCTTATAATTAATAACCATTTTAGGTATCCCTTAAAGTATATTTTTAATGTAACTCAGCAAATATATAAGGTATGTCTTCCGCTTTCTTAGCATGTCTTTGTGGTGTAGTTGTCAGCACGCTCGGCGCGTATTCGAGAGGTCCTTGCTTTCAGTCCCGGCGAGGATATTGCTCATTTTTCATCTCTGCTGCCTTCAAAAAATACCTAATGACTCTACATTGCCGCCCGAACTAAAAAACGGTGGTGGATCATGGTTCTACACCACCAGGATTTGGCGATTAGGGCCCCCAATCCTCAGTCACTCTTTAAAAGGGGGAATATGTAAGGTACTTCTCCCACCTTCATAGCGTGCCTTCGTGGTATAAGTCAGCACCCTCGGCCCATATTCGAGAGGTCCGTGGCTCAAGTTCCGGCGAGAGCACTGCTCATTTTTAATCTCTCCTACGTTAAAAATATAACTACTGTCTCTGTAACTATTAATAGTATGTTTTTCTAAAAAAATAAATCGTAGTTATAAAATTTTAGCTCTTCAAAATGTGTTGATTTAAATGATGATGCATAAGATATGCAGTCGTCAAAGGCGACTGAACATTTCTTTATTGTTGACATACGGAGCGACAGATAAATTGACGCTAGAGGAGCTTGTTTATCAATAATTTTTTACATTTTTTGTATCTGGAAAAAAAGTGAAATAATTGAGAATAAACTGATAGGCGAAAGAATCAGAGATGGGAATCGGTAGTTTGCAAATGAAGATTTGTAAACTTATAATTCTACTTTTTCGTATTGGTTAAACTTCTATTTCAGTTTGCACAATTTAATATTATGATCTATTGAAGAGTAATGAAAATATTCGCGTCATTCTATTAGAATATTATGACATGGATTAATTTTAAAATAGCACAGTTTAGAGAGATTTATTGTAAGCAATTTCTGTTTTTACGGCATAAGGAGGAAATAATATATAAACATATATATATATATGTGTGTGTGTGTGTGTGTGTGTGTGTGTATGTGTGTGCGTGTGTGTATGTGTATATTTGCGTGAACATGTAATTCAAAATGCTAACTTTGATTTCATTAGGCTTTTAAATCTTTATTTTAATTTGGATATTTCCTCCTACCATCTTTTACACGACACTGTTGACTCGGAAAGAAGACGAAAATTCTTTTGAACTAAACTACCAGTGCCATATTTTTGCTTTCCGATACGCTTCTGCCAACTTCATGCCACATGCTCTCTTTAAAAACGTAAAAAATTCTAGAATAGGCGGGCCCACTTAGTAGATCACTTTTGTTTGTGTTCGTATAAAATGCGGAGCAAACAAAATAAAAAGGAATATAATCAATTTTATCATATCGGCAACTTTTTCAGTACATAGCTATATCTATTTTCAATTTATCCAAAATATTTCACACAATCAAAAAGATGTTTAATAATATTATTAACAAACCATTTTTGTATCTAATTAGTACTATAATGAGAAACATAAACATGTATAAAAACGTTCAAAAATATTATTAACAAACAGCTTTTGTATCTAATTAGTACTTATACAGAGAAACATAAAGATGCTCAATAATATTATTAAAAACCCTTTTTGTATCTAATTAGTACTTAAATGAGAAAATATAAATAACGTCATTTGGAAAATCATTGAATAATTTCTGTTTTTATATATTTTCAAAGTAAAGTTCCCTTTCCCTCTCACTCTAATTGTAAAATCCCTTAAGTTTTGATATAAAAACGCTAGACAACCGTCTTTTTATAAAGCATTTCTCCGTAAAAGATGTTTTAAATTATTCTATTTTTAATGACTGTCTTTAATAAAGGACAAAAATTATACTTTGAATACTGCTATTTATAGTATTTAAAAAATATGAGGATCTGGTTACGACTGAGTTATTTTTCACGCTTGAATTGTAGCAACAGTTTTATGTTAATTCTCCTTTCTGTGTGAAAAGCTCTTGATTCCTTTTTGTAAGTAAAAAAGTTTCAACAATGAAATTTTTCCGAACAATGGTTCCTGTTACGCACCATCCGGTGTAATGCTTGATAAGCTGACAATTATGTAATGCACACCAAGTCCATAGCAATATAGTTGTTGTAGACTCAAGTGCTGACTTTAATTGATTTGTATATTGCATCTCTTTAGTTTACCGCAAAGTTTTTAATCACCCATGGTATTCGCCTATTAAATGCAGTACGATTTATGTAATAATATATATGTAATTTTACGTATATGTGCAAATGTTCATTATATTTTTATGCAAATGGTATTTAATTATTATATATTTTCTCTTTAGTGCACTGCCTATATGTTAAGCACCCATGGCAAGCGCATTATTGCTACTGTATGATTCATGTAATAATCTTCATGTAAATTCATGAATATGTGCGATTAGTAATTATTTTTATGTAAATGGTACTTATAAAAAAAGATAAAAATGTAATTAAAAAAAAACTTAATTTGAGAAAAAAAAATTGTGTATACCTCATGTACCTGTATTTACGTACTGTCTATTGTAATGTGTTTTAGGTAAAGTATATTGTAATGTGTTAATGCAATGGTTATTTTCATTTCCAACGGATCTGTAGCTATGCACCCACAATTATTTCGATGTTGATTGTAATCTCACTAAAGTTATGACAATGGCATGGGATGCCAACCGTAACTGCTTCTTAGCTCCACCATTCCCGTTCAGTATATCCATAATTCCTGCAACTTTATCTACAATGCCCTCAATTTATACTTCTGTAAAAATCTGAAATTACGTACTGTCTATTGTAATGTGTTTTAGGTAATGTATATTGTAATGTGTTAATGTAATGTTTATTTTAATTTCCAAGGGATCTGTAGGCTCTGCACTCACAGTTGTTTCGATGTTGATTGTAATCGCACTAAAGTTATGACTGTGGCATGGCATGCCAACCGTAACTGCTTCTTTACTCCACCATTCCTGTACAGTATATCAATAATTCCTGCAACTTTATCCGCAGTGCCCTCAATCTATACTTCTGTAAAAATCTGCAAATGAATTCTGTTCTCTTAGTGCATACCTACATAGGACTCACTTAAGGTTTAACCTTGTAGGACATTGTACGGTTCCTTGTATCATATTGGAATCTTGTAATAATTTCCTTGTGGCTGCTGTTGGTGCAGTGCAGGCTTGGTATGCTTCAGACGCTGGGTTTCGCCAACGGGTGTGAGCGGCCTGGGTGGCTCCCACTCCTTGGTCTCTCCTGCTTCAGATAAAAGTGGACGTGGCGCCATACCAATTAACCATAATGGTAGAGGGGTGGTGCCCACGTCCTCCGTCGCTTATTCGCTTATCTCTGGCAGATCACAGATCCGCTTTGAAAATGTGTAGGGACTTGCATCCATCGATCGTTATTTGTTCCAATAGTGACACGCATAAGTGAAACGGTCCACACGCATAAGTGAAACGGTCATGGTGCATAACGTTCGAAGGAAGATGTCGTGTTTTTAGTACTAAATGTATCGACAATATTTTGTTTTACACAATACATTACCCTCATTATATCACATGCATACAGCATTCGCACAAGGAGTGCTTGTCGTAACAATATTTTTAGTAGTATTTTATTGTTTAGTATTTAACTTATAACATATTCTCCCGCCTTCTAAGCATGCCTTCGTGGTGTAGAGATCAGCACACTCGACGCGTATTCGAGAGGTCCGTGTTTCGAGTCCCGACTAGGGCAGTGCTCACTTTTCACGTCTTCCTGCTTCAAAAAATCCTAATGACTCTACAAGTGGCGCCCGAACTAAAAGAGACAACCTGGATGATGATTCTCCACGACCAGGATTTGACGATTGGGTCCCCTAATCCCCAGTCTCCCTTTAAAAGGGGGTTGTTTAACGTATTATCTCGCCTTCTTAACATGCTTTCATGATGTTGCGGTCAGCACTCTCGGCGCGCATTCGAGAAGTCCGTGGTTCGAGTCCTGGCGAGGGCATTGCTCCTTTCTTCATGTCTCCTGCTTCTAAATAACCTAATGTCTCTAAAAACTGTGTATTAGATTTTTTAGTGTTTTGTTTGATGCTTAGTGACGTATTACTGGTTAGCATAACTGTCTGTATTATATGTTTATTCTGCAATAAGCATGCTTGAATGTCTCATGTTTACGTACCATCCGTCCGCAAAATTCATTTCTTTTGTATTGCTTAGCAGCTTTATGCACCTAACCCTTGTTTAGCATGATATGCTTTTGAACAGCTTTAAATGAACTCCCGATGTGTTGCTCTTGGGACACCAGGAGCTGCTTGTTCGAGACAGCTGTGGACTCAAGAGAATACCTGAGTAGTTTACTTAAGCCGCCGGGTGTCCGAAACCGTTTTCACCTGCCACCTATCACTGCCTTAAGTAAAATAATTATTACACAAGCGCACCAGCATGTTGACATTCACTAAAGTGTATGATAATTATCTTCCGAATTTAATCTTTCTGTTACTAGCAAAATAAATGATTGAAAAATAGTAAACGCAGCTCTTAGAAATACCTTTTCTAATTTTCAGTCTAATTCATTTAAATAAAAATACATTTATTACAATAAATCCTGAAATTTTTAATTATAAATGTTAAATAGTTTTGTGAAATGACACTAACCAGACGCAACGAAACCATTACATACGTTTTTCTTTTTTATGATAACTCTTTTAGGAGCCTGGCTCTTAGAACGGATAATTTTCAAAGAAATAATATAGAGAGTATAACAAAAAGTGTATGGTAACCCATAACATTCTATCGTAATTTCTAACGATATGCCATTTCTAAATATTTTGTAATATTGCTCTTTAATTTTATGCGGTATAATTGCAAAGAAAGCGAGGTTTAATAATAATGCTAAAAAGACAAATAAAAATAAAGCTAAAAAAATTGTACTAGGAGAAGTGAATCTAAGAACAGATTGATAACCTGTGCATAAACATCCTTAACAAATCTTCTAGTGCTGCGTTAAAATCTGAATCCTTTCAGATTTTCTTTCTTCTTTTTATTTTTTATTCGATACTTTCGAAACTATTTATTTTGAATGATCGAAGCTGTGATCATTCCTTTAGAGTAATGGGAAAAATAATGGGAATAAATGTTTTTCGAAAACAAGATTTTACAGTAAATTCGCCTAAGCTTTCTTTTAATAGGTTGACTTTTTTTAATCTTTGAACAGCGGGAAGAATCTCGAAATTTTGAAATGAAATAAAATTTGATTTAGATATGTACATCTGGTCCAATATTCATAAAGTTTTTGAAAAATTTTGGTTTAATTTTATGCAAGTAGGATTTTATTGATTATATTATATCTTGCAACAAATACGCAGGAAACATAAAAGAAGTGTTATTATAATTTTGTTTTTAAAAAGCAATTTTATTTAAAGTGCAAATTTCAATAAAAATTAAACCTCTTATTTACATACAGTGTGCCTTTTAACACCTCAAATGTAAATCAAATTTACCATTTTTTATCATTTGGAAAAACGACACTACTAAATGACAAATTAATTTTGTAAACCGTTCATAGAAAAATTATTCATATGTTTCTAATAGAATAAAACATTTAGGAAAACCTAATAATTAATTCTATTACTATCCATTTCAATTTGATGTGTTATGAACTTCATACATTAAAAATATTATTCAAAATAAAGATATAAATTACGTGTACTGCATTTATATAGCACCGTTATTTAAGTAAGATATAATTTTTAACTCGAAGATAAATATCTCATGCATCATAACCATACCTCTGAGAAATGGAAATTTGCAAGATATTATAAATGATAAATTAGTGTTCATGCATCTTGTGGAATAGTCGTACTTTATGCCCCGTTATAAAAAATGCCTTAGTAGAGTAAGGTAAAATACCAGGACTCAGAATATGAAAAAAATCTATAAACATTTCAAAGATTGCTAATAATAATTTTATTTAACGACATAAATAATACAAATACGATTATTTACAGGACTTTTCATAAGGGATATAAAGATTTTAAAAGTGCATACAGACAGTGCATACGTGTTCAAGACAGCTCCAGTGTTTTCATCTGATGTTATTTAGAAGTTATTTTAAATTTAACATTTAAATGTATTTGTGTATATGTTGTTTGCTGTCACGCTCTTGTAAAGTGTATTTATATATAGATCAAACATATCAGTGATTGAAAGAATTCCAAATGGAGTTCTTTCGACATTTGCCTTCGACATTCACCTTTCTTTGCGAAAACGCTGCAGTACAAGGAATATATTACAATTACAATTGATGTTTGACTTCTATATTCTAAGGGCATAAAATAGATAAAGGAATTCTAAGATCTAGATACAGCTTAAAATAATTGTCTGTGTATTCGTTTTCTAATGTAACGTTCTTTAGTACTTCAAATCCCAAAAGATTTACTATTTTCTATCGTTAAAATCCCATATAAGAGAACAAAATTTATTTTTCCTCCCTTAATGACCCCCGTCGTCTCGCCCGTAAATCCCGAAGGGCTTTTGCAGTGAACACTTAAAGGTTTAAGCAATTAAGGTAAATTGACAATCACTAAATAATATAAAGATTTCAGAAGCAAGGACACTCAACCCAATGAGATTTGTAAGTATACAGTGGAAAGATGCGTGATTCCGAGAGTTAATTGTATTTAGACCTTTTCTTATTTATAACATAGTTCCCTAAAAAATAAAATTGCTCTTACAGGTATAATATTTCAGTTGCACTTTTAAAGATTTCCTTTTAATTTATTTTTCTTTTATTTAAACTGAGATGAACAGAGGAAATTTCAAGATTGATAGGCGTATTGACCACATGCAAGTGATTGAAAGCTGGAAACAACATATTCAAATTTACTTCACTCATTTAGTATAGATTACAATAGCCATACGCAGAAACACATGTTCTCCTACCTCTTAGCACTCTGTCAATGAAATCATTGCATACAGAATGTTTTGTCATTATGCTAGTAACTGGGAACATAAGCATTTAAGAGTGAGAGCAGGGTTTTCCGTTTGCAATAGCTGACTAATGATGCCCCATACGAGCTCGATGGGAGAGAGTCCAGAGAAGTGGCAGGCATATGTAGTATCTCAGATCCATGCAAACTAATGCAGTCCGTGCAATATTCAGCTTAATGCCATCGTGCTGGAAAACGGTACAAGAAGAATTAAATGAATATACCGCTGAGCTGTCAGAGAGAAAGAACAGGAAGGTCAATTTAGCTTACGTTCCGCAACTTAATTCCATCATTCGAAGAGTATGAACGATATGACGGACTGCCGTGGTTTGACTCCGTGGGTCTAACTATCAGTCTCCAACAATACCAGCTTCATAACGGAAGTGAAAATGATCCCTGAAATCCTCATTCTAGCCTCTAATGCCCCAAGGAAAGACGGAGACGCAATTAAAGACATTTGCTGACAGTGAAAGTGATTTCTTTCCTGAAATATATGTAGATGAAATCACCTGAATGACTTCACACGTGGAAGAATTATCAGAAAGCTGGAGGAGGGGCGTAATATGACCAGTGTAGCTGAAGAGTTAGGAATGAAAAAAAATTGTCGTTTCGCGCGCATGGAAAGCTTTCTAAACCATAGCTATAGATGTTAGAAAGTTTGGTGGTGGTCATCGCAGGAAAACAACTGCAGTGGATTACCGATACATCATCCAACAAGCGAAAAGAACCCGAAACCAGTCAGCAAGTGCCATAACTCAGCAATGTGTAAGCAACGGGGTGACAAGTGTCGCGATTTACTGTGTCCAGACGCTTTTACAAAGGTGGCCTATTAGCCCATCGTCCTGGAAGCTGCCTCCCTTTGAAAGCTGGCCATCGGAGCCACCGTTTAGAGGGATGCAAGGAGCACAAAACCTGGACATCTCATCAATGGAGTCGTGTGTTCTTTATGAATGAGAGCCGTTTTAGAGCCACAAGCGATTCACAACGCCAGTGATTTGGAGAGAGGTCGGGACATGGTTTCATCCCAGTAACATCACGGAACAAGACAGTTACGGTGGTCCCGGAGTTCTCGTCTGGTGAGGCGTTATGCTGTATGGGAGGACAAAGCTCTACGTTTTCAACAGTGGTTGTGTGACCGCAGATCGCTAATGTCAGGAGGTGATCCTTCCCCATGTGCGTTTGTTCCGAGGTGCCACTGGAGCAGACTTAGTTTTTATGGATGACAATGCACGGCCACACTGGAGTCCTGCTGTTCAGAAGCTATTGGAAAGTGAAAATATCACTCGAATGGATTGGCCAGCATACACCCCTGATTTAAATCCCATAGAACATATGTGGGATGCAATGGGAAGACGCCTTGCGGTACGATTACATCCTCCGGGCAACACCTAACAACTGAAACAGATGGTGATTGAGGAATAGGCACTCTTACCTCATGATCTGGTGGACAATCTGATGCTAAGTGTGAACAGACGGTGAGAAGCGACCATTGCAGTAAGGGGAGGGCATATCCTATACTAAGGATCATTTGCTCGTTGTTCTCCTTCTTGTACAGACAATCATGTGTAACAATACTAAATATAATCAATAAAGTCTTTTTTTGTTTGATTCCATACCGTATGCATTGTATTCATATTTGGGGAACTATGCTTTCGTCATCGTTTAAACACAAAATGCTGTCTCCTGTTTCTGAATTTCATGCCTCTCAGGTAATTTCTTGTGGAGTTATGGCAAAAAAAAACCTGTTGCTTACGCTTTGCACACCAGTGTACATCATGACAATTTCTGAAATTGGCAGATTGTAATATATACCGCCTGTTGCCTTGTTCGTAGTCGAAGATCTGCAAAACTTGTTATGCTGATTTGTGTAGACATTGATATTGTACTTAGTACATCCCTGTTATTGTAAGGTACTTGACCATTAAGTTCATTCTCAACCAAATAAGGATCACTACTCGCCCTTTTTTTATGTATAACGCCTTTTTTTATTTATAACTGAGACCGATAATACTTTACTTAATGAACTGCCTGATCAGTATTATGAACGTTAAATAGGTATTACTCGTACTGCAGACAAAACCTCTTTTTTTTCGGCCCAAATACCATATGTGAGTAAAATAGACACATATTTAATTTTGTGCCTTTTCTTTTGGTGATTTTCTTTTCATACTGTTGTTTTTGTTTCCTATTTCAGATCATTCTGCGTTTCTTGCAGTTCGATCGAATACGGAAATAGAAAAAAGTTGGTGAGAGTTTAAATCCGCTATCGTTCCATTTGTTCCTTAAACTTAGTAAATAAAGGATCATCTTCAATAACAATGCACATTTTCTTTATGTTTTACTTTATTTTGGTTTCCTTTAATTCAACAGTGGGCCTTCTGTTGGGCATGTTGTAAGAAAATATAATTTCCAGAATTTCTATGTATAGTTTTTGATGGTAGGCCGACCTTAGACAATGACAGTTTATGAAAGGTAAGAATTCAGTTTTTTATATGTGTTATTAAGGTTTTCAGAATTATAAGAAAAGGAAACAATGATACTATAAATTTGCCCAAGGCACACTATCAGGAAACGTAAGATCGAGAATTCTTTGTGCCCTGCTTTTATGTTTGATAACTAAAATTCTTATGATTATCGTTTATAGAGTGTGCAGGTAATAAGTATGCTTTATTTATAACCAAAATAATTTCATTTCTAACCTTGCTTTCAAATTTTAACAAGAATGCCTTTCTTATATGGCTTGATGACCCAAATACCCGTGATTGCGATTCAGCTTCTATTTTTATTATTAAAATACTTTTCTATTCTTTAAAACGCAAGCCCGATTAGCAAATTTCTGCATATTTTAAATTTTAATTCTCGTTCTGTGAGCTTTTTCATACTTCCTGTGAACAACGTCTAAGGTATTTCTCCCGCCTTCTTGCTGTAGTGGTCAGCACGCTCGACGCGTATTCGAGAAGTCCGTGGTTTGAGCCTCGGCGAAGACATTGCTCATTTTCATCTACTTCTGCTTTAAAATAACCTAATGGTTCTACAAGTGGTGCCCGAAGTGAAAAAGAGGTGGATGATGATTCTCCACCACCGGGATTTTGGCTCCTAATACCCAGTTGCCATTTAAAAGGGGGAGTATATAAGGTATTTCTCCCACCTTTTTGGCATGCCTTCGTGGTGTAGTGATCAGCAGGCTCGACAAGTATTCGAGAGGTCCGTGATTTAAGTCCCTGTGGAAGCATTGCTCATTTTCCATCTACTACTGCTTTAAAATAACCTAATGACTCTACAAACGTTCCTGAGAAATTGGAATGTATCTTTTCTCTTGCCAGGAAAAAGGTCACCAGAAGGGAATTACATTACATCTGTATCAGACTTAGGTTTTGACAATTAGCTTCATCCGGCTGTTTACTGATCAAATCGACAACTGACATCCTTGAAAGTTAAGAAGTAATCACGTTAAAAATAATAGAAATCAAATGCCAGCTCCAGATTACAGCAATGTATCCCAAACTGTCTTCTTAATTTTACCATTTGCTAGGCAGCGCTTTATTTTGTGAACAACGGAACTCCAATTTTTAATTAATATCATTTAAAGTAGTAAGTGTCAGCGCTTTTGCTTCATATAGATCTATTTTCCTATAGAAAGTAAAACAATTTAAGGAAAATATACTTTCAACAGCTACAAAATATACGCATGAAAGAACGAATGAAATTTCTCTGATAAGATACTTTTCTCGAAAAAACAAGAAATATATTAACAGTGAAATTTCGAGACTAAACAATGTGGAAATGAATTATATTGTCAGAAGACACGTAAGCTGATTTCTTTGACTTATTCGTGTCGGATTAATGAATGAAAGACTGTTATGGTATTGGGGAATGCATTAAGTGTATTTCAATAATTTTTTTATATATTCATGCCATTTTGGGTATTTCTCCCTCCTTTCCGCATGCATTCGTGGTGTAACTGGAAGCGTACTCGTTGCGTGTTCGAGATGTCCAGGTTCGAGTCCTGGCTAGGGCGTGACTCATTTTTCAAGTGGCCTGCTTTAAAAATAACTTCATATAATCATAATACAGTTCTTGTAATATAACGTGTTAACATATGCAGCAATTGCAAAGTTTCTTGTGAAATTATTCCTCTGCTGTATAATCTACAGATGATGCTTTTAAAGTAATATTTTATAATTAACTTGTATTTAAGAGAGATAAATTTTTTCAGTGTAGATGCCATAATTAAAGATAAATGCATTCTCAAAATAGACATTCTTGTAGCCTCAGTGATTGAAACCCACTAACAGAAAGAGGTTAAATAAAGGAAACTAATATAATGCAGGTTAATTCAGAAAATAATGATTAGAGGATGTCAGACAGACATATAATAGGAAAAGTGGACACAAAAGCATTTACTAAAAGAAAATCAAGCAAAAAAATAAGTAAGAATAAAAAAGGAAAAGATATTATAAGAAATAAAAAAAACATCTGGGATTATTATTTGAAACCAACCAGTTATTATGGTAAGATCTTTACTCTAACTTCTTCTTTCCGTTTCCTCATCAAATATAAATTGAGATAGAGAGTATTTAAGCTAAGGTTTTCGGACTGCAAGAGAGAAGGTGTTTCTACCTCTTTTGGCACGCTGAGTAATTTCTGCGAGCTCTAATATATTTGTAATTATTTGGCTTTGAGTTTTGCTGTCTGCATTTATATTTGATAACGCTGGTTAGAGTTCATGAGTATCTTAGATTTGAATTAAATTGTGTAGTCTTTTACTACTAATCTTCGTGTTAAATTTGACTTACACTGTTATTTTAGTTACATCGCCAAAAGTGATGGCTGATAATGGTAGCATAAAAAATGCGTTTATGTTCAAATTCTGTTTGAATAAAGAAGGTTGTTTTAATCTTTTCAAGAATTTGTAGTTAATTTCAGACGCAGCAATAATTCTCTTAAAGTCTGTTGGTTTGGAGTTAGATTATGCTCCTAGAACAAGCTAAACTCTATAAAACGAAAGTAAGAATATTTGGATAAGTGAGATAATATCTGAAAGAATTTCTCTCACATTTACGTGTAATCCATTTGCAAATTCTTTGCCAACATCTCTCTAAAGACCTTTTAACGAGTTTGGATAATCGATGTTCGGATAAATGAAGGTTTTGTAGTACAGATAATTTTTATTTGTATAACGAAAAGCAATTGTTCAATTTATAGTTATTTTTTAGTATTCTAATTAAAACATTTGAGGAAATTTATTTTTGTATACATTTTCGAAATGCACTAGTGAATATTCCCATTATAAACTAAAGCTGATTTCGATTTCCAAATCGATTTGGAAATCGAAATCAGCACAGACAATGCACAGATAACATACAAATCTAAGACACCTTCAGGATTTTAAACTAGAATCATAAAAATCGATTGAAGATTTTTCATTTTATTTACGGGCTTCTAAAATTGCTAAGATTTAAGCATTTATGTTTTTATTTAATATTTAAAGATGTAAAAGGGGAATTATTTTCTTAGTAAGACCTATTTTAAATGGAAGAAATTTTTGAAGCTGCAGCTTCTTAAGATTGAGAAATGTACACATTGCGTGCAAGAGTTTAAAATCTAAAAACGTTTCAATGATTATTTGTTTTCTAATTGAAATCTTCATATTTCAGGTAGTTTTCTGATATTTCATATTTTCTCCTTTTAATAAAATCGGTTTCTAATATCTCAATACTCCGCTAGAAGTGAAATTTTGTTATCATAAAATTAAATTGTGCGATCATAATTAAATCAGATTTAGTGTTATGAGGACAGATTACTGTTAGTTTCTTAATCAGAAAGGAAGGAAATATATAGAGGTAGAACACATATTTAAGTGAAAAAGCAGCTTTTAGATTGCAAATATTCCTCTAAGTTGCAGAATATCTTTAATTATGTGATTCTTGGCAGATATCTTATCCTTTTTTAAGTGTTTACCATCAGTTTACATTTTGAAAGTTCGTTTAACATTTTACGTTTTTTGACAGCGAGAAACTTGCTCAACGAAATTTACAGTGATGAGGTTTAGTCATTGTAGTTATCTATCGGTCACTATGGAATGATATATTAAAACAAATAAGAAGAAACCCCAAGTTAAAGTGAAAGTAATTTTTAAAGCTTATAAGGTATTTCTTCCGCCTTCTTCGCATGCCTTCGTGGTGCAGTGGTCAGCATCCTCGGTGCGTAACCAAGAGGTCCGTGGTTCGATTCCCGGCGAATGTGTTGCTCATTTTTCTCATCTCCTGCTTCGAAATAACCTAATGACTCTACAAGCTTTGAGGTATACAAGGAAGTAATTTGAATAATATATTAAACAATCAGCACGTTTTGCTAAACATAACTCTACAATTTATTTTATGTTATGCTTCTTTTAATCATATGATCAAACTTCAAAAACCATTGTTCACAAAAATAAAATTTTTAAATTTGTATTGGCCATTTGTGCATTCCTTTGTTTTAAACATCTTTCAGATTTTAAGTTTTATTGCTGAATGCGTTATAATTTACCAGTCCAAGACTCTAAATAAAAACTAGAACTCTCCCAAGTTTAATCTCCAATGTTCTGATATTCCCCTGATAAATCTCCCGATATTGTTCAGAAATCTTTACTTTTTTTGAAAGAAGCCCCAGGAAATTCCTGCATAATAGAAACTTAGCAAGATTTAAGGGATAAAAAACAAACAAGAAAAGCGATAGTAGTTTGTAAGGAGCACGCCAACTTTAAAATTAGATGCAACCCAACTTTTGACTTTGGAGGTGTTTTTATGAGACCTCTGTCTATTTCTAAAGCCGATCTAATGAGGGCATTCCTACATCAAGCAGCAGCTTGCTTAGTAGCTTATTAGTAGTTATAGGGTATTCTGAGCTGGCTGCCAGAATAAATATTCTTGAACGCTTGGTCATTGGCCGATGGTTCAGCTTTAACAAACAAATCAAATAAGATAGAATTTTATGCTACGAAAATTTGGATCTCATAGCACATATCATTAGAATACAGGAACGTAATCTAATGATAACATGCGATTATGTGTAGTCCATTTCATATTCTGTGAAATATTTTTAGGGTAAACATTGATCTGAAATGGGAAAAACTGATGCTGAAAGCAAATTATTAAAATTATGGAACTTTTATCTTTTTCTTACGAAGTAAGAATCTCTGTTTTAGTGTCCATATGATTTTTATTTATTTATTTGAATTTTAAAGTCCATAGGTTGTTTTTAATCCAAAGGCTTAAAGAAAAATGGCAAAAAATCCAATGGTATTGAAGTGATCTTTTTAATTTTTTTAAATTTAATGATAAAACGATTTTTTTCGCAAATGTCTTATTTCGATGATTAGGCTAAAAAGTGTAGAATGCTGAAGTTGCACCATAGTATAGAGGGTAAAAATGTATAAATGAAATTGTAACATAATTTTTGATCATTTGGCAAAAATATTTGAACAGCGTTCGTTGTTTCATTACGTCGGCTTTAAAAATTCTTTACACATTGAAGCCTTTTTAAGAACCTGTGTTAAAAGAATAGTTTTCTTATATTTTTATTGTCGAGGCTACTGTAAGAAAACCTTTCATAGTCTAGGGAACATAGGGTTCTGGAAACTATTCAAAGCCTTTTTTATAGTGAAATAGTTTTGAAATATTCTGTATTCGATAATCACATTCGGTCGCAAAACAATACGCCATACAATATCGCTGATAGGGTAGAAATTTTATTTTGCCTCGTTCAGCACATTCATGAGCATTGGATTTATGGTACTTTAGCGTATATAAACCGGCAACTCTTGCCTTTCTGCAGCAATTACTAATAGTCATGTGCTATGACACACTCCTGTAAACCTCTTCACTCTTTCTTTTCTTTCAAGTGCCCTTATAGTAAAGAAGCATTCTAATAACAAAATGCAACCTTTTCATCAATCTTTAGTTACAGGAGAGGATTGCTGAGCATTCATAAACTTTCCCTTCATGACTTGACTTTCATTGACAAGAGCTTGTTTGTTAGTGCCATCCGATACAAATTAAAGCAGTATCCAATTTTTGGGACTTTACAGCATCCCGTGTTACGCAATAACTCTGTAGAATGTGGCTGTGAACAGATTCATTCAGATCTTAACAACTGAGTTATATCGTCGACTTCATTCTTTCACAAGTAGTATCATTATTGAGAGCTCAAAGAAAACTATTTTGCTCTTAAGTACTAATTCTATAACGCTTCATTATTGTGTACTTTGTATAGTATTTTGTCATACAATTCCACTGATAGGTCTGCTGTAGAAGCCAAAGTTACCCTCCTTTAAATGGTGTCTAACAAACCCGTTATTGAGATTCGGGTTTTTCCGCATTTGAATTTCTATCTGTTTTGCGTGAAATGATTTTATTTAGATAATCCAGTTAGTTACACTTCTAACTGAAAAAAGTGTTGAAAATATGCCAATACTCACAATTCATTCAGTATGTCTCACTGTATTACTATATTTATCTTCTCTGTTGTGTATTAGCTATAATGTGCTACTGCAAAATATTTTCTTTAAGCAGAAGTTGCATTGCAAAACGTCCATAACACAGTAGTAATACTATTTCAACCACTCTTTTAAATGAACTGAATACTGTGTTCACCTAACAGTTCTTCATGAATTATTTTACAATTTTAAGCAGTTTTCACATTGACTGTAATCAATGTACATGAAACGCATATTCAAAGTTTAAGAAATTTTTATTGGGTTACCATTAAAGTGAGAAATTATTGTAACTAAAAGATCGATTGCTTCTCGTCAATCATTCAAGCACTCTGTAATTCACAATGATATGAATCAATTCCTCTCAAACAAGACACCTTCTTTTCCTTTCACTGTTCACTAAAACTGGACACATAACTTAAGAAAAACGGCAGTCGATACCACTTAATCAAACAAAGAACGCTTTCCAAACTGATTGGCTTTTGCATGTGGTCCTTCACTCCACAAAGCGTGAACTGCAGGTAACCCTTATAAATACTCTGTGCGAACTTTTACTCTGAATAACCTTCTGAATTTATGAATCTGCTCGTTTCATATATAATTATCGCACTTCTGATAAAGTATCCACAAAGAGAATCTGAAATTAATTTAGTATTTTGTTTTACTTTTCCTTGCTTTGTTTGAAAGTATTGTTTAACCTGGAGAACAGAAAATACGTTACTGCAATAAATTCTCTGAGTATAAAAAACGGCGTGTTTGATTTTCAATGATCAAATCGTTCCTCAGAAAAGAGCTAAATAAACAAAAGGTATGAGGTAAATCAAGAAGAGTTTTAGACTGAATAATGGAATTACGAAGTAAACGGATAAGTTTAATTTTAGAGTAATTTAATTTTAGAATCAGCTACAAAGTAAATATAAATAAATTTGTTAATAGTCAGCCATAGTTATATGTAGTTACAAAACAATATCCAAACAATTTGCAATCTATCAGAAATTGAATCTGAACCTCCTGCGCATTGTTATTCGAAAGCCTGTGATATAAATAATGAAACTCTAGAATATTCATTTTTAAAGCTTTTAAATTTAGTCCAATTTTTATATAATTTATTTTAAAAATTTGAAGATAGAATTATATATTTATTCTTCTTTGTAATCCTTTTTACTTCCTTTTATGAAGTAAATGAAGAATTGTAATAGCGAAGTATTTCGTATACCATATTTTGACAAAATATCATTTTTGATCACTTTCAAATCCATTTAAACGAATGTTTTGCCTTACAACTGTACGTACAGACAGGATAAAGGATTATTTTCTCAAAAGCGTATTGTAAAGTCAATTTAAAATGGATTCAGAAAGGATTTTTTTCGTGACGTCTGTACGTAAGTACTTATGCATGTAAGTACGTGTGTATTTATCTCGCATAACTCAAAAACGATTAACTTTAGAACTTTGAAATCGTGTATAACAGACTGTTATAACATCTAACTGCGTACCTATCTTTTCTATTGCAATCGGCGGCACCAAACATGTATATATAAACCTATCTTCTTACCAGGTTCTAAGGGTTTTGATTTTTAATTTGGATAAATTGGTAAATTGTGCATTTTTTGCTTTAAAAGTGATTGAATTATGTTGCTCTTATGTTCCGGTTACGGTGTTTATGCCTTTGTGTAATCTGCATACAATAAGTGTAGAATTATAACAATTTTAGGTGGCACTAACGAGGCCGTCATTTGTTTGCATTCGAAACCCTTAGTAGAATAGATAATTAAGTCAGTTTGTGCACTAAATAACTCAGTGTCTTTTTGCTCAAGAGTTACTAACTTTCAATTTTGTGCACCCAAAATTTTGTGTTAATAGTCGCTGGCTGAATTACTTATTTTGCGTAGAAACTGTAGTTTAATTATAAAAACTGTTTTTGTAACTGTTTTAATTGAGTTTGATGTGTTAGATTTTTCTGTATTTTACAATTTTTAATGAAACTGTTTTGAGTTTTTATGTATGTGCAAAGTCAGAGCAGAGTTGGCAGAATGAGAAATATATCTCTAATGAATTGCGAGCAAATATGTTTCAATGAAGTGCAGCAAAAAGTATATGTAATTTAACAGACCGCAAAAAGAAGTCTACACCAGATTTTTTTATCAATTTCTGCATAGAAAGATTTTTAATAATTTCCTTATCAGTTTTTTTTAAAATTATTGCAGCCATGTTACAGTCAGGGATCATATGGTTTTCATTTTTTGTAATTCTAAATAAACATATATTTAGAATATAGATTCCCAAGTTCGTTACTTATTATTTTACATCTACTTTCTGAAAAATTTACTTGATGGTTTATTATTAGTTATATAAATATAACAATTCCACATAAATTGTGGCATTTAAAAATGTAATTTAATGCAATAAATTTGCTGTGCAATAAAATCTAACATTTTTCCAATTATATTATCGTGCTATCCAAATAGCCTCAGGAAGTTCTTTATGGAAGTGTTTGTTTCGAGGAAAGACAGACTTCATTTACTTTATTCCAAACAGTAATTAAATTTTTACCGGCGATTTGCTTCTAGTAAGTTCTGATTTATTCTTGTTATGTGAATTTGTCTAGATCAACCTATGAGTGTATTAAAATAATTAAATGATAGCAGAATATCATCCTGCACGTTTAGAAATTTACATAAATTTGAACTATTTATGGCTATTTATTTATTTCTCAGAAATTACTGTTTATTTATTTCTCACAAATTCTATTTTCTCACACTTTTAGAGATAGATGAACATCAACATCATATAGGTGAACAATTTATGACGATATTTCTCAATTCTATTTCATCCATATGTGATGAACATTTTTAGAGATAAGTGAACATCATTAATTAGCGATAAAATATTACTATTCACATTTAGAAATTTATTCATATTTGGATGCGGAAGGTATAATTTAGTTGTCATTTCCGTAATAATAATAGAATTTCAAGCATGTGAAAATACTAGGTTTCACTTGATTCTAGAATGCATTAAATTAATTAACATTTCGATATTCGAGATACCTAGAGTACAAACCTTGATATCTTAGTTCATTTTGACACTTCACTGTGTCTTTCTTTCAATCTCTCTCGCTTTCGCTCCATTATTTCAAATTTAAGTCACATATTTAAATCGCTAGGAGATATTTTCTGCCTTATAAAATGAAGATTTATTTTGATTTCCCTAAATCTAGACAGTTTTACGTTTCTTCGCATCTAATGGAAAAACGCAGATAACTTGGATATCTTTAAACTTGTATCACGAGTGAAGCCATTTCTTTTAACAAATGCTCCATATTAAAGAAATTTGTCTTACATTTTGAATTTCAGAGCAAGATTCTTCACTTTTGGCATTATTTACATCTGTTGGTGCCATTTTAATGCATTTTATAATTTAAACCGCAATGAACATAAATGCTTCATTTCTCGTTCATGATTTATTTTTTATTTTCTTATTTTCTCAGTGATTTTTCCCTTACAATTTCCGGCAGAACTTTTGTTTGTCAATAACGAGCTCGTATCGTTTCTGCGACTATGCTCCGCCCACTACTGTGATATGCCTCAACTATTAAGCCCACGCTATTCTGTTGCTCCAAGACACGGAGGAAGGAGGACACTCAGACGTAGCAAATACGAGGAGAAAGTTGTGCCAAAGTTTTTATGCTACTGATGTATTAAATTTCATTTACGATGTGAAAGTTATACTTCAGATGTTAAATCGCTATTTTGCCCAATGTTACACTTCCACTTTGGATGTCATTCAACACTTCAAGTGTACAGGTTTATTCCAACTTTTGGAATTTGTTTTTTCACTTTTAGGATTCCTAATAAGGACAGTTATAGATAGGTAAAGACTTTAGGGTCGTATACCTATTGAATAAGCGAAGACCTAAGACCTAAGCTCGTATCGAACAGTAAAAATATAAATTTCATAGTAAATCAGACATAGGCAGTCATCAGATTCTTTCTACCTTTTATTCTTTCTACTTTCAAAAATCTTTTAATTAATTGTCATTTGACTGCAGTTTTTGAAGTATCTTTATTTACTTGTTCACTTTATTTTTCCTAAATAAAATGACAGTTAATTCACGAAACCTTGACTACTTTAGTACGCTTGAAAAAAGGTTGATATGTAAAACTATTCGATAAACTTAATCCATTAAGGAATCAAATTTACTTAAAATGACGTTCGTTTTCTCTGCAACATTTCGTTCTGCTTCAGTATTCTTTTTAATATTTAGTAATTTCCCTTCATTGAAAAGATAAAGAGGATTTGATAGAATAAAACAGACTTTTGTTTATTCCTAATTACATTACAATGTGCTAAAGACATATTAAAAACTGTTCAGAGTTTTATTTAAAGATTTTACCTAACATTCTGGTTAAAATCATGGAGATTATTTGAAAAACGAATCGCATGCGTATTATAAAAACAAACTCGATGTTTTCCCGAGGATAGTTACCAGTTTTTATTTCTTTTTACGAAATAAAGGAAGTATTGTAATCGCGAAAACTTTCGGGTATCAAATTTTAACGGAAATGTCCATTTTCTTCTTTTTCCCGAATCCATTCGGAAAATATTTTGCGTGACATCCGCACGTAAGAACAGAATGAAGAACTCTGTTTTTCCAAGCCAAATTCCAAATGGATACAAAAGAGGTATTTTTGTACGTATGCATGTACGTATGTATATATATTTCGTATAACTCAAACACGATTAGTCATAGAACTTTGAAATATTGCATATAGGACTGCCAAAACTTCTAGTTGTGCACCTTCCTTCTTAATTGCAATCGGAAGAATCAAACTACTTATAAATATACCGGCCCCATTACCTGGCTTTTATTTCCGCAATTGTTGGTTGTAATCACACACTTCCAATTACAGAAGTCTTTTAAATAAATAAAATATTCCTGTTTTCTGCATGGTAAATGTCAAATTTATAAAAAATCAATTTTTGACAAAAAATTAAATCTCACTTTTATGCAGTTTCTGATTCCTAAATTTATATTTCAGAAAGTTTTATACTAGTTATGAATAAATAAAACTGCAAGTAGTTTGACTCTCGCATAACAAAAGTTGACCGTGATATTTTATTTCAAAATTTACAATTTTCGATATCATTTTAAACTTGGCTTGAGCGATCGGTTGATTAAATTAGAAGAATCGAGGCAATTATTTTAAATGAAGTACAGCAAAAAAAAAAAGTGTATGATTTAAAAAAAACCATTGCAGGAAGTCATGTAATGTCAACTTCAGATTTTTACTAGAGTAACAGTCTAACTTAAAGTCTTTCTATTAAAGATGTAAATACTTCAATAATAGTGAGTACAGTTTCTTGGAATTTAGTTAACTAATTATTTTATTTGTATCCGTGCAAAACAGGAGACACGTAAAGTTAAATGTGAATAATATTGCAATACCAGAAAGGACAGACGCTAAAACTTCAACAATATTTAAACAACATTTCACGACAGTTTGAAGCGTGAAGCAAGACATTTATGTGTTTGTTAACAAGTTGTTACTTCAGTTTACTGCTTTTAACGTCACGATATTATTTATTTCCAAATACGAACTTTCTGTAAAACTTCAGTGAAAATATTTAGTTCACAATCATTTTTCAGACTGTCAATTTTTCTATTCGAATATAGATTTTAAATTTCAGTAATATAGTTTGGAAAATAGAGAGGGCTAAAATGAAAGGGAAGGTAAACTGAATAATGATAAACTGAATCAATTAAAATTTAGACTGAAAATCATTTATTAATAAACAAATGTAAATGAATTCAGTGAATTATTGCTAGAAATTATAAAAGGTTTCATGATCGGACGCTTAAGACCATTTAAAAAAATTTATAGCTAAATAGTGTGATTTAGCTCTAATTTTGGATACAAGTATTATTCCAGTACAATCGTAAGATCTTCGCTTTGTGCAGTTCTGATTAATCGTGATTAAGTTTTTTAAAAAATGATATAAATTAATACTTGTGAGTTATCTATCTTTTCCTCGCATTAAAACAAATGGAACCTTGTTCTTCTTGTGACTTACCTCACTTGTCTGAACTAATCAGAACAAGCCCCCGAATTTTATCGTGGCAAGGAGTACAAGATTGCATTTTTCGTTGGCAAAATCTTTCTACACCATACAGGCAACAATCCGACTTTGTTCCGTCCTTTCCAATTTTGAAGGAGAGCTCAACGGGAGACTGATCCAAGAGTCTTGACTATCACCAACCTTTCGAGAGCAATTTTGGCTCCTCGTTGTATTTTTGCTGCCCCCTTCCTCGCTGATACTACACATTTACCAACATCCATGCTTTATCCACTGTTGGAATCCGGATCCTTTGGTACGGCAGTCAGTGTCACTAACTACTTTCCCAGCTAGGCGGCGTAAAGCTTGATCAGAAATGTGGACATTAATGGATAAAATATGCCACTTTTTATAAAACAATGGGAGATGAGTTGAGCTCACATTTACTTAAATTTATGCTGTATTCATAGCATTATATATTATCAAAGTAAATAATGAACAGTCTTTTCCTTTGAACTTCCGACATAATTACTGGCGCGGATTTGAAATGGTCTATGACAACCTTCTCGGTAGATGGGAAATATCCTTGATCCTAATTTATGTTTATTTAAGGGATTAAGAAAGACTATTGAAGACTAAGTATTATATTATATTATGTTTATTTAAAGACTATTTAGAAGACTAAGAAAATTCGAATTAGAAATGCTGCCAAAATGTAGATTCTATACTAAATTGGCTTTTGGCCCAATTAAAGAAATCCTTCTTAGTAATACAGTTGACCTTGTTAGAACTACTATTGCCTTCTAAAGAAAAGCATGTTATAATGAGATGTCACTATCATATCATGTTATAATGAAAACTTAATATCAAAGTGGATTTGATTGATGAGGGAGCTTTGCGCTAATCCTTGTAAAGTAAAAATCGCTATTCTGAGAGTTACATATAATAAACGTCAAGAGTGATAAAAGCGTTAAAATCTGCAAGAATTACAACATTTGGAATTTTAGTGGTTTCAAGCAGAATCAAGTATCTTTAGAATATATGGGAGCTGCTAGCAGTAGATTACGTAATTTTTGAATGTGCCAGGAATGTTATTTTCAGGGAGAAGCCGTAGTGTGACTTTCTTGTTCTGTAGATCAAAAGACGTAAATGCTGCAAAGAAGTCATAAATAAGAAACACCAAACGCGTAAGTCAATTACTTCTGCTTTTAAAAATTTATGCACATTTCCAGTAATATTAAGCGCAGAGCTCTTCAGCCATTCTTTAGGATCAGGGCTTAAATGTTCTAGTCTCGATGGCGAATATCCTAAACTAACAGATTTTTTACCTGCGTCTTAAATTTCGAGTTGAGGTATAATACATTTGCTTTAATTCACATAAAATATATATATATACTCATTTCATCAATAATAATTTTACATATCAGTTTAGAATATACGCCTCGTAATATCTCAATACTTACTAAACATTTATAAAATGTCACTTACACAACTTATTATTAGATTTCTTTCTTTTAGTATTTTATTAGCCAAAAGGGGCGGCAGCCCAGAAAGGCAATTAGTTTCAAAACGGCATTTTGTATTGATTCCCTATAAATGTCATTTTCCCTTTTCAAATTGTTGTCACCAAATATTATCGCCCTATATCATATTTAAAGAAATTAAATAATGAAGAATCCGCATGAATGCACATAACGTAATCCTCCATCAGAACATGGGCAAATGAAAGCCTGAATTTCGTTTATTATCTATTCCATATTTTGTAAAACTTTAACGAATTTTTTATTAGCAAATTCAACCATTTCAAAGCGAGCAATGGCAACACTGTAAGGAACATAATATTTTTAATCTTTAGCGCGCGATACAGTCTATCGGAAATTCTAAAGATATGCTGTTTTTAAATATTTTGTGATATTGCTGTTGAATTAAATTTTATGTGGTTTAAGTGCGAAGAGCATGATATTTAATAAATAAAGATAAAACACAAAACGTTAAAAAAACCCCTCTGGGCGTAATATAAAATCTGAAAGCATTCAGATTTTATTTTTTTTTCTTTATTAAGTATTCTATTTAATTATTGTAATAATTATTGAGGCTTCATCCTAAAAAAATGCATTATATGTTCAGTAACCCAATTTCAAATTTTAAATAATTAAAAATATCATTGTAGCATCAATTGTGTAATAATTTATAATTCACATTTTGAATCCAGCATTAACATAAAACATAGCATTGAATTAATTAATAGAGAATCACGCTTTTTTGTAGTACCTGACTGTTAAACATCTATTGAGTGATGGTATTTAATTTTGAATTTTTTTAATAATGTTATTACTGAATCATATAACTCAGATTTACTGAAACGTTCTCCACAAAATGACACTTCATTAATTTGCATTTCTTCATGTCTATAATTTAATTATTATTTCACATTTGCAAGAAATGTTTTCGAAAGTTCAAGTAATTTATTTTATATTTTAGACAGTGGTTAGTGACGCGGACTACCGTACCGAAGGGCCCGGATTCAAATCAGTCATAGATGTTTGCAAATGTATAGTGTCTGTGCGGCATAGAGACACTCAAAATATGCGGTAAGCAGAGAGTCCTGGGAAAGACGGGTGGGAAACCCTCAAACCAAATCCACCCCTTCCGAGGTGTTCTTCTTCAAAACTGTAGGCGAAAAAGTCGCACTTTCACCTGTGTGCTGCATTAGGCTGTTGCCAACGAGAGGTGCAAACTTGCCTCCTTACCACGATAAATTTCATGAGCTTGTTCTGATATTAGACGAGTGAAGTTAATCACAACAACATATCATATTGTACAATATAGGTAAGAGAAATGGAAATGACATTTCAAAGGAGTTACTTTCGTATAGACGTTTAGTATTCAACAAATGGAGAAAAATTTTAATCTCAGTTTATGTATAAATAACACTGAGTTAGGTTTAAATAACATAATGTTTCAAAAAATTAATTTCATGTTTAAGTGAGGAAAAAATTAAGTATTTAAATTCATCCACTGAAAGTGATCAGCTGATATGTTCTTTAGACATATGTAACTAAATGAAGATCAGCTATAACATTTCAAGCATACATAATAAGCTTCGCTAAATCTTTGGTACAAAATGGAACTTTCAAACTTCTTTATTATTTGAAGAAATGAACATTATTGCAAAATTTTCACTTGAGCATAAGCTTGAATATTAAAATTACTGACAATTAATTTAACTGCACTTCTACCAAAGGGAAAAATCTCATCATTTTGTTCTAATATTAATTTATTGAAAACCTGCAACTCATTAATACTGATAGCTACGATGTTTTCATTAAGAATTATTAGAAATGAGAACATATACGCAATAAAAATTTGTATTCGGAAATTACACTTGCAGTTGACAAATGAATCTTTTTAAATATTAAATGTCTACATTGCCTACTCTTCAAAGCTTGCTTGAAACCGTTGAAAATATCTATTTATATCGATAAGCTGTTTTCTGTTTTGAGGCTCATTTCATGACATATTTAATACGTTAAAGTGCTACTTAATCTCTTAATCAGCTTCCACGGAACTTTCTCCCTTGGGTGCTGTTGTTTAGTTAGCTGTTGTTCAATCGTTCAGTTAGCTTTTCGGGGCACTTTTGAGTTTTCAAATCTTGTTTGATTTTTTTTTTTTTTTTTGCATTAACGACAGTAATGGGCTAAGTTGCTAAGCAAATTCTGTCGGAATATGGCACGCTAACTGATGCCCTACAAAATGAAACAATTACTCATTAAAGGAAACTTAATCTCAAAAGTACTGCAATAATTAATAATGTTAATGTATTTCGTGTTACGTTTTCTCATAACGGCTTACATACAATAACCCTTTCGATTTAAAGAAGCGGCTTTCAAACGGAAATCCAAAAACGAGAAAAATATTATATCGAAACCAAAACCTGTTTTCTTTAAAGCATTAAGGAAGAATTTAACTCAAAATAAAAACTATGAATATAAAGACGTTATGGTTTGTAGCGATTATACTCTCAGTTTACACCAGAGGGATCAAACTCCTAAAATGTCTAATAGCAACGTTGGATCAATTCTTCCCGACTAGGATGCTCATAGATCTGAAACAGCTATCGCCAACTCACCGGATTAAAGCCAGCCAATAAAATTACAGGTCTGGGAATTTTTTTAAGTCTAACGCAAAGATTCTGCCAGGAGATATAACTGATAGTATATACAGGCGGAAATAATTCCTTTAGTTACGTTAAAATGAAAGCCTAAAAAAATTTGATGGCAAAACTATTGCAGAAGGTGATTTCCAAATTAAGCGCAGTGATGCATGTACTCACAGGCAGCTAATAGCTTTTCTTAGCATTTTAGAACTTTATCACCAAACATAAACACTTCTTGAGGATAAAAAATTGAAAGATGTTCTGAGAACTATTTATGTCGACAACCAACGCTCGGATATACAAATTACCTTGCCTAAAACTACTTTCAATGCAAGAAAAGTTCAGGAAGTATTACGTTGAAAAGCAATTGAAGAGAAAATAATTTTCTCTTTCTTAGAACTCTTTCTAAATCTAATAAAACATAATAGAAATACATAGTAGCATAGAAAAACATAATAGAATACATCTCATGCATTTCCGAATTAAAATTGAAACCGAGGACGCCATGGACCAATTCAGAACTGTAGGTGTCATGCAGTCTGGATACTATCATCAGCAGAAATCTGTCAACTGCGCAGGCGACCACGGGTCCAGAGGTTGCCTTAAACTAAAGGATTGCAAACCTAAGTTTATAGATAGCTTAGGAAAATACTATATTGCGATATAGAAAAATCCGGAATCTACTCCAAAAGTAGGAACTAAAAATTCATCAGTATCTACACAAAATTTGATGACAGCCTTATCATAAATAAAACTTGTGTGCAAGTTAAGATATCAGTTTAGTGACGATACCTGAACACGCATGCTGTCTTTGAAAGATCAGACTCAGTAGACTTGAATCATAACATCTTCGTACCAAACGTAGTTAACGTTCAAATTAAAGTTAACATGTAAAGTTATGGCTAATAATTCCTAGACACGTGTGAAGTTTCATACTACATCTTGCCATTTACTTAATATTCCAAACTATTCTACTCCTAGAACAGACTTCATTGTCGCGATGATGGAATGGCTGTCAGTGTTGAAAGGCCTCTTGAAGCTTATTTTTAAGATATGGAAAATAACCATAAATTAGAGATTGTGAATGAAAACATCGGACGGCTGGATCATGAGAATACAATTTTTTTACTCAGTTTAAAGCCCTGCAAACCATAGAGATAGTTTCCGAATCATCGCATTAGTTAACTAAAAAAAGATTTTATATAATTTTAAGAAAAGGCTTTAAACATTCAAGCTTAGATTATCGATAAACAAACAACAAAAAACATGACTGCTCCTGGTTTGATTTTCTGTTCATTTTCTCCTATAACCTTCATCCTTCACATATCACCTACTACTCCATGCACAGAAGAACAAAACATTTTGGGTATATTAACAAATTCATAAATCGTAACGTATGCCGTCGAGTGTAAGAAAATAGGAGATTTTAGCTCATAAGACGATTAGATTTTTTTTTCTATTTTTCCAGCAGCAGTAGTTGCTGTAGTTATGAGTCATGACTTGGGAGGAAGAAATACCTTGAAGTGCTTATTGTAAAGTAACAGACTATAGGCAAAAAAAGTGTATTAAAATCTTAAATAAGGAATTTTGCGTGTACATAAAGTAGATACGTTCTCCTAAAAATGAATTTTCTGGAACTAAGAAAGCTTTAATCAGACAAGGATTGATGAATATCACTTACTGTCAAACTACCAGCTATGTTAAGCGGAAGAACTACTTACAAACTCCGTTCTTCGTTCAACAAAATATTCTGAGGATGAAAGACCTTAGAAAGTTTTTTAAGTATTCTGGTATTCTCTTAGTTAAAAGTGAATTTAATCGTCTAACAGGATGTTCGAAGGAGCCATTAACCACAACTGTACGGAATACTATAATGATAAAATATCATTGTAAATTCTGAAGTGGAAGAGTTTTTAAGCTTCATTAAGATATTTAAAAAGTATAAAATTTCAAATTAATCTATACGGATAGTTTCTGCATACTTTGATAAAGGGAAAGCTACTACTTTCGCAAATATTGCGTGCGTACGGGTTCGTAATAAATTGAATGCACACAAGTTCGAAGGTTAATAAAATTTATTTTATCAAAAGAAACACTTCAAAGTTCTCAATTTCCATAGAAATACTCTTGTTCACAGTATCCCAGACTACAATCGGTAGTTATAGATCAAACTACTAAGAACATTAAACACAACGCAATGAAAAGCGTGTTATGTATTACATATTTCAGTTGTGATATAAATTGTTTTAAAGGTAATGACTTAACTTATTTTGCTTCAGACTTAAAGATTAATTTGTTTTTATTTTTGTAGTTGAACTATAATTAAAAACTCCAACAAGAAAATCATTTTCTTGTTGGAGTTTTTTTTTATTTAAGTGTTTATGTTTTAAGTTCCATATCAAATAAAAATCAAAATTTGGATAATCATTCTAAATCACATGAATAAGTAAAGTTTGTGACATACATGATAAACACAATATCTCTGGTAAAACTGGTTTTAAATAAACAGTAAATAGTGGTACAAGGGCTCCAACAGAATAATTAAAGTAAATGCGTTGTGAAAAATACTATTGGGTCCAGTGTTCTAAATTAAAAAGTGAAAACATTACAAGAAAAATTAAAATTAAATATGGAATTTATTAAGATATAACTGACTAAATACACAGTCCAGTCACATTAATGTGACCACCACGTATTTTCCATGTCAGAGTTAAATAACCAATCACAGAAGGCAGGTGGCAGCACAATGCAGTTGAGCGTATATAAAGGGTGTGTGAGGGCTTCGGAAAACATTTCAATCGTTGGCGTAATGCAGAAACGAAGCGATTTATCCGACTTCCAAAAGGGCATGATCATTGGCTTTCGGGCCAAGGGTGGAAGCATTTCCGAAACGGCTGAGTTTGTGAACTGTTCGCGTGCCGCCGTGGTAAAAGTGTACCGTG
>KK116753.1:292924-384530 GCA_000611955.2 Stegodyphus mimosarum | reverse complement strand
CAGAACTAGCCTCGTCGAGGGGTCCCACTCCAGCATAGAAAAAGCCTGCGAGTAAGCAAAACACCCCGTCCCCTCGACCTTGACGTAGGGTTAGTAGTGTTGGAATTACCCTCTCCAGCAGGGTGCAAAAAGTTTGGTTGATGACAGATGCTTCCCAGACTAGTCTGGCGTGTGAAGAAATCGAAAACAACATCATAAATCTTGAGTCGTGAAAAGGCAAGGGAAAAGTTTTCGAAAGAATATGGTATTAGTTATTTATTTTAAACACAAATTAACTTCAATGCTGATAAGTACTTCAATTAAAATATAATAATTACATAGATAATTTTCTTGGGTTTATTACAACACCAAACACGACCACCATAGTAAGGAAATAAAAATTACTTCAGTTAAAATACAAAAATCAAGTATGAAAAAATTTTTATGTTCTCCACAACACCAAAACGACCACCATAGTCAGAAAATATGGATCCCAAATTTAGCAGAAAAGGGGGCACATTAAAACTTTAAACACCAACTTGTGTAAACAAAACTTTAAAAGATTGACCTTAAGGGTCAACTTAACAAGAGATTAACATTAACAACCAAGGTTAAGAAAAAATAATATTAACTAAACAAAAATTTAAATAGTTAACCAACCAAAAGTAAAGAAGAAAAATTAATTACTCAAGCAACTTAAAAAAAAATCAGCGTTAACCAAAACTGTCAAGAGAACAAATTAAAAGACAACAATTACTTTTCAACAAGCCAAAGAAACTTAAGTTCAACTACAAAAATAAAAACAAATTAATCTTTAAGTCTGAAGCAAAATAAGTTAAGTCATTACCTTTAAAACAATTTAAATCACAACTGAAATATGTAATACATAACAAGCGCATCTAAAGAGAAAGCTAACCCAAAAATATCTCCGATCTCAAGCTGAACTAACAACTCCCAACAATAACAACAGCAACAACAACGAAAACTGAAAGCAGATGGTCTTCTCGGCCTTATATTGTTTTCACCCAACCACTTAGATATTTCTAGTACTTTTTGCTTCTGAAAATTACTGGAAGGCAATAAGGATCGAATTATGGCTGTAGCTAACATAGAGATCACTTACATTTATTCAATTACAGTACATATTAGGATATATACAGGGATCGGACTCAAATGCTACCAAATGGTCATCAAGTTTGGCAGCTTTTGATGATTTCTTGCTAAATTTGGCGACAAAATAAGTGAACAAAACCGTTCTTAACTTGTTCTTAATCGTTCTAACTTGTTCTATCTAACTAAATAACTCGCCATATTACCGAGATGCCCATTTACTCAGTGTTCAATGGACTTGCCCTGCATTCTTACTTTTTCGGCATAGCTCGTCTCTTTCGATTTTTCATTTTATATAAAGTAGCATAATACAACTGTTTCGCAAAAATCATCTATTTATGTACAAAATTCCTAAAAATATTTAAAACTTATAAAAGTTTCAAATAAATCTATACTGACAGTTTCTGTTTCTGTAAATTTAGGTAAAGGGAAAGCTATTACTTTTGCAAATATTTCTGAAACTTGGTGTATTAATACCATCCCAAGTGACTTCAATATTATGACTCAAATTCAGATTTCTGTAGATAACTGGCTTAATCAACATTCAAAACACTCACATACGCGTTAAGGACATTATCCAAAAATTACGAAGACATAAGATTCCTAGTCGTTATACCATATCGAATTAAATTTTGAAAAAGGTCCCGGATAACTTCAATATTAAAATCTGCAGCATGTATAACGTCTGCTTCATTGCTTACAGTAGTTTGATTTTTGTAAAAGATTATCGACCGTTATGCAATTCGTACGCATATCTGCATACATTAGTTCTATGTAATCATCAAGCAATTTCTCTACTACTATCTCTAAAAGCATTTGATCACGTATAGCTTAAGATCTGTAAAATTTAATTGTTAATTTTTATTAATTAAACAGTAAATTCTTTTGTGTAGCTCTGTAAATCATTATTTAAGAAACCATAAAAATATTGTTGCATACGTAAGGTTCGTAATGGATTGAATACACATGGAACTGATGACAACATGATAGAATTTACTTTACCAAAAGAAACATTTTACTGTTTTGAAACTTTCCACTAAAGGATTCGTATAGCTCTTCTCAGTGTAACGGAGCACAACCAGTAGTTGTCACTGTAAGCTACTAAGAACATTGAACACAACGCGATGCAAAGCGTATCTAAAGAGCGAAGCTCACACGAAGATCTCTCAATACTCCGAAGTCTATTTTGAATTGTGAGAACTGATGTTCTCTCCGGTCTTATACAGTTTTTCCCCATCACCGAGGAGTTTCTAGGGCCTTCCATTTCTCTAAATTATTAAAAGGCATATATGATTAAAGCTGCATAGGGCCGGATGCGTTTGTAGTTACATACAGGGATCAATTACAGTTATTCAATTACAGTACCAATCACAGTTATACAGGGACCGAGGTAAAATGCTACCAAAGGAATGCCAAGTTTGGCAACTTTTGGCGAATTCTCGCCAACGCTGACAACAAAAAAATCCCCACAACCATCATTAACTTCTCGATATCTCGCCATTTAGCTCAATGTTAAATAGGCTTGCCTCTGTAATATTATTTTTCCGACAGTGTTTCACTCCTTTCAGACTTTTCATGTGATATTATATAAAATTCGTAACACCAATTTTGATGCAGGCGATGAAATGATAGTGGGGAAAAGCAGTTTTGCTAAGAGAATTATATAAATTATTTTTCTAATATCTGCAGAATCTTAAACATAAGTCTTTCAGTTCCAGTCAAAATCTCCCCCTACGCCCTCCGTGAAGCAAAAACTGTTTTGTTTAATCTGCCAAAGATATGCTCAGGACATAGAGAGCTAATTCTGTTCCTTATTACTCATAATAAAGATAATGGATAAAGAAAATTTTATGAGCTTTTAGTTTTCATGAATTTGCAGAAGAAGCCATTTATTTAAGAATCACAATTAGATTCGTTTTAAGAAGTAAATATCACTTCTAGTAATGCTACATAGTTGACACAAAGTATTTTCTAAATCAAAATATTAAATTTTGTTTTGATTTCCAAATAAATAAACAGAAAAGAAAACATTCACAAATAATTTAGTTAACTATGAGGAATAAAGACCACATTTTGTATATAAATATGAGTATAAAACAGAAAAGAATGACTTAGGTAAATAAAAGTTATTTCTGTTGAGGAGATATAAATATAAATAAAAGTTATTTCTGTTGAGGAGATATAAATATACTAAATATATTTAAGTGGAAATTATTTACAAAATTCATTATTCTTCAATTGTTTAAAAGAAAGAACTTATTATAATTACATAATTGATAATGTTATAAGATTTAAAATACTTTACATGTTAATTATAATATATTTATATGAGCTCTTTCGAACGGCCGCATATGATGTCTCACAGCACTAAACGCAATTTTTTACAGATGTCTCTTTATAACTGGCAGATTATTAAAGTCGATTATCGATGTACACAACGTATTTATCTAAACTCTTTGATATCTGGTAAAGAAAAATATTGACATAAAAATGTACTTCTTCTTACCGTTATATAAATGAAATTACAAATTAATTAAATCGTAGCAAGGAGAAAAATGCACCAATGAGTAAAACACATTATTATTTCAGTCCCAAATTTATAAAGCAATACTTAAAAACAAGGAAAAGAGATATGTGCACAATAAAAGAAGAATAAAATTTTGCATCATAACTTTTGTGGATTAATTTCAGAAATTCTCACTACTTACTAAAATATTCATGCACCAGATTCTATTAATTCCATTTCAGCAGACTACGTTCAGTACATTTGAGTCGTGTTTCCTAAAACATTTATTTTTTGATTTCCAAACGTTAAGACATTTATAGACACAAACAACTGTCAGTTTCAGATCAAAGCTACAGATTGTAGCTAAATCAAAACGAAAAATTAGTTACCGTTTTTTGAACATTACGAACACTGAATGTGACGCCATTTGAACACTAATTTACTCCCGTGTATCTTGACTACAAGCCCTTAAGAAGACTTTCCCGGAGGCACTTCTTCTCTTAGGCAGACAGACTTATTTTGCTTTACTATAATCAGGTTAGCTGATCTAAGCCAAGTAACACTGATTTAGTAGTTTCAAAAACACTCGCTAATTGTTAAATTAATCATCCACTGAAGTTTCTGAAACCTTTTCGAGACAGATCCCAAGAATATCTTAGCTAAATTGTAGGTGTGTTTCTAAATTTCAAAATTGTACTTTTCGATTTGGAAGCACTCTAGTTAATCCCTTTAAATTTACGCAGTTGAAAAATGGCATAGATGTGTTAACCAGCTGGCTTCGAAATCAGCAGGATTTCTGACAAAACTTATACAACTATTGGTACACAACTATTGGCACACAACAATACACAACTATTGGCGGCTGGTCGACGTTGATTTGCAATATAATTCTAATTGCTCTAAAGGCAAAGAGAAAAATCGTTATAAACAGCAAAAGCATCTAATATTTTATTTAAGAAAGTCTGTTTTGTAAGCCTAATGAAGCTTGAATAATAAATCACAAATAGCTGAATAAATTAACGTTCTTATACTCGCATATTAAACAAACAAATAAATTAATGGTTAACTACTTTGTTCAACAAAAACAAGTTTACTGTTGCAAAAAAGAACAGAACTTATAAGTATTTAATTTAGAGAGCACATAAAACTATTTAGTTAAATAGCGAAATAGACATTACGGTGTTTTCCATATTGCAGATTTAGTGGTCGTGATCAGATTTATTAAGATGCAGTTTTAGAGAATTTATTATAATTACCAATATCGATTTTATTTACATTCCTAAAAGGGGATCTCCATGCGAGAGTTCACTGCATTTTTATTAAAACTGTATTTTAGATATAGATTCAGATTTCGAAATTCATTAAAAAAGAACTATACAAATTTACCTCAGATTCTAAGTATAATACATGTAATTTGCTTGTTATGAATTCTTGAACAAAGCGTTAATTGTCTTTACACCTATCAACCTCACAAAAAATTCTTGACATTTAGCAAACCATTAATTCTGATCTAAATATCTTCTGAAACCGATATCTTTAATTACTATTTTTAATAATGTCATGCACATGCTCGGTAAGAGGAAGCTACCAACCAAGCCCTGATGAAAGATCAGTTAAGCCAACGGCCTGCTCGTGTGAAAAAAAAACTGTCTATCTGAAAAGCGGAGAGAAAGCAAAATCTGGCTACGAGAAGAAGAAAACGTGCTTCATGCGAGAAAGACGGAGGCTCGTGGAAAACATTTTTGAATTTATTTTTTTTTTGTATTCCAAAGTTTGAAGTTGATGTGTTACTATTAAAAAGAACTGAAAGGTTAAATGTAATAGTTGTGCGTTTTTAATGTAATTGTGGAAAAAATACTTTGTGAAAAGAATATATATATATATTTCAATAAAATATAGTTCATGTTATCGTTAAACCTTCATAAGTGTGCCAGTTTTATTTCTGCGAATAGAGTCGACGAATAACATTTATAAGTGGATGAAAACGAACCCGAAGAGATGAATTGGTCAAGGATCATGACAGTGGTGGCAGCGGTGGGATTCGAACCCACGCCTCCGAAGAGACTGGTGGTTCAAGCCAAGAGAGCTTGGAAAGGAGTGTGACATATTCTTTGCGGCTAAAGGGAAGTCCTACAACATACGTAGGGAAGCTTGTGAATCTAAGATGCTAAATGAGGTAATAGGTGAGAAACCTAAGGTCGAACAGAGACGAAGCGGTCGGCATGAGCCAGAAACCATAGGGAAAAACACAGGGAATGTTAAAGGTTTAACATGTTTTGTATGTGGTTCAGCTTCGCATTTTAAAAGGAACTGTCCTCAGATTAAAGGTTCTAGGCAGTATAACCGAAATGAGGAAAAGGATAAAGCTAGGGTAAACTGGGTTGACCCAGAATGTCCCCCTTGCGAGAAAGACGACGAGGATGGGATCACCTCTTACCGAGCATGTGCATGACAGTGGCGGCAGCTGGTCGGATGCATATTTGTCGACTCGGAAAAAGGCTCAAGTAAATGCCTTACGAATGCTGCGAAGCATATTAAGTGGAACAGTTATCTTCTACCAGGTTCTCTCGTTTAAGTGTATTATTTATCATTTTTTATGAAACATTTGTTATTAATGTAACGGTACACTTAAAGAAGTATTTTATAACACAGGAATTATCAGTGTGATTATCATATGATACTTGAATTACTTTGAAAGTGCATTTATCTTTTATTGTATGAGTGAATGAGTATTAATTTAACTAATGCTTGTGTTTTATTTATAAGATATGATTGCATTAATTCTCATGCATTCATTAATTTTTGATTGCTTATATATACTCATTAATTTTTTTTTTTGATTGAATATTTGGATGTTGTGCATATTTAATGCAGATACCAGGTGTTTATGATTCACTAGAAGTTCAAGACTTGATGTAAAATTTTATGTACAGAGATTCAGTTTTGATTTTCTGTTATTTTAATTAAGTTGAACATAAAGTCCCATAATGTCATTTTTGACCAAACATAGAAAGGCTGATCTAGTCGCCCTTGCACAAGAGTTTGGTGTTGAAGTGTTGCCTACATTTAGAATTTTGGACTTGAGGGAAAAAATTCTTGCTAGTGAAAGCTATGAGGAGCAGGTAGCAAAGGACCTTCTGAGTGTTATCATTACAGATAGGGAGGCAAAGGAGGAGAAGGAAAGGGAAGAAAGAGAAAAAGAACGCGAAAGAGTAGAAAGAAAAGAAGAACGCGACAGACAAGAAAGGGAATATAAACTAAAGTTAGAGGCAGAGGAGAGGATTGCCATTGAGAAGTATAAGGTAGATTGTCAGGATCGTTACTTGAATAGGAGTACCACACCCGAACGGGGGGAGAATGGGAAGGAAAGATCAGTAGAAGAGTTAACGAGAACAATCAGGTTATTGACAGTAAAGGTTCCAAGTAGAGCAGATGGCTGGGACTATTTCTTCTCCAGTTTAGAAAGAGCTTATATCAATGAAAGTGTCCCTGATGAGTATAAGGCCAAAATTTTGATTTACCTTTTGGGAGATAAAGCGGCAAATTTATTAACATTGATAAGGGAGGATAAGTATGGGAATTATGAAGTAATAAAGGAAACTGTGTTGAAAGAATTCAAACCGTCACCTCAGGTATGCCTGGAGAATTTCAGGAAAGCAAGACGAAGTTCAGAAGAGACCTTTGTCCAGTTTTCTACTAGAGTTACTGCCATGTGGGAAAATTATGTGAAATCAAGGGGGGTGACAGACTTTGAAGGTCTTAATCAGTTGGTGGTAGCGGACAAAATCTACCAGACCCTTGATACAGAAACTGCAGTACACATAGGTATAAGGCAGGGAGACTCGTGGTTCAAGCCAAGAGAGCTTGGAAAGGAGTGTGACATATTCTTTGCGGCTAAAGGGAAGTCCTACAACGTACGTAGGGAAGCTTGTGAAACTAAGATGCTAAATGAGGTAATAGGTGAGAAACCTAAGCTCGAACAGAGACGAAGCGGTCTGCATGAGACAGAAACCATAGGGAAAAACACAGGGAATGTTAAAGGTTTAACATGTTTTGTATGTGGTTCAGCTTCGCATTTTAAAAGGAACTGTCCTCAGATTAAAGGTTCTAGGCAGTATAACCGAAATGAGGAAAAGGATAAATCTAGGGTAAACTGGGTAAAAAAAGGTCAGGATAATGATATCCTAGCGGACATAGTTGTGGTAGCTCGTGTGGATCCTTTGGGGAAGCCAGGGAATGTAAACAACTATAAGCTGTGTAAGTTGAAAAGGGTTCCTATTAGTGTGAATGGAACAATAGGGGAGGCCCTCGTTGATTCAGGAACAGAAATTACGGTGGTTAAAAAGGAGTTAACCAAAAATCTCCAACTGGAGGAAGGATCGAGCATATATTTGAAGGGTATATTTGGTCCAGCTGTTAAATGCCCTTTGGTAAACATTCCACTGGGTATCACTGTAGGAGAAAGTTCCAGTGTCACACATCAAGAGATTTTGTGTGCAGTTGCAGAATCTCTAGCAGAGGATGTGTTGCTTCCTCCGGAAGTATTCACCATGTTAGGGGGTCAGTTACATGACACAGGTGAGGTGGTAGAGAACTTACCTGAAGAAACCACAAACATCCCAGAGGTTAGGAGAAATGAAAAGTCTGTGAAGGTAAACACAGGGAAACTAGAAAGAAACACTAGTGTGGGAAGGAATCTCGATGAGAAAGAAAAGGTGGAATCAAGTGAAAGCCAAGAACCTCAGTCAGGAAGACTATGTACAGCGGATATTTTTAGAAGAGAGCAGGAGACTTGTGAATCTCTGGCAGGAGCATGGGAGAATGCTCAAAAAGGAAAGGGGAATTATTATACAGTGGATAACTTTCTCTTTCATAAGGACAAAATTCTTGGGGAAAGCGTGGGACAATTAGTTGTACCTAAGAGTCGAAGGGAGGAAGTCTTGCAGTTAGCACATTGCTCGGTGTTTAGTGGCCACATGGGGGTAAAGAAGACTGTGGAGAGAATTAGATACTCTTTCTATTGGGAAGGTCTGAGGTTAGACGTCCAGAAATTTTGCGAGGCGTGTAAAGAGTGCCAGTTGACTAGACCAATTAAAACTGTTGATAGGACACCAATCACCCCAGTAACGAGGCCAGATCTGCCCTTCCAAATTGTAAACATTGATGTGATAGGTCCGATTGATCCTCCCAGCTCTAAGGGGCATAAGTATATATTATGCTTAGTTGATCAGCATACCAGATGGGCAGAAGCAATACCCCTAACTAGCCTCTCTGCCAAGTCGACTTGTGAGGAGTTATTACATATTTTTTCAAGAACGGGTATTCCAAATGTAATTGCATGTGACAATGGAACAAACTTTAAAGCAGATTTGACTCAAGAATTTGAGAGACGAATAGGGGCCAGTCCTAAGTTTTCGACCCCTGGGTATCCTCAATCTAATGGATTAGTTGAACGATTTAATGGTACTTTAAAAAGAATGTTGCATCATGTCATCAGAGAAGAAGGTAGGGGGTGGCATTTGCAAATTCCTTATGTGTTGTGGGCCTATAGAGAAGTACCCAACTCAACAACTGGGGTGGCTCCATTTCAACTAATGTACGGCAGGACACCTCAAGGACCTTTGTCGATATTAAAATCATCATGGACAGGAAAACATGAAAATTTACAATTAGATGCAACTCCTGTTTATACATATTTACAAAATCTAAAGGCTAGGTTTGAGAAGGCAGCGGAGCAGGCAAAGCTCACAGCTGAAATTCAACAAGAGAGGACAGCACACTATCATAATTTAAGATCTACCGTAAAAACGTTTAAGGTGGGAGATAAGGTGATAGTCTTGATTCCCGATTCTAATAATAAGCTTTACGCTAGATGGCAGGGTCCTGCAAATATATTGGAACAGAAAAGTCCTCACTCTTTTGTAGTACGAATGCCCGATGGAACCAAAAGGCATGTTCATCAGAATAAGATTAGACTTTATGTAGTTAGATCTCAAGCAGTAAATGTTATCTTGGAGGGAGAAGAAGAGTTTGGCGAAATTGAATCTACACCTGTCAACAAGGGAGGAAAAACTTTTTCTGAATCTCTGGAAGGATTAGAAATGTCTAATTTAGATTCGGTCCAAAGGAGTAGACTTTTAGGGCTACTGAGGAAATACCAAACATTATTTACACGTCCAGTGCAACCAGCCCGAGTAGGTACACACAAGATCGAACTTATTCCTACTGCTATTAGGAAGAAACCCCACTGCTATGGAATACCTATGGCATATCGCAAAGCAGTAGATGGGCAGATACGTGAGTTACTAGAATTAGGATTAATTGAACCTTCTGAGTCAGAAATTGCTCATCCTATAGTTTGTGTGGTGAAAAAGGATGCTACAGTTAGAATGTGTATAGATTTTAGATCATTGAATGCTGTTACAAAAACTCCAACATTTCCCATGAAGGACATGCAGGAGTTGGTTTTTGTGGCGGGTGCAGCTAACTGGCTGACAAGCATCGACCTTCGAAAAGGGTATTGGCAAATCCGAATGGATGAAAGGAGCAAACCCTTGACTGCATTTGCGACATCTAATGGAGTGTACCAGTGGAGAACAATGCCTTTCGGTTTATCAGGAGCCTCGGGGACATTCCAGAGGGAAATGAATCGTGCTTTACAGAGTCATAGCGATTATGCTCAGGCATATATAGATGATGTGGTGATTTTCTCGAAAACATTTGAGGAACACTTGAAACACATTTCTCTGGTCCTGGACACCTTAGAAAAATTAGGATTTTCTGTACGTTTGGACAAATGTGCTTTTGCAGCTAAAAAAATCAAATATTTGGGGCATATAATTGGAGGAGGCAAGCATGGTCCTGATGAAGAAAGGGTCAAAGCAATTAGAAAACTCGTCAGGCCAGTCACAAAAAAAGATGTGAGATCGGTTTTAGGATTAATGGGATTTTATCGATCTTATATTCCTAATTATGCAGAAATATCGGCACCGTTGACAGAGTTGACTAAGAAGAGGCATGCCAATATTGTTCAATGGGGGGAGTTGGAACAGAATGCTTTTAACAAATTAAAGGATACTTTGTGCCAAGCGACATCTCTGGTCACACCAAATATTGGAAAGCCATTTCAGATCCATTGTGATGCATCCAATTTGGCGGTAGGCTGCTGTTTAACCCAGAGAGACGAGAGTGGTAACTATTGTCCTATTGCATTTGCAAGCCAAAAGCTTTCTCAAACTCAGAAAAATTGGGCAAGCATTGAGAAGGAAGCTTGGGCAGTCTTATTTGGCCTGAATAAATTTGATAAATGGATCTATAGGGCTCAGGTAGAAATTATAACGGATCACAATCCTCTCAGATATTTGAACGAAACTACTCCTCGAAGTCCAAAATTGACGAGGTGGGCTTTGGCATTGCAGAAATGGAACTTAGGAATTAGTCATAGGCCAGGTATGCAGCACCAAAGTGCTGATGCTCTCTCACGTCTGGATCAGATATAATATGAATAATATAATATGTTTTTTTTTCTTTGCTTTCTGTATGATTGTATCTTACATTGTTTGTTCTGTTTTGTTTTATTTAATATTGTACGAGATTTGTATTATGTAAAAGTAGTGTACAGAAAATTTGCTTGGATATTGATTAATGAAATACGTCCTAAAGAAATGACAAATTTCATTCTGGGCAGGGGCGTGTCATGCACATGCTCGGTAAGAGGAAGCTACCAACCAAGCCCTGATGAAAGATCAGTTAAGCCAACGGCCTGCTCGTGTGAAAAAAAAACTGTCTATCTGAAAAGCGGAGAGAAAGCAAAATCTGGCTACGAGAAGAAGAAAACGTGCTTCATACGAGAAAGACGGAGGCTCGTGTGAAACATTTTTGAATTTTTTTTTTTTGTATTCCAAAGTTTGAAGTTGATGTGTTACTATTAAAAAGAACTGAAAGGTTAAATGTAATAGTTGTGCGTTTTTAATGTAATTGTGGAAAAAATACTTTGTGAAAAGAATATATATATATATTTCAATAAAATATAGTTCATGTTATCGTTAAACCTTCATAAGTGTGCCAGTTTTATTTCTGCGAATAGAGTCGACGAATAACATTCATAAGTGGATGAAAACGAACCCGAAGAGATGAATTGGTCAAGGATCATGACAAATAATATATTGATTTGCATAATTAGATACATTAATAAACTGGTATTATGCATGAATTATTAGCTTTAATTTAATTACACACATATATATATATATATATCGATAGATAGATAGATAAAAGAATATTACCTCAGAAAACATTCTTATTTTTAAAAAATGCATAATGTACCTTTGCTAAACAAAGGATGTATTTAAGTATGTCGCAAAAGTATCAGTTTAAATATTTCGGTTACTACATGTAACATATTAGTCAGAAAGTTTGCCTTTGCGTTTAAAGCTTACATTTAATATAAACTTATCACAACTAAAGACAAATTGCAATTACTCGCAATCTCTTAGAAAGCCGCTTTATAGCAAGTTGGAAATAAAAACTTCTTCAAGAGGGGGATGCTATATTTCAAACAATGCTGGAACTCTTATATCGGAAAATCTCAACAAATTAGCTTCGAAATGTTTTCCCAGACTTTTGATTCTTGTGAAATTTAAAGAGAACTAACTATACTTCACTGAAAAAAATGAAAAAGACAGCTAATTAAAAAGCATTTGTTAATGAGCTAAAACTCATTAAGCAAGCTCGTCAGAAACTCACAGAATTCATCATTTTTTCCCAAAGAATTTTACGTAATAATGACGATGAGGAATGCGTTTCAGAAAAATCAAGAAGACAGAATATTTTATTATTATTGCTATCACTTCTGTATAATCTTCTACAGGTGCTAAGTTTTGACGGCACAGTAAATCCTTTGTGGTTTAATTGGCGTCTCTCTCGAGTACAAAGATATGATGGAAGACACAATTATAACAATAAGTTTCAGAATCAATAATATTCTGTTTGCTTCATTTTTAAATGTTTCTTGCGGAACATTCTTAGAACTGGAATGATTGCATTTAAAACTTAAGGAGACAATTAGTTGAGAGTCAAGAAATATATTCTCATCAGACTGAAAATTCAAGTACGCCTTATTTTAAGGAATCCCCTTCTTTAAGAATGTTTAATGAATATTTATTTTGGGTTTGCATGCTTATTTGTTCTACGGCAAATATCATGACGAACTTCCAGTCTTCATTAATTTAGACTTTTAGGATTTATTATTTTTTGATCTATTATAGATGTATTTAATCTTAATTTAAACTAGATATATTTCGAAATAAAAAAATAAGTCATGTTACGGCAGTATATTTAATTATTTTATGAGATTAATTGTACGAAAGTTAAGTGAATGCTTTTTTAAAAACAGCACAAACGGCTCACAAATGTTTACTCAACACAAAAATGAAAGCGAATATTTTATGTGAGAAAGCTAAACATGTGTGTTTATAGAAACTTAAATAAAATGATTACAGAGCTTATAAAATTTGTATTTAAGGAGTTGGTTTGAAAGATATAAAGTTTACGACCGCAGAATGGCTAAAGCCATTGAGCTCACAGTTCCAATCCTGATATGATGAGCTAATTACAAAAGGTTTTGCAACACTACTTGAATATGAATCGTCTGGTTTTCAAAATGTCCTGTGTTAAAATTATCAAAGGAAGGAAGCTTAAGATTTTTTACATAATTATTTTTTCAATTTAGTTCATTTTATTTAACTTCGTTTCATTGCATGTAAGCTAGTTTTATATTATTAGCATTTATATTTTGGATGATGTATAATCCTGAAACTTATGTCCTCAATTTCACTTGATAAGCTTGTGAGGTTTATCTAAATGAGATGGCTAGAATTTATTTAGATTAAGGTAGAAAGAAATGCTATTAAAGCAAAGTTTCGGAAGTTAGTTTTCAGAGCGTCTCTGCCTAGTCTAGGCTACGTTGCGCTGTGATTATTAGCGACTTGCGATAGCGGTGTTGATGTGTTCTTGCCTTTAGGCTTGTTTCACCGGTTACTTTAGACCAGAGCTCTTCCTGCGCGTTAAAGTGTTCTGTGAGCCGTTAGGCTAACCTACACACCTTGAAATTACTATTTATCACGTATTTCTGTTAAGCCAGAAGTGTTGGCTTCTTGTAACCCAAGTTGGGTCATTAGTTAATTTTAGGATTGAGTAAAGGGTCTTATACATCCTTCTTCTGATCTCTGTTTAGTTTCAGAAAGCCTGAAGGTAATTTTTCTAAGAACTTTCAAAAATTTTTGCTTCCAAAGAGACACAGATTTTATAAGCTACTTAACAATTTCTATTTCTCTAGCCTTGAGCGGGAAACTTAAGATATACGGTTGCTCTTTGTGAGTATATTATATAATGAAAGATTATTAACTCATTGGCATTTCTGTTTGATATTAAACTTAATTCTAGGAAATTTTGAAGTTAGTCTAGAATGATCATCGATATAACACAGAGATCTTAATGTCTTAATTATTTGTATTTAGTATCAGTAAATTGGAATAGTTTAGCATGTAAGAGTGATAATTGAATGAAGTTCTATGAAAAGAAAGTTATTTGTGAGGATTCCGAATGAACATTTTATGAAAGCTCCCGTTTGCATGATCAAATGAAATTTCCTTAAATATAAGAAAAATATTACTTTCTGTATGTAATTGGGCAGTCAAAGCTCACATTGTACGGGATAATCCTCTTCAACGTACAAACTCTGAGGAGTAAATTACTCAAAGACGGATTGAGATCAAATTGCAAGGCAGAGTCGAAACGCATTCATAACGCGATAGACAAAGTTCTTGGGAAACCGGTAAAACATTCACATAAGAAAACTGTCATTCGAAAAACCACCTGAAGAAATAGTAGGATGGAAAGTTTCATAAGCTATCACACACGCACCTAAAATATGCTGTTTGTAACAAAGGGCCGCTGTGCACTTATATACCTAACGAAGCATTTTCTGAGACACCAGACAACCTGAATCGGGGACAAATGGAACGAAACCCTTGAAATAGAAGAGATTTTGTTTCGTCATGCAGAAGGCATTTTACATGCTAGTACATGAGCAATTGCTACTCGATTTAGTTTTTCTCCAAATTACCTTCTGGAGGACTCATTGGATTAAACTAGTCAAACATTTAAGCTATTGCAGCTTGCGAGAGAGTTTCGTTTTCCCATCGGTATTTACAGAGGAGTGTGACGGACTCTCTTTTCCCGTTTTCTGTGTTAATTACAGACGAGGTACCGTTCACTAGGAACAAAACTCGCATGTATGGGCGATGGAAAACGCTATTGTTACATGAACGCATGCAACATAACACCAGTTTACTGTTAGTGTTTGATATAACATTAAAAGAGACTTTTTAGTAGGTTCATATGTTTTAATTGCTGGTTTGGATGGACGGTGCAATAAGATTTTCTGGAGGAAACTTTGCGAACTACTAAGTGTTGGAGAGATTCAACAGTCGACATGTCGTGATATTTGATTCCCGAACAATGTAGTGCAAGCGCATTTCAGTCGGGATATTTAGAGCACTCAAATGCTATATTTGGGCAGCACTGGATTGGGAGTGATGGTCTCATTTATTGGCCTGCACATTATCCGAACATATGCAGCCTAATGTTTTGCTAAAGTCACATGAAAGCTCTCATGTACGACACGTCAGTGAAAAGAAGGTCAGTTGTATGCATCTGCATATTTGTCTCAGTCATCGGAGAAATGTCCGGAATACTTCAACTTTTTCGTGATTCCGTGAGCCATTGGCTTCAGACTTGTGTTGCAACACTACCTGGGTTTGTTTATTGTACTGATATTGAGATCTGTACTTTGATAGTCTCGGCTTGGGAACCTGGGAAATACACGAACTTGGGGATCCTCTAAGTTTAACGCCTCCAACCCCGTTTGTTCGAGGGCCTATAAGGAAATGGCCTTCAAATGCCTTTGTGGCAGGCGTCAACTTTGTCGATCAAACTACCTCCGGTTTCACAGGCTCCAAACCGTTTTTGTTGTAAGAAGGGAATTATCCCACCATCTAGAGGCGTGCAGTATATTGTTGCTTTTACGGTTTCGAGCTTTGATAAGCCTGCGTCTCCTGCCGAACATGCAAAGCTCCAAAAGGTCAGCTGTATAGTGCGCTCATGTAAACTCGCAGAACATCTATACAACTTACTTGCTTTTGAACACCTTTTGTGACTTCTCATATTATTGCAAATGTTGCGTTTTGATAAATAAAATAACGCTTTTCACTATGCATTTTTTCTTTTTTAGTGCTCTCTGCATGTTTTCGCATGGACGTAGTCGAAACCGTAATGCTATCTAATTCCAATTCATGTTTGGAAGGCTACCCTCTACCTCACAGAATTGTGTACATAGTAGGAAAGCACCCTCTATATTATTGTAAGCAATAAGTGACTGCATTTTGCAATATTAATAATTTGAAATTAAGAGTATAATCAGTTGGGCCTTTTTTTTTCTTCATCGTTAAAGGAGTTTGCTGACAATTAGCCAAGTTTATTATTGATAATAGGTTATTGAAGGCACTAGATTTGGTAACTTTAAATTTACAAATGTTTGTATAATTTCTGATGTATTTTAAAAAATGAGCTTTATTAAATAATAAATTACTCTATTAGATTTGTTATCTCATATACTACATTTTAAAAGTCTGTTAAAGATCATATACTTCTTTTAAAATTTAAGGCGCTTATAATTAATATCTGATAGAGCTCATCCAATACACTGCATGTTTTACGACTTTTAGTGCACAACATTTGTGCGAATATTACTGTAAAATGTAAACTTTCAAACTTATTCATTTGTTGCTTAAAATGTTCAAATTTGATCTTGATTTTAATCCGTATTGTCAAAAATTACTTTTTCATCAAAATCCGTTAGAGTAGTTGAGGATAGGAAATCATGCGAATTGCGATTATACAATAATATCTCAACGTATAAGGAAGATAGAATGTGTGTTTGAATATTTTTGTTGATGGAACTGGTTTGAGACTAATGAAATGGATTTGGGCACCCACGTTACCATACGGCTTTCATCAATGAAATGCCGCAATTTTCCATTTTTTTGGATGCTCATTCACCGGCAACAAAGTTTAATAAAATTTAGTAATCATACATGCCAAATATGTATATCAAAGCAAGAGTAAAACTCTTCTTGGATCCAGTACCAAAGGAAACGATCGCTGTGCATTTTAGAACAATCTATATGCATAGTTTCTACCCATCGGATAAAAATTATCTGCTGTGTGGATTTGTCTTAGCTAATACATAATGAATTATTACTTTTCCCCATGTGTGTTCTAAGTGTAACTGGTAACACGTTCGGTTAACAACGGAAAGTTCTGAAGTTCAAATTCCTGCCAGAGCATAGCTGATTTTCTCACATTTCCTGTTTCCCAAACCACAGGTAGCGCTACACTGGCGCCTCACTAAAACTTTAATGGACAGCAATCTGTCACCACCTTGATTTGGCCGAATGGGTTGACGAGAATATAAGGAATTATTGCTTTTCATCACACTAGGTTTTGAAGCATAACTTGCTGCCCATCTGGCTAGCAATAAGAGGATCTGGCTTTGCAGAAAACCTGCGAAGGCCCAGCTTGAAATCTCTTCTTTCTCGCTCTGCATAAATATCTAATTGACATACAAGGACACAAGATTAAAACTTGGTGGATGATAATTCGCCTCATGTGGGTTTTACCCACAGCCTTGTCCTCATTTCAACAATCATCATTTAATTAGGGCATAAAATCAGGAATTTTTGCATTTCTCAGTGAGTGCTCTGGAGGATAACTGGAAGCACTTCCGGCTAGCAGTTAGAAGATCTGTAGATGGAGATTCGGCGAAAGCATAACTGATCTTTCATTTTCTTGCCCCGAATAAAGCTTTACTGGCTCTACATGCAATGTATATTAAAGGAAAAGACCAAATATAGTCAACTGAAAAGCAGTTGTTCTTAGCAACGTCTAATCATGTAGCAACGTCTAATCAGGAAGCAACGTCTAATCACAATACGCCCTATTCCAAGGCAGAAACCAATTTAGTCCACGAAATTCTCTTATGCTTTTTTAATCAATATAGACAAACTATAAACCAATTAATAAACTATAGTTTCTTCTTCTACAAACTTTATCTTTCAGAACATTAAAAAAAGATATAATCAAGCAAATAAACTACAATTTAACAATTAGATTATATGAACTATGTGTTAAATAACGTAAATTTGTTATATCTTATTAGAACTCCAAATATGTGCAGTTACGGTAACAAGACTCAGCCTTCAATAATTGTTATTCAGCGTGTTATTTTAACTCAAAGATGATTTTTAACTCTTTCAGAATGCGAAACTGTTTATTGAAAAAGGAGAGGGTTATGCATAATTATACTTAGTATGTTGTTAATTAAGAACACTTTTCACAAAACAAAGTTTTACACAAAAGTTTTATTTTATTCAAATGCATGGAATAAATTATGCAATAATAGTTGATTTTCTATTTATGATGAGAAGGAGTGTGGTAAAATGTGTTGGAGCTTTTAATTCTTAAGAGTTTGTGTATAGGTTTTAAGTTCAAATACCAAATGATAAGTCAATATTTGGATAAACAATTCTCAATAACATGAATGTGTAAAGTTTGTGACAACATGATAAACACAATATATACTGTAAAAATAGGTGTTCAAATCAATCGTAATAGTGACCAAGAACTCCAACAGAATAATTAAATTTAATGCATTGTGTCATAAAACAGTAGGGTCCAGTGTTCTAAATTAAAGTGAAACATTACATTAAAACATTACAAGAAGTTAAAATTAAATATGGTATTTATTAAGATAATATTGAATTAATACAGAATTTTAATGGTGGCGGTGAAGTGGGAAAAAGTAAAATTATTCATACCAATTCCAAACAGGGAATTTAACATTGTAGACAAACGACATTGATGTTCCAAACAGTGATGCAAACAGTGATACATAGTAGATATGGCCACGGGTCCTCTAGGATAGAAAAAAATATATATTAGTTAAGTTTGGACATTTTCGTCGCCCTCCTTAGTATCCTTCTCTCGTCTATTTCTTCCGACATCGATGTTTCTCTGATAACGCTGACGCTTTCAGCTCCGTCTCCTTCCGTCAAAATGGCTGCATGTCAGTCTCCCGTCAGTCCTCCTCGTCAGCAGCTCCCAAGCCTTTTTACTCGAAACGCCAAGACCGCTTGATTGGCGATTTTTGATGGTAGGAAAACCGCCAACAGCCCGGCAACCCCAAGGGAAAAACACGCAGGAAGGTGCAGCTCCACATAGAAAGAGCTTCCTCATTTGGCGATCATCGCTGCTAGCCTCGACGAGGGGTCCCAATCCTGTATATGAATAGCCTACGAGTAAGAAAAGACATCCCGCCAACCTGACCCTACGGCAGAGTTAGTAATGTAGAAATCTAGCCTCTCCGCAGGGTGCAAAAGTAACTAATGTTGACAGAGGTTTCACAGACTACCGTCTGGCGGGCGAAGAAATCGAAAACAAGATAATAAATCTCTTTGGAAGGGCAACGGACTGGAATCGAAAGTTTTGAAGGGATAAGAGTTAATTATAGAATTTACAACAAATTAACTTCAATACTGATAAGTACTTAAATAAAAATATAATAGTTTCACACATAATTTTCTTGGGTTTATTCCGACACCAAACACGACCACCATAGTAAGGAAATAAAAATTACTTCAGTTAAAATACAATAATCAAGTATGAAAATTTTTATATATTCTCCACAACACCAAAACGACCACCAAAGTCAGAAAATATGGATCCCAAATTTAGCAGAAAAGGGGGCATAAAAGAAATTAAAACCTAAATTAACTTTAAACACCAACTTGTGTAACAACTTTAAAAAGATTGACCTTAAGGATCAACTTATCAAGAGATTAACATTAACAACCAAAGTTAAGAAAAATTATAATTAACTAAACAGAATTTAAATAGTTAACCAACCAAAAGTAAAGAAGAAAAATTAATTACTCAAGCAACTTAAAATCAGCGTTAACCAAAACTGTCAAGAGAACAAATTAAATGACTACAATTACTTTTAAACAAACCAAAGAAACTTAAGTTCAACTACAAAAATTAAAACAAATTAATCTTTAAGTCTGAAGCAAAATAAATTAAATCATTACCTTTAAAACAACTTAAATCACAACTGAAATAAGTAATACATAACAAATGTGTCAGCAGAACTTATGTAATGAGAGGATGCAAAATATTGGAATATTTAAAAGTTTGCCTAATTAATGATAATGATGTGACTCAAGAGAAAGTAGTATTAGAATACTTGTTCCGCGAACTAGTTGTGTCACTACAAAGACTGCTTCCTCGCCTCCTTATTAGGCAAGAGAACGGAATCTGTCAAAGGCAGCTCCTGAGAGAGTTGCTAAGCATTCACATTTTGCCGCACACCCGGGGTTCACGCTTGGGAACGGCGGACTTTAAAATTTATCTACCTGGCTGAACTACCCTGGAGTCGTTACTCCCTGAGTGTGAAGAGAATAGCAAAATTTTTCACTGCATTGAAAAAGACGACACAAAAGACAGTTTGAATTTTGATAATGGACTTTGAAGTCAAATGTTGTTAAAAATTAAAATGCAGATCCATAGTTAAGATTTTGAAGCTAATAAATTTCTAAACATGTGCATTTACGGAAACTTAACCGCATTTCACTCAGACCATTCCATTTATCTGAAAATTATCTAGAATAGCATCATTTCTGCGAATCAAGAATTACAATGTTTAAATACCTTAACGAAAGACGAAGATTCTATAAACTTATATCAAGTATTGCGTGAACCTGACTATAACGATGTGAAAAATGTATCTGCATTATTCTCAATACAATTAGACATTGTTTCAGCATGGTGTATAAGTGTTACAATATCTGATTATATAGATTACTTTTCACGGTTAAGGAATCAGAGATAATTCAGAAGACTTTCCAGAGGAAATTAACTCATCATGTTGCTCATGATGAAAACAGCGAAAACTTCCTACACACTATTACATAGAACCAATCCTATGACGAACTATAGGTATTAAGCTATGATTATGTATTTCGACCAGCAAGCGCCGATGACTGGGTAGTCAGTTTCTTGGTTCTTGGATTATTTTGCCGTATCCTCAGAAATATATCTTTTCAGATATCATAAGACCTCAGCCCATTTGATTTTTATCTCTTATTCCTGAAAGAAAATGTGCAGAAGCACGTCAAGGTGTCTTTTAGAAAACTGGCTCGCATTCACGCTACACGACTGTGAGATGCTTTATAACAAATTCATCTTGATTAGAAGAAATAATTCCATGTGTATTAAAAAACATATGGTTGTCATGTAGTGAATAACATGTAAATAAAGGTTCATTTTGATAAAACATACTAATTTGAGTCATATATGAAGAGTTTTGAATAAAGTCTCCAAATTATTACGGCGATCCAGATATGTGGAGTATTTCATTCAAACCGTTTTTACTCTATTCTTCCTACCACATTCATTTGATTGCGAAACTACAAATTTCTTCATTTAATATTTGCAGACGGCATATCGTTTATTGTTTAATGCAAAATAGGATAGTTTCCTTATTTGATCCTGAGATCTAGATTACTTTGGAAAGACCATACATTTCTACAACTGCAAATTGCAAGTCATAACCTCGTTTTATTTCACCACTGAATATGCAATATGCTTACTGATAAGAACCCCAAAACAATGAGCTTTCGCACCAATTCTTCCCAATTTCAGATTTTTACACCAGCGTTTGCTTTATTCATGCATGATACATACCTGAAATCGAATCCATCGATACATCCATCGAATGCTACATATCTGAAACATAGCATTTCCACTTATTTGATAATTTGATGCATAAATTATTCCTGAGATCATTAAGAATACACGTTACTTCAAAACGGACATTGATAAATGACTCAAAGAAAGGGCTTTTGGACAATAACGATTTTTATTCCTGACATATCATCACGAAAAATATTTCACATTTAAATTTTTAGCTGTACCCTTCGTTGAAAATCTTTCCGTCAGTAAGTTGCTGCTTTTTCTAAGAAAAGATTTCATTCAAAAGTGTGCAAATTCACACTAGTGTAATTTAAATTACTTTCTGTGGACAAAACAGAGCAATTAGTATCACAATATGTATCATTTTCAGGTACCCTCGAAAGCTGAAATAAGTTTTATATAAGTTGTAGAAGCATAGAAACTTTACACATGAGAATGCTAACCCAAATTTAGTACATGCGCTTGCTGAACGTAAAATTAGCTTTTACGTCTTGAGATTTCAAGTTTCAATATAACATTTTCGTCACGAAATTGTATTTAACAATATTTTTGCATGATTGCTAACTATTTTAATTAACCGAACCTCAGAAGTTTTTAAATTTTAAGCTATTTCTTTGGCGGAGGGAACAGGATGCTAAGCTATGAAAATACTTTTTATAAAATCAATTAAAATAAAATTTAAATAAACTTATTTTATTAAATTTTGTCTTATATGAGACTTGCATATAAACAGAAAAAAGAGGCTTCTTTAGAATTTTAATAAAACTTGTCATGTGGCCAAAATTGTCGTAGTATCCAAGTCTGACCTACTTGATTCCTTTCTTAAACTAGAGTCATGATTCTACAACAAAACATTCAAAATATATTCGGATATGCAGTCTTTTCAGACAGTCTTTATTGTAGCATCAGAAGCCGCAGTGACTCAATAGTATCAAGAGGATAGTGGAAAGCGAAATACAAAGTATATGAATATAGGAGATATGCCTTACAAATATGTAAAATGAGATCTCTAGAAAAATAAATAAATTAACTGTATATTATTAGTACAAGGAGTTTGGAGAGCAACATTTTTAAAAACCTCATCTTTTTTAAGTTGAATAGTTTTAGATATGTATGTTGAGTTGTGAAATAAAACAAACTAAATAAACTATGCTGCAACATTTTGTTGGGGAAGCATCTTACACTCGGTCTTTCTTTCCTCTTTTCGGTTATTTAGTACTATTTCCTTCCTTTTTTCTCATAGCTCTATAGCTTCACTCAATGTCTCTCGGGATAATATAGAAATATCTGATGACTGGAAATAAAAGCTTTATTCTCTCACCAAACTTACAGTGTTCTAGCTGTTCTGCACACAATCATGATTGGCGTTTTTTGTTTTCTCGGAGTAAGCGTACTACATTTTCACACAACGGAAGCTTATAAACTTAAGAATTTCCTCACATTAATTAGTTGTAATCGATAAGATGTATCATCTCGACATGATAGATATCTTACAGCATTGTAATCACTGAATGATTTTTGTACGGAGCATATAGTACTAAATGGATTGGAAAACATACAGCACTAAAACATCAGGCTAGGGTCCGCGTAAGACATGTTAAATTATTTCGGCTTTCCAACAAATAAGAGTCACGTATGTCAACCTCATACGACGCATATTGCTTACGAATTTGCCATGTTTATGGGAATATCAAGATGTAATGCAATAGAATAAATTACTTCAATCATACTAAAAAGATTGTGACTGTAAGGGCACCTAACTGCACTTTTTTCTAAATAAAAGTTACTGAGTTTCACTTATACTTGATTAGACGATCAGGTTCTTTGTGAAAAATTTTTGACAAAATCAAATGCTTCATAGCTGTTCTAGGTTCAACGGAAACAGCAACCATTATATATACTCCATGTACGTTCGATGCTAAAAGCCTGAGATTCGAATTATTTTGCGGTGCACAGTAAGTAGTATATGCCTGATATGATTCAAGGTTTGTAAATTAAAGGAAAAGCAGTTGAAAAGTTACAGTTACGAAGTACACGCTGAATCGATCTGCCGTAGCCCAACATCAGTTACTTTTGCCGTAGTTCCGTAATACAAGTTTTCTATGAGCTCAAAACTGTAGAAAATTATGCTTAAAAATTTAGAAATATTGTCCGTTATTCAATACAACGAATTTCGTGAAGCCCAATAAATAAATTTTTACATTTTTAAAGGTAACCGCTTGAGTATTTCAGGTATTATAGTGTGTAATAATTTCACAGGTAAAACAGTATTCACAGGTATTACAATGTGTAAAATACATGATAGTGCTTGAGTATTTCACAGGTATTATAGTGTGAAATTAATTACTAGTCAAGATTGATTAAATAATAATTTTAAAAGGCATTTTATCAAGACTTCTTTCACACCTTCTCATGCACATTTTTATAATCTTTATGTTTCCTTTTTCGAGAAAACTTTATACCTTATAAGATTCCAGTTAAATTAATTTTACTTTGTTGGCTAGAGCTTTACTTGAATTGTGAAGCGACTGTTCATTAAATTCAAGCAGTAACAACACATGAAATAGGTAAAAAGGCCCTTTCATTTAACTCAAGAAACGTATCTACAGTCAGCACTAACGGTACTTACAAAACGCAGCCAGTACCTTTGGCTGTAACTCAGAATAGAAGAAATAGAAAATTAAAACTAACCCTAAGTCAAATGATCAGGCGAATCTGCGCAGAGATATTTAAGGCGTAGCTTGCTATTAGCCCTACCAGCGACGTGAACAAACCAACAATCAAAATGCACGGCCGTGAAACAGCGAGCTTAAATATCAGGGAAACAACGTCGCCGAAGGGCAGAACATGCTCTGTCTGATGTTCCAACACCAGCTTAAATATTATCTTTCTACCCTACTTTGCATAACGTGCGAAATTGAAATAACATTCTGCCAAGAAATCGAGGGTTGAAAGCCAAAACAATAGGAAAGTTTGTTTAGAAAAAAAAAATTAACTGTTAAGTAAATTAAATATATCCCCAAGACCTTAAAATCTTTCTTCCACATATTATAATAAACGTAACTGGCAAAAGTCCAGTTTGTATCGTGATACTTAACACACGTAGGTGCAAAATAAACAATGTTAAGTATTACAACAAATATAGGAAACGAAAAACTATTTTAAAAAGGTAAACTATCCACAAATTTACACCTTTAGTCCGAAATATTAGTTTTAAATAAATACCTTTAACCTACCGTCAAAGGCTCTCAGCGCGGTTAAAATGCGAATTTCTTTACATCCTTCACTAACAGTAAATCATATTAACAAAAAACATTTTAACTATTAAAACAGAACAGAAAAAAATATTTAAATTCTGGAGGTGCCGTTACGTGACATTTCTTACTTAAAAATTTTCTTACTTAGCTTTACATGACATTTCATACTTAAAAATAAAAAGAGCTACAGTTTCTGTTTCAAATATAACTAAAATAATTGCTTTGAATGCATGCTCATGCTCACTTTCGTAACTGTTCTAAAATTACAAGCTTTCACTCATATTATTCTTAAAAAGACTAGACTATTTTTGCAATTCAAAACCTATTTTGTAATTAGTTTAAGTTAGCGTCTTATTTTCCTGAAAGATGCATTTATTCAAGGAGAATAAAAGATATTTGCAAGTACCACAAGCACATATTTATTTATTTATTTATTTAATTTTATGACAGCATATGTCATTTGGCACATTCGCTGCATTGAAAAATATGTTTGAGACTTAGTTCACTTTCAAATAAGAAATGATATACTCCTTCGCCCGAGCATTTGCTGTGCAAATACGCTGAAGCATTTTGCATTACTATTGATAATTTTTATAAGAATATTTAGGTTTTACAGTAGTATGGAAAATTAAAATTGCTTTATGTGATATCAAACATACTAATTAAAAATACTTTATGTGATACACTTAAAACCTGTCACACATTATACGAAAAGTACTTAGATTATTTATAACAATAGTGAATAATAACTATTTTAAATGTTTCAGTGATTATAAATTAAAACAGCATATTCGAAACTTTTTTTTACTTCTTAACATTCTGCAACGCGTTTCAAGCTCTTCCCACGAATATTCACTCGTTGTACTAAAACACGTTCTATTTTAAACCCCGTATTTTAAAAACTACTTCCTATTGTTTATGTTTTTTTAAATATAAAACCTCCTTATTTAATTACATCCGTTTTTACATTTATCGGGCTTATGTTTAATAATATTTCCTGTTTTCTTAATATGAAACGTAAGAAAATGAATTACTTAAAAAGCACAGAGAAGTAATTATCAGAACTATATCAAGTAGATTAATCAGTAAATAAGTATATTCGATCCATCTACTGTGTTTTTCTGTTTCTTCAGTGATAATGTGTAAGATTGGTTTTGATTATGAAACTGAAGTTAAGTCTTGCTAGACAAGACAGCCAGTTTCCCTACGTCTCAAATATTTACAAAGTAATGAAGAAGGTTTTTGAATATCCTTTTATTTTAATCTAATTTGAACAGGAAAGCACAACTTACGCAACAGATAAAAACCCACACTCGTGTCTATTTAATTTAAGCAAGAACAGACAACAAAATTCAAACAGTGATAAGACATCCTAATATTGCATATTCACTAGGCTAAGAAATAAGTTGGCTTAGAATTTTTTTTAACCGACAGTGAGTTTAAAGCAATCGGTTAGCGAGACTGCAAAAGCCGGAATATCACTTTTAAACAGAGCTGAAGTAAACTAGCAGCAGACGCAAGTAACAAAAATTACGATTCAAAACCCCTCAGATTAAATATTCTCAAAATTGCCTTTCATTCTAGTGAGGAATACGTAAAGGAGAAGTTATAGTTAAGATCAACATCATATTAATTAGTTAATTAACATAAGAACCTTACAACTACATTATTTTTAAATGGCTTCCTGTCTTCAGATATGCCAACAGTAGCCGGGTAAATAAGGCAGCTGAATACTAATGTTTACCTTCGACTCGAAATCTGGCAGAATTCACCAGTGGCCGGTAAATCGCTGAGCACTGGTGATTCGACACGGGTTTGGCTGCATGGAAGATATCGTGGCTTTCTTTGAAGACAACGTTAATTATAGCCAATTTCCCTAACAACCTCTAACATAAATGCATTCATTTTACTTGAAAGATAGACCTCGCTTGCTTTTCCATGCAGGCAAATGGACTGGCTGCAAAGATGCTTTTGTGACTTTCACCTTGTGTAACGTGAATAGGAACTTTTTTTTCTTTAAAATATTATCCTTAAAGCCATAGCTCTCATCAGATTCTTAATCCCTCTAGTAATTTGCCCCAAGTAAAATCAAACAACCATCTTCATATATGTATCATTTGTATATATGGCAGTTTACATAGTATCTAGTAATTCCTTCACAAGGCTCTTATTATCCATTTTAAAACATGCTACTATTCTCGATATTTTCCAAAGGTAAACGAAAACTGCCTTCACGATAGTCACCATCAATGTTGTTAAAGCCAGCAATAAAACCTATAATTTGAAAACTTCAGATTACAGTCTAACATCTCGAAATGATTATTTTCTCAGAGTTACAAAAATTAAAAAAAAAATAGTTAAATATTTTTAAACAAATTTTAAATCGTAAAATTAAAAAGAAATCGCAATTTGATTTTGTTCTTCAGCTATCATTTTAACATCTATGAAACTACACTAAATGTTTCAGTTTAATGTGCGAAACGATTCTTAGCGTTGTTGTAAGAATGACGATAGATGGCGTAGTGTAAGATAGCCGCCGTTAGAGGGCGAATAACTGAGAAGCACGAGACTAGAGTGAGAATTGCGCCAATGAATGTAAAGGCGGTGATTTTATGATTTTCAATTATAGTGCTGGATGTATATATGTAAATAATTAGTTCTCATAATAAATTAAAGGTAGTAAAACGTGTAACCTTTTTGATGGCTCATACAAAGGAAAACACATCACCAGCTAATATAAGATAATCAGTTGAAATAAGCTGCTAGTTTAAGAATCCTTCCTCTGTGCAGCAGGATTTCTCCCATCTGTTTATCAATTATATTCTATATTCTACATCCATAATTTCCGCAGCAGCCGTCTGGTATCTAAATCCGCAGTGTCATTTTTACAAATAGTATCAGTCACTTCAATGACGATTTTCAACATCTGCAACAAACAGCATAACTTATAACTCACTTAAGCAAACTTTGAACTCACTGTCACAGAAAGAGTCTCCCTAATATCTAATATGCAACCTAAGGAGTAATTTCGCTAAATACAAGAAGATACCGATAAGTTCTGCCTATCATCAGTCAACTAGATTCCTAAGTAGCTCAATAAAACAACTCTGTCTTGAATTTTAAATATCCCTCATCCATTCTACCAATTTAAAACAAAGCACGCTAACGTTAAACTTTTGCTAACTAAAACTGCCATCAAGAATTTAATTATGCGCATTCAACTTAGTCATCATGAACTATAAGTGCATCAAAGGTAAACAAACACCCACGATTAATTAAACTTTTAGCAATCATAACACGCAAAAAAATCAATGAAATACTGTCCAATCACTGTACGCATTAATTGTAAAGAAATTAAAAAGCTCAAAAACGTAAAGTAACATATAGACGAATTATTTACAGTCCCTTAGCAACAGGAATAACAGCCGCAAAATATTTCCGCCTTAATCTTATGTTACAAAAATATCGTTGCGTACGTACACGTTTGTAATAGATTGTGCTGACATATGACCTTTTCATAACATAGGCAGCACGTTTGCGGAGGATGGTTAAATATGGCTGGGTATTTCAGGCAATATGTAGTGCATGCATACTTATGTATTTTTCTTTGGATGTTAGTTTGTGGGAATGTATTTATAGTTTTAAAGTAATATAAGAATTTTAAATAAATAAAGGATTATAGATTTTTCTAAGCTTACGTTAATGTCAAGCATATAGAACAAGTTAAAATGTAGTTAATTCTCTTTACACTTTGGTAAGAAAAAATGATATCACCGCTGATATTTGATAGAAGAAAACTATTGTTGCGTGCGTACGGATTCGTAACAGATTGAATGCACTAGTCCGATAAAAGGTTAATAAAATTTGTTCTTATCAAAAGAAATATATCAGAATCCTGGAATTTTCTTCAAAGCTATTCGCACAAGTGTTCACTATATCATGCAGTATATAGTCAGTAGTTATGCTTCAAACTACTAAAAACGTTAAAGTACAACGCATTTCAAAGCGTTATCTAAAGAGAAAGCTAATTCAGATATCTCAGTTTCCCGCCGAACTAAATAAATCGCAATATCAATTCGGAGGGCAACAGAACAAACGATCACAAGCCAGACGAGGAGTATTTGAAATGGTAAATAGGCGGTAGTTTCGTGGACAGCACTGCGATAAGACAGCAAAAATAAGCATAAGTTCCTGTCCTAGTCCTGCTGGTTCCTGGACACCACCAACGAGAGGTTATTAAGATAGTTCGATTAAACATATCTACCATGCCGTCTGACTGAGGATGTAAAGGCTTCTTTTAAGTTTTGTCAATGCCGAGTAGCTTGCGGAGTTTTTTAATTATAACCGATGTAAAACTCCTTCCTTAATCGAAATATAACTTTTCCAGGCACTCCGAACCTGGAAATCCAGTGCTGTATCATTACCTCTTCTACTGTAGCAGCCCCTTGATCAGGAATAGGATAAGCTTCAGGCCACTTGGTGAGGTAATCATTGACAACGAGCATGTATTTCTTGCCATCAGTAGTTTCTTGGCAGAGGTCACAAGCTGTCAAGCCGAAACTTTCAAAAGGCGTTCCTATGTTGTAACGTTGCAGCTTGCCTCGGCTGCGTTTCTTTGGTCCTTTCCGACCGCCATCGCGAGATCGGCGCTACATTTTTACGTCATCCTTTGCATTACTACAGTAGAAGCGCTCTCGTACTATCTGCAAAGTCTTTATTATTCCGAAGTGGCCTCCTGTAGGGCTGTTATGTAGTTCTTTAAGGACGTCCGGAATCCAGGATCTTGGGAGTATCAGCTGACATCGGAATGTTTTTCCATCATCCGATTCGAATTTCCGGTACAAGAAACCAATGTAAGAATGTAGAGTGAATCCTAGAGAGGCCAATATTGTTTGTCTTAGGCCTATAGATCGAAATGTCTTGCCAGGTAGGTTTTCTGTTTGAAGATTCCATTAATTAAATTATGCGTTTAATGTCGCCGTCTTCCAGCTGGTCTTCCATGATTTCTATATCACTCCATGGGTCTCGATCAGTCCATTTCGATGTTGTAATTTGTAGTGCGGCCGGTTTAAGCAGCTCATATTCCGCGTCGGGCCTGGAACAATATCGGCAGCTTTCTGGACAAGGTCTTCTAGACAAAGCGTTGGCATTTCCATGTGATGTTCCCTTCCGATGATGTATAGCGATATCATGTTCCTGGAGTTTCTGTATCCACCTGGCTATTTGACCTTCAGAATTCTAGAAAGTTAGAAGCCATATCAATGAAGCATGATCCCTGTGGAACAGGAACATTCTGCCATAGAGATAATGATCTAAATGTTCTACGGTTTTAACTATGGCAAACAGCTCTTTCCTAGTGACACAATAATTCCTCTCCGGTTTACATAGGCACTTGCTCAAGTAAGCCACGACACGTCCTTTACTGTTTATTTCTTGTGACAAAACAACACCGATACTTTCACTGTTCGCATCCATGTCGAGAATAAATTGTTCCTCGAGCTGGGGATACGTCAGTATAGGAGCAGATGCTAAAGCTTCCTTCAGGTTGTTAAACGCATCATCACATTATTTTGCCCACAGAGCTTTGCTTGCTCTCTGTCACCTTGTGAAGTGCACTTGCGGTGGAAGAAAAGCCCTTCACAAATCTCCTATAGTGGGGTGGAAAGCCCTAGGAAACTTCTCAGCTGATGAACATTTTCGAGATTTCCCGAGATTTAACTGCTGACACTTTTTCAGGATCCGCATACACACCTTCAGCAGAGATGACATACTGAGATTGCTCTACTGAAGGTATTAAGTGGATATTTAATCCTCTCGCAGCACCACATTTCGGAGGATTATGGGAAGCTGGAGTTAAATTTACAAAGTTACATCTCAAGCGAATCATACGTGAACAATTTCTAACGCAAGAAGAATTTACGACATTGCTAGCTCAAATTGAAGCTTGTTTAAATTCGCGACCTTTGTGTCCAATGTCTGAAGATCCATCAGAAGTTTCTGCACCTACGCCAGGCCATTACTTAGTTGGTACCCCGCTAACTGCTTTACCTGAAGAAAGTTTACACGATAAAAAAATTCCCATATGACAACGCTGGAAGCTTGTTGTGAAAATGTTTCAAAACGTTTAGAAAAGATGGTCCAATGAATACATTTCTAATCTGCAACGAAGTTCAAAATGGTTTAAAGTGCAACCTTATTTAAAGATTAATGATTTAGTTATCATAAAGGAAGACAATTTACCCCCGCTATGATGGAAATTAGAAAGAATGCTGGAAGTTTTTCCTAGCTCAGAGAATATTGTTCGTATCGTATCGTGAAGCTCTAAACTGCTAATGGAGTTTTCAAAAGGCCAATTCACAAACTTAGTGTTTTGCCTATTAGTGATTAAGTTTTCTTTTCCTCGTAAAGAATTATAACTTTATACTTTGCTTAAATAAAAGTTCCTGAATTGTATCAAGGCTTCTTTTTATTATGTTTTCTTGTGCATATTTTAATGACATTTTTTGCATAATTTATTATTGTTTCATTTTGTAGTAATAATTTCATTTTATAAAGGGTATTTAGATTTGAAACGATGTTTCAACCCCGGGCGGATGTTTCGGCTACCAGAGTAGTCTGCCCGTCTGTGAGATCATTTCGCAACGCACAGTTTGCATTTTTGTTTTTGCATTCTTGCAAACGCTAACTGTAACTATCACGCATTACCTTTTGGCTGTCTTGTGTTCTAAAATTGAAATCGCAAAAATAAAAGTTAGCAGTCCACTCGCATTGATGTATTCTTATGTTTATTAATTTAAATTTAAGATATCGCTACGCAGCAACCTTGAAATTCTCGAAAGACACGTGCGGTAGCATTCCTCTCTTCATCGTTTAATTGGTCATTCTGCAATAACTTCTATTTAATGCTCTCTGACGCATGGGTTCCGTAGTGTTACCGTTTCGTTTAACGCTGGTTACTGAAGTGCATACTGCAAACACTCCACCTTTCTTAATAACTCCCGTTTTATCAGTTACATAGGGAATTCCCACCGGGATAGCGGCAATGGATAGGTCGACAAGTACTCCTTTACGCTGTTATAGTTATTGGGATATTCCAATACACCGAAACGGAAATCTCTGTTCCCGGCTATGGATCCAGGAAGTAGCAATTCTGTTCTTGCTGGTACTATAATATTGTTATGTAATATATACTTATCTTAATTCAGTATCAGTAACTGAAGTACACTTATCTTAATTGTAATGATTATCATAATTCTGTTATCAGTCATAGAAGTTATTAATTTGATTTTATTAGTTGATCTTAAATTTTGCTTTGTTGAAAAGTAATGGTTGTCAATTTAATTTTGGCAGTTTTGGTTAACTCTGAATTTAAGTTGCTTATGTTAATTTTTCTTTTATCCTTAAGGTTGTTTGATTAACCATTTAATTTTGTTCTTTAACTCTTAACTTGGTTTTTATAATGTTTGTTTAACGCTTAACTTGTTTTTTTAATGTTTAATTTCTGGTTAGGTTGACTCTTAAGGTAATTTTCACTTTGAATTTTAAAGTTCTTTGTTTTACCTAAGTTGCTGTACAAAGTTTAATAAGTTTTGTTTACGTACCCCCTTTCTGGTAAAGTTTGAATCCATACTTTCTAACTCTGGTGGTAAGGTCGTTTATGGTGTTGTAGAAACATTTTTAGGAAACATGAATTTCGCTGTGTAATTGTTATATTTCAAATGTAGAAACATTCTTCGGTGTAAAATTTAATTTAGTAATTAAAAGCAAGTTTTTTTATTCATTTTCACAAATTTTTACGCTGTGATGGGTAAGGATTTATTACCTTGTTTTCGAAATTTCCCTGCAGCATAGTTCCCAGAATGCTTATCTCTGCCAGACAGTGGTCTGGAAATTTCCTTAACCAAGTTCAAATCTGCACCCTTCTTCTAAAGTATTTTTTGTATGAAGCTACGCACCGTCGGGTTTTAGCACCGGATGATTGGGAGTCCGTTAGGCGTCCACCCATGCTAAAGTGACACCTTGTGCGAGGCTAGCTGCAGGAATGTGTTATTTCATTAGTAGATAAGGTGAGTGACCTTTTGCGCCGATTGTAAGTCTTGCAGAAAAAGAGATATCCGCCAACGTCCGGCATACCACTCAATACCTCACACTTATTGCCTTAGATTCTCCTCATAGGGTTGCCTTGCAACTGGCGGCTTTTGGAACTTCAAGCCTCGCCAAGCCAGGGGCTGGCGAGAAAAAAAAAATGAGCCTGCAGCGGTCTTCGAGAGGGGGATTCAGAAGTTTTCGCCGGACAAGAAGCAGTAGCTGAGACAGAGTATTTGTCTGTCGAAGGCAAAACGGGAGAGAAATGGCCTGCAAAACTGTCGGAGGGAAGCCATGGAGAGAGAGAACGCCTGATCACAAATAAATTTTCATACTAATTTTGTTTTATTATTGTTTTTACAGATTTTCTACCACTGCAGGGGGGAAATGTGTTCCCTTCAAGGAAGCCTAACGCGTGTCCATATTTGAAAATTAATCTGGGTGAAGGCTACCCCTAATGTATTAACTTATTGTTAAGGTATGTGATTTCGTTTTCTTTTTGTTTCTACATTTTATGTGCCACCACCTAAAAATTTAATATGTTAAACAAATAAGGTTGTTGGGTACGTTCACGTTATTCAAGCCATTGTTCCGGCTTTAGAATCTAGATGATTTCTTCTGTACATTACCCGTAAAAAAATTTTGTAGAAATTTATTGCTAAATACCAAATAAATGTTAAGATTAATTTACTTAAACTTGTTTATTTCTCTCATATTTTAGAATACTGGACCCAGTAAATTAAATTAAAACTTAAACAGGTTATTACATTTCTCCATAACAAATAATTATGAAATATTACATTTGTTGTATTATCGTTATGGTATTTACAACTATATTTGTTGATACTCATTTAACTTACTGATATGTTGTTTTCAATGTTTATCACACAATATCACCCTTTGCAGTATTTTAGTGTTGATATGATTTAAAAGTTGGTTTACATGATCATGGCAGTCATGAGTAATGAATCAATGATGTTAAACGCTAAAAATACCATAACAATATCGTCTTGAGCTATTAATTTCTGGACAGATTTGACTTCTTCATCATTAATTGCGAATAAGGTTAGGTCCTCAGAGTCAGAATGCAGTTCGTTATTTTTAAAGTCCTTGGAAAAATTGTATTGCCGTAGAAAGTCCAATCCGATAATGCAATGATCTATAATATCAGCTATATATGCTCTGTGGTGGTAGGCGGCAATTCCGGATGTGATGTTAACGTTTAATTTCCCGTCGATGTCGATCCCTTCCCCGGACACACTCTGGAGGATAACGCAGGGCGACGTCCAGATAAGTGTACCTTCAAGTTGTTGAGCCAAATCTTTTCGGATGAAGAAAACTTTGACTCCTGTATCGATCATTAAATTGCAGGAAACTCCGTTGATATGTCCCATGAAAGTGTCCATTTCTACTGCCACTCATTACAAAAATCTAAAATGCTTTAAAATGGGGTTTTCATTATCTGGCACACTCCGTCCTGCGAGTTAGCCACTAATTAGTTTCCCTGTTTCTTGCTGGGAGAGGTCTTAACTTCCGTACTCTGGGGTGTTCTGCAATTTCTTCGCATATGGTCTTCAGCACCGCAGTTCCAACTCTTTACGGTCTGTTTCTTGTCACTTATTCAGAGCATTGATTGTCTAATTAAATAATCCAGGCGAGTACTGACTTGATTTACTGGATCCTGGACTTGAGCAAGTCTGATTGTTCGGTGGTCTCCACGACTTGCTTGCCGGGCTGCCTCAAATTTCAAGGCGTACACTAGAACGCCTTTCAAGTCCTTACATCCGCCATTTGTAGAGCTTTCTCTATTTCAGGATCCAGGACGATAAAGCACTGCAGGGAGAGAATTTCTCTTGTTTCTTTCGGGCGCAGTGAAAAGGCGATATCGAACAGCCTTTCAACATCCGTGGAAAGTTTCTGGAGTATTTCGATGGGTTTCTGTTGACCAGATTTTAACTGAAGCATGCTGTATTTTTTTAAACATTTCTTCCCAAAGGGTAGCTTCAACGCGTCGGATAGAACTTCGGAATCTAGCCTTTGGTTTTCGGGAAGAGTCTGAATGATATCCGTTGCGTCTGCTCTCAGCGAAGCTGCGAGATGACAGGCCTTAGTTTGACAATCCCAACCATTCGCTTCCTCCACTATAGAAAATTGTGCCTTATATACTTGCAAAGAGGTCTTAATATCATATATGGATAACTTCATATAGGAACGAGTACGCATGGGTAAGAATTTAAACTCATAGAATTGCTTCTTGACGTGGCATCTCTTTAATATGTCAATTTCTTTGCCGGCGACAGCAGAAACGCTGTCTTTAATATGTTGTTCGATTTGGCCTTGGATGGCAGACACACTGTCTTCAATTTGTTGTGAGACACCCGAAACTCTCCCTTCGATTTGATCTTTCGCAGAAGAGAATCTTTCGTTATTGTGTCTAACTTTATTTTCAACAGCGTCTATTCTTGCATTCCATAGCCTCAAATTTCTTTTCTATTACGCAGCTAATTTCTTTTCTTATTTCCTCTTGTTCTGCTTCAATCATTTCTTGAACCACTTCCATATCTTCTTTAACGGATTCTTCCATCTTTCTTGAACAGCTTTCGTCTCTTTTTCAACGGATTCTTGATCAGCTTCTATCTTTTCTTGAACTGCTCTCATCTCTTCTTTAACGGATTCTTGACCAGCTTTCATCCCATCTTGGATCGTTTTCATTTCTTCTTTAACAGTTTTCATCTTTTCTTTGACTGGATCTTGACCAGCTTCCAGTTTTCTTTGAAGCGCAGCAAAGACTACCACCAACTACCTTAATTGTTCCTCCAGTGCTCCTGTCATTGGCATTCAATCTCACGCCTGACACCAAAAAGTGCGGAGTGAGTAGGAGCTCTTATTAGTTTAGTTTCGCACAAGTATGAAAACAGGTTAATAATATTTATTCTTATAAAAGAAATATATCAGAACACTGGAATTTTCTTCTGTTGATTTTCTTCTGAGTGTTCATAATGTCACACACTATAATCAGGAGTTATACTTCAGACTACTAAAAATGTTAAAATACAGCGCAAGCAAAGCGCTATCTAAAGAGAAAGCTGATTCAGATATCTCAGTCTACGTAGAACTAAACAAATCGCAAGAGGAATAATCAAGCAACCAACTAAACAACTGAGCTGAGATGTCTTTCTCCGGTTTTAAACAGTTTTTAACCGCCCGCGCGATAGTTCTACCATTTGCTGGTTTTCGAGATTTATGGAAACCAATAAGAAGACGGAAATACGGCTACAGCTAACATAGTGGTCAATTACATTTATTCAATTTCAACACAAATTGCCAAGTTATCTATTTATTCAATGTTAAATGCACGTACTCCTGTCATTTTACTTTTCAGGCACAGCTTTAAAATTTGTCTTGGCTGCATTGCACTGGGACATAGAACAATTTTAATTATAAATCTACTAAAATTAACTATCTAAATACAATATTCGTAACAATATCTTAAGTATCATTAAGCCCACATTCAATTCGATGGAGACTGAGGTTGATGAATACATACACAAGTACTGATTATTTACCCGAAAAATAATTATTTAATAATTTCTATACACAATATATAACGTAACAGCTTCATTTACATACGACTTAATAAAATTTTACTTATACCAAAGTCTCCTACATTAATATTAAATTTAAGCTATCACTCGGAACTTTTATTCCATAGCATCGTATTTATTATCTATTACGTATTACTTTCTTCAAACATGCCTTTATGGTGTAACCGTTAGCACACTCGGCGCGTATTCGAGTTATCCAGGTTCGAGTCCTGGCGAGGCCATTTCTCATTTTTTATGTCATCTGCTTCAAAAATAATTTAATGACTCTACAGATTACCCATAAACTATATCTCCTTCCTCACACAACTCGGTAACATACTAACTAGAGTATTTACATAATCAAGAGTACAATAATATTTTGAACTGAAATAGTATAACTTACATTTTACAAGAAATACAGATTTTTTCAGTATATGTAACACAACTAACGGAAAATGTTTTTGTCCTAAGAAACTAATGTTATTACTGAAATAATTATTATATTAAAGAATACATTACTAAAATATAACTAGCACATTATTGTTTGAGAGCTTAAAATGTGTACACAATTTACTCTGTCCTTTGAGCATACTTATAAACATTGACGCAAAGGACAGCATATTTAAATTTCTAACTCATAAATGCAAAAATAGAGAATACTCATCATAAAATCAACATAGCTAAATAACTATAAACTGAATTATATGCCTCCTCAAAGTTGCAAATTTTATTACATCTGGTTATTATTCACCAGTATTATCAAACCAAATGGTGAACAAATTACAGCGCACTATTAATGCGGATTCTTAGACGCAACCTAGATTGTAATGATAAACTATATCATACATAACATATAACACACGGGGAATAAATTACACGAAAAGTTAGTCTCTCGAGGGTAAGAAGAGAAATACTGTAAGCGACAATAGCGAATCGCTGCGACTGAAATAGTAATGCCATTTCCTCCTCGACTCTTTAAAATGGCTCGCAGGATCTAGGCCTGGATTTTAATTTGATTAAAGACAGTTTTAGTTTCTTGAAATGCAACTAAAAAGACAGATTAAACAAGATAAACATATAAGTTCAAAAATAATATTTCAAACAGCTGCTGTTGATTTATCAGTCATTTAATGATATTTCAGATTAAAATTAGTTACGCCAGCGAAAATTAGCAAACGTTCGAGTCTTTACTTAGATTTAAAGCCCTTAGGTAAATATTAATCAACAGATAGTGCCATTCCAAAGAAGAGCAAAATTTTCACTTAAATCTTAATATACATTTGATAAATATCGGCATAATTAGAATGCATGTTCTTAATGCTCTAACGTGTGTTAGTAATGTACTAACGTTCTTTTAACAGTTTTGTATTTCTTTACATAAACTTTAGGAGGATGTGAGGAGTACTTACATCGGCTGACATCAATAATTTCGACAGAGACGTCTAACGTTCTTAGTTGTAAAATTTCGAAAACACTCCTGAACAGTAGCATGTGAGTACATCGCACTAAACTGAAAGCTCCCTACTTCTATGAATGCATAGTTTATGAAGGTAATCAAAAAGTCGTCGCCCAGAATAGCTGGATCCCAGAAGCATGCATCTCGAGGTAAGTCTGGAGCATCGAAGCCATAATCAATGAAGACACACAGAAAATAGTATCTGCCAAGTCGCAGTAGATAGGAACACACCAGTCGTTCCATAGCTGATCACATCACAACTGGAAGCCGAAACTCCAGATCTTCACAAGCTGAACCAGAAATGCTGAGTTTTCTTTGTAGACACATTAGGTATTTTTGAAACAGGAATATTGAAGAAATAAGCAACGCCTTCGCTGGGAATGGAACCACGCACATCTCGGTTACGCGTCGAGCGTGCTGACCACTACGCCACGAAGGCATGTGAAGAAGGTGGGAGAAATACCTTATATACTCTCCCTTTTAAAGGGCGACTGGGGATTAGGCGCCACTTTGGCTGGGGATGAGGCATGCGAAGAAGGTGGGAGAAATACCTTATACCTTCATTATTTTCCTTCCATCATCCACTAAAGAATATTCCAGAACAGTAGTCCAGTGGATCCTCATCCAAGAACAAATATAATCTGCCTTTTCACATGCCTAGATACCGCCCTGGTAAATTTTATCGATCCATCGTCAGCTGTCTTCGATGTAGTTAAAGATATGGAACGTAAAATATCAAAGCCAACTTTTCAAAACTGCAAAGTAAAAGAGCAAAAATAAACTACTGTGATGTTTTTTATTCCTACATAAAAAAACGTAATATTTTTTCAAGACGCAGTTGGGCAAGTGCTTCGTTGGATCGGCTGGCCACAACAATGTAGTGAACATTTTCGTTGATGGTTAACACATTCTATTTTCCCAGAGCAGTGAAATTTAACATGATAAATTCTGCGAAGTAATTTAAATGAAAGTCAATAAACATCTGGAAGAATTTGCCCTAAAGAAAACATATTAAAAGGAAAACATATATTGTCGCACCTAATAAAGCGTCTCACAAATCAATGGTTAATTACCATTTGGTACCACAATTTTAACGTGATTGAACAAATCGAGGGTACGGGTTAATAAGTTTGAATTGTAGACGAGATTCCAGAAAAGAGATAGAAGTCTTGGTAATTTTGAATTTCGCTTATTAAATTCAATTTGCATCTTAAGAAATGTAGATGCAGTTTAGAAACGTATTATCTTAGATTTTTTTTCATTAAATGAAAATATCAAATTTTCTTCATTTAAAACATTTTAATCATAAATAAAAGTTTTTCTCCCATATTATCATTGCAATTATATGATGGATTCGAGAGCATTCTAGAATTGGGAGTGGGATGCCAGAAAACATGTTAGGAATGGTTAGATTACAGGAAATGTTATTAATTAATACCGTATCTTGTTCTATTACACATCCTCAAACGTTAAGTAAAATATTAATGTCTTTTGCCATCAAGATTTCAATTAAACACATGAAACGTTATTGAACCAAACGATAATGCAACGGGAAAAACAGTTGTGTTAACTCAAGAAATAACAAAGTAGAGAAACAACAATTTGAAGTTAAAAATACAATAACACGCCGAACAAATATTAGTTTAGAAGTCAAACAACAAAAATCAGATTTATATTTCCAAATATAACGCTGATTTTTGTTATTTGACTTCTAAACTTAAAGTTAATTATACAATTTGACCTCGAATGCCACATAGTTGATATACAGAGAAGACAGACTTGAATATGTTTCTACGTAAATAGTGAAGAAAATTTGAAATGTTGTTCGAACTTGGAATTCAGAAGATCGAAAGTAAGAATACGAAAAAATTCGAATTCATGAGGCTTTCTGTAAATTGCTTCTAAAACCATTATGACTCCATTCAGATAAGCATATAATGCATTTGACAAAGTAATATAGATATTAATGTGTGTATTAATGATGGTAGATATTTTCGGTGCATGAGAAATGTTAAAGCAAAGTCACGAAATTCAAATTTTAAATCCCATATTAAAATTTTAAAAATGTTGTATAAAGTGGTAATAGCTCTACTGTGAATATAATGACGTATTAACTTAATAGTAATACAGAAAAATGTTTATCGTATTTGCTAATACTTCCCCTCGTTAAGTAGAAAATTTATTGCAACAAACAACTCATAAAAAGGTGTAATAATATAACATTTTCAGGACGTTGGGATAAGTTTTCAGTTTTACTAATAATTAAACTTATATTAAATGAATGCTATCCTATTTTCTCTATGATTAACGTTACGTACATTAGTCCAGATCAGAATGTTAAGCACGTGCAGGAATGTTTCAAATTTAGTGAGTACTAAGTGCAACGTAGCGAAATGGCAGAGCCTGAATAAGGGTGAGGCAAGTGAGGCATTTGCAACAAGGTGAACAACTAGACGGGGCGCCAAATTAGCTATAAAAATTTAGAAATTTATTCTGAAAAATAAATTCTGATTCAACTTTGTAAGCACATCAAGAAGCAGCGAAAGAATTTGAATTCTTATAAATCTTCTAGCTGAATTAAGTGAAGAATTTATAACACTAATTTTTCTTAAAAGTGCTGAGATGTGCATCACTGTACATATTGTATTCAAACATTAAAATTTATTCTTCAAACAGACCTGCTGATTTTAATTTAAGCTTGTTGCAATCAACTGTATAGACTATACTCCCCAAGAAGGCACCGACGGTAATATTCCCTACTATCATTCCTTAGTTTAAACAACCGATTTTACTTCGCCATAACAAACTATCCAAAGTCTACTCATTGAGTTTATGTAGTATCGCAACAGTCCAACCTTTGTTGCAGATGACGTAAGGCATTAATAACCCGACCGTAATAGCATGGAAAGTCTAAATGAATATGTTTGCAGATGAAATGTACTATATTATCAGGCTTTTTCTTCTCTTGTGTAAAATTTATTGTTGAACGAGACTCATGGTGCGGGGTGTATCTATACTGAATTTGCGTTTGAACTGTGCAGTTGGTTGTACTCACGATTATTTCTGAAACACATTCCTGGACCGATTAAATGAATCGTGTATTTGTCTACCTCATGCTTTGTTATGCCTGGAATGCAAATATATCTAAGGTAAGGCATGACATGTTATTCTTATCTATTATAATATTGATCTTATTTTCAAAGCAAGTATTGCCAGTGAAACCTTTTTAAAAACACGTTATTCTGTTTCTTTCATTTTTTATTGAAATAGACTTTAGAGATATGTTTTTATATAGTACTATAAAAAGCGTTACCGCTCTTGAAATGACACAGTCATATTCGATTTTGAATTCTTTCTAAAATCACGGAAGTGAAATATTTTTCTTTGATATTTGACTGTGTACCAAATATTTGGCATCATGAACAATTGTGTTAGATTATTCTATAAATGGGTATAGTTAACTTGTTGTGTGCATGTATATGTATCTAATTCTTCTCCTCCCCAAATGGTCGGATAAATCGCATGGTATACAAGGTCGCGAATCTGCCGCTTAGGTGAAAAATTGTGTTGGCACGGCTCTAGTTAAGCAACTAGTTAGCCATTGCTAGCGCCGATCCTAGATGCCCGCAATTGAAAAAAAAATAGTGTTGCTGTACGGGTTCGTAATGGACAGAGTGCAATCAAAGAGTACAGTTAGTAGTTAAACTACTAACCATGTTAAACACAGCAAAATGTAAAACTCATCGAAAATGGCGTAGCTCCTACGGACAACTCTCAGTACTCCGAATTCATACTGAAATAAACAACTGAGGGCATATGCTCTCTCCGGTTTCATATAATGTAACTTGGCCACCGAGAAATCTCTTTTACATTCCCTTTCTCGAAATTACTGGAAAGCATATACAGTCAAAAGGTACAGATGTGCCAGACGCACCGGCCGCCAAATTTGGCGATATTTTATCTTGCGTGGTAACCATTAGATTTTCGTGAGATTTTGTTCCTTGTGGCGACACAGTTGTATCTCTCACGCGAATTTTATTTTCTGAATTGCAATTTAATGTTTCCTGAATGTAGTTGTGCCATTTTGATTGTTTATTTATTGCCTTATTTATTATGGTTGGAATGTCGATGAAGGATGTTGTTTAGAGATATCAAACACGTATTTTGGATAACATTAGCTCTCGATTTTGTGGATAGGTATTCTTTTGCTGTTAATGATGGTGCACTTGTGCCTGGGTTTTACATAAGGATAGAAGTTTTTTTTTGGGTGGGGGGGGGGGATTTTCCTTTGTTTTCTTTCGGTATGTTGATAATGTTTCCGACTTATTAATAGTTTAACGATCTTTAATGTATAGCGAAAATTGCAAACGTGCATCCGATAGGAAACTTTTTAATTTAAAATGCACTGGTGTGCAAAAATTAAGGACGAAGTCAAAAAATTAGCATATCAGCTGAACGAAGAGGCAGAGCGGACAGAAAGACCAATCAGGAGATTAAGTAAGGTGATGTACGGTAGCACATGCGCAGATATGCAGGTAGAGGTAATGGAGGAATGTCTGAGTAGTACAAAGCATGTTCTCGGTGTAAGATCAGCATTTCTGGCAATAAAATTGCACGCCGTATAGCAGTTAAAATCACACCGAGTTGCTGCCTCAGCGAGAAATGGCGAATAATCAATCTGTTAGACGACATCTGGATGCTTTTACCCGAGGTCGAATCATTGGGAAGTTGGACGAAGGCCGCAGTGTGACAAGTGTGGCTTGGCAGAGTTCGGAATTGCTCACAGCATCGTTTCACGACTTTGGAGACAATTTCAAACTAAATGAACAGCTATCCGGGGGTTTAGTAGTGGTCGTCCACGAGGAACCACACCCGCAAATGACCGGTATATTGCCTTACACGCCAGAAGAAACAGGCGGCAGACAGCGGGAGAAATCGTTAGACACACGACACAGGCGACTGGACGACTGATATCGCGTTTTACTGTGGCCAGAAGACTGCACGGTGGTGGTCTGTTTGCACGACGCCCTGTACGGTGTGTACCTCTAACGCCTGCCCATCGGAGAAGGCGTTCTCTGTGGTGCCGAGAACACCGGAATTGGAGAAACAATGAATGGTAACGAGTACACTTTACAGATGAGATCAGATTCAGTCTGAGTAGCGATTCTCATCGCATACTCATCTGGAGAGAGCGGGGAAGCCGCAATCATCCCTCGAACATCATTGAAAGGGACAGGTATGGAGGTGGCGGTGTTCTCGTTTGGGGAGGCATCATGCTTGGTAGTCGTACAGACCTTCACATCTTCGACGCAGGTTCAGTCAACGGGACCCGTTATTGTAACGAGATTCTTCTTCCATATGTGCGTGTTTTTAGAGGCGCTATGGGTCCGCAGTTCCTTTTCATGGACGACAATGCACCATGTCATCAATGAAAGGTAGCTATGAAAGGCAGCAATGTCGGCAGCTACTGTGCATCGACAATGCACAGTAGCTGCCGAACAGCTCTTAGAGACTGAGGATATTGAACGTATGGATTGGCCGGCACGATCTCCGAATCTGAATCCGATCCAGCATGTATGGGATTTTCTAGGCAGACGCTTGGCAGCTCGTACCTTACCACCAGTAACGATTCCGGAGCTTCGATTGGCGCTGCAAGACGAATGGGCAGCAATGCCTCAACAGCTCATTGACACCCTCATTCTCAGCATGGGCAGACGGGGAGTCAGGGGAGATCATATCCCCTATTAAAGATCGGATGTTTCTTGCTGGACACCCATCACAGGGATGTTTCGGATTTCAGTCGCATTGCGCTCCATGCTACTTTTTCAATAAAGCTTGTTTTTATCCCTCTGATTTCTCTTTTAGTAAGTGTTGCTTATATTACTCATGTCCTTACGTATTGGGGATCTTACGGTATTAAATGTGTTGATTTGGAAAGCTTTTGTACAAAGTTATATTGAAAAAACCGTCTCGTCCTTAATTTTTGCACACCAGTGTATTATGTTTACTATTGCAGTCACACTTACTAAATTTTATATCACACTTATTATGTTTTCTATTTTAAAGATTGAGTATGATTCCAAATTTATTGTTTTGATTAAAGAGAAATTAGATATTTGTCAGTTATTGGTGTATGGTATATGAGCAAGGAAAGTATAACATTCATATTTAAGAATCTGAGAAATAATAAAATCAAACCTATGTATTATATTTATTTGCCGTAACAAAGTTCTTTTCTTTTCTATTAATATAATAATTTCATAAAATTTTACAAAATAATAAATATCCTCTACTTGATAGTATGTAAAGCGTTATGAAGTTATGTAGCAATCATTCGTGAAAACGGTAGAATAAAAGACTGAGATTTAATTTTAAAAAGTTCGTTCTTTTTTTGTATTGAAGCCGAAGGTTAGATATCTTTTATTAAAGCTGTCTAAAATAGAAGTATGCGAGAAAGGGATGTTGTTCACTGATTCAATAAATGGTGTAACTGAATTATTCTATAATAGTAATTTAAAGTAAACATTTTATTATACTTACTTTAAGTGAAACCAAAGCTTAATTATTAAAACTTATAAATTTAAAATAAAGAACTTAATGTTATGTTCCAATAATAAACAAATGATAATTGTTATTTTCAGTAGAAAATTCTAAATTACACGCTGTATAAAATTTAAGGATACATTGTGACGTTGTGGGGGGTTCCAGCCTTCTATCTATGTTATGTTATTCAATTATGGCAAAGCACACGAGGGCTATCTGCCTAAAGGGAGGGATGCCTTCGTGGAGGACTTTCTAAGGGAAACTGGCTCGTATACACGTTACACATGGGGAAAACCACGAAAACGCCCATGCAGCCAGCCCGTTCGCGGGATCTGTACCTCGGACCGAACTACCAGTGTTCAGCGTCTTTTACCGCTCGGCCGCTGGTAGGCACCTTTTATCTAAAAGCTTAATGTGAAGAACCTTGGGCTTGAAACTCAAAGTAATAAGAACTAAAACTTAACTAATGCTGAACTAAAAAGATATAGCCGAAACTGTCAAGATTCTATGTATTTGGCTCCTAAAACTCAATTAAGTTGGCGAAGCTATCAAGAGCCTGAAGTACGGCCGAGCTTAGATAGAGTAATAGCCTAGATAGAGACGTAGCCATAAGGCGAACACGCAGTATTTCAGAATCTCTGGCTCACTAACGAAGTCAGTGTATAAGGATTTTAAGTTTTACTAACGTTTATTTTATTTTAAACTTTTACTATCTTCTCTTATTTTCGATTTCCGGCCAGAATAATCGCGAATAGATTTAGCATATGCAAATGAGGTTGCAAACTTTAAAAGTATTTAAGGCATGGGTTTTAGCCAAGAGTGTACTGAAAGAGCGATTTCTCGCGACTTTTACTACGCGTGTGATTTTCGTTGTCTGCCTTTAAAGCTAGAATTTAGTTATTACTGATATTTAAAGACGTACTGTAGTCTTTGCATTCTGGTCACTAGATACGTAGTATTATAGGGCCAATCTTCGCGTTACTAGTCTCTGCAAAGCATTTTAGTTCTTATTTACTTTTAGTTAGACGCATCTTAGTTTATTTCTTATTTTCTACGATGTAGACCAAAAGAGAATAAAGCGTAAATTTAACCCTCCTTATTTTTGTTTTATTTTCTACTTTGAGTACGTTCCCTGTTCTCAAGACTCCAGTTATGTTTGCAAAATCAACCAGAAGGAACAGTAGTCCTGACAAGTGGAACATTGACTTAAATACTACTCTTACTCATTTGCATTAAACGCGATTCTGAAAACACATTCTGGTAGGAAATTGTAAGCTGGAAATGAAAAGGATAGGAAAGTAGCTTTAACTAAAGATAATTGTTGAAACCTTAGGGTATGTCATAACCTTACAACGTCATAACCTTTGTCCCACCCATTTATGACGTCAATAAGCTCTGCCTTCTCAATTTTGTGTACATTTCGTACTTTAAGCCTAGCTCATACTCCAGTACCTCAGCTTTAGCCGAAGTTGCTTTTATCAGTAGAGACTGCAGATCCGTAGGCTCTTAAGTCATCCCACACACTGTAGGTCCAGTCACGTTAGTCTCCATCGATTTACCCTGACACAAGCCATTTAACGATACTAAGCTGGATATGCTGACAATATCTTCAGTCTATAATCGTATATTCATAAGGTGGAGACTTTAATACTCATCACATTTATTGGAACTTCAAATTAACTAACTCCTATGGTAACACAATCTTTATTTCAGCCAATTTAAACTCACTATTGCAACTTCATCCACCCCAACAAGCTATAGCAACAGGATGACTAATGTTACCGACATTTTCCTAATCAGGAATATCAAATTTTCGACCTATATTACTAGTGAAGATGAGCTCTCATCTGATTATAATCCAGTAATTATGTATACCGCAATCAGGTGCTGCATCACACCAGTTAAAAGAGCCCGTATAACCGACTAGTGTAGTTACACCGAAGCTCTTAACAACACTCAATACAATAAATCCATAATACAGTAACACCGGAAAACCAGGACTCTATTACCTAGCGTTCACAAGGATCGCCCTACATAGAATGTCATCCTTGCCTCCAGAGGCAATCCTCGGGGTCGCGATCCAACCGGTGAAGCCGACGAGCCCCACTAAGTCGAAGAAAATCAATGTCAGTTAAACGAAGTCAGAAAATAACACGTCATGCAGCATCACCCGACTCCACCAATAGGGGCGTTTCCCCTCGGACGACCAACAAAATCTGACAATATAGCTCGACCACAGACAGAGGAACAGACACGACAGTACCAGTACGGTCCTGCCAAGTCTGAACCAACCTGAGAATAAACTCAGGCTCAGTCATACGAAGTCAACTTATATACCACCGTGGTTGAGACTGCCTAAGTACAGATCCTAGCCAGTACTCCCCAGGAATTCTCCTGAGTCAACCCCCGGGGGCAATCCATAATACAATCAGGGAATGATTTAGATGACTTAATTGAAGCGTTCACTGAACAACTCCACACTACCTTAAAAAGTAACAGCAAATAGGTTCCACCCCAGAAAAGATGGAGAGATCCTGCCATTTTTAACTTACACAAACAACGAAAGATGCCGACGATCCTGACATGAACGTGGTGCCCTGACGACAAAGATAATATGAATCGGCTGCACAATTCTAGGTCTATCAGAAAACACGCACAGGGCAACTGGATCAGATATCTGGAGTCGTTATTCCAGCATGATAATTCTATCTGGGAAGCGGTGCTTAGATATAAAAGATGGCACACTGTTGTGTAGCGAAATTAAGATAATTAAGTAATTTATGATTTATCAAAATTAATCTCTTTATATTCCAAATTTTGCTACACAAGGTGTATTTTACGTAATGTCTATGCTAATTTGTTTTATTTTAATTGAAATTTCTGTCCTTACGATTTTATGTTCTTAGCATTCGTTCTTCGCTAAATTTGCAGATGGAAGACAATGGAATTGGTAGTATTTCTCGCGTAATATTTGAAGTTAAAAATACTTAATTTGAGTTTACATGCTTATAACTTATATTACTGCAAGCAGAACAATTTGCTTTTCAAATTACAATTGCTTTCAAGTCAATAGCTAAACTGGATTTCGAGTTATAACGATTTATTTAGCAAATTTGTGTACTTTCTTGGTTTTTCGAAAGAAGGGGGATATATACAGTTTTGAGTAAGAGTTTAAGCTGCTTTTTCAACTGATAAGGGGCATTTCGGGCGGAGTGATAGGTTTACCATTCAGCCGTTCTCGCAGGGGTCTATTTGGCAGACTTTTTTGGCGAAGAGGGAAAAAAGCGGTTGAACTAACGATTTGGAAAGAGAGAATCTTTTACAGTGCGTAAGGCTATGGGAGGCTGAACAAGTTTTTCACCAATCCCGAATCGTGTTGGCGAGTAATAGTAAACTTTCTTAACAAAGACTCTATGCAATCGTCTCTCTCTCTTCTCTCCGGTTTTTGTGGTGTTAGAACCTTGTCGTGATTTTTCGAAGAGGGGAAGACTCGCTCTCTCAGGCTACCACAGATATGCGGAGTTAAATTTTGTTCTTGCCTACTATGGAGGTCTTCGTCTACTTCTTATACTCTAGTTTGCAATGTTAGTTTTTTCGCTTAAGGACAATTTTGCCTTGCGGCGGAGTGAAGACGCTAAATAATCGAAATAGCTAAATAGAATTTGCAAGTTTTTTTTCGCTTTTCATGTTTTTTTCTCGTCACCATCCTTGGAATGATGTACAGTTCCTGCTTTATACGTCGAATGATGTATATTTCCTGCTTCATGAGTACGGTCCCTCGTCACCATCCTTCGTGCTGTTTTGCCTGAATACCGGGTCCAATAAGACGCTGTATCTCCGAGTTGAAATTTCCTGCTACCCTCTACCATCCAGCAAATCCCTCTGAGACTTCGGATTTTCCATCTCTTCCCGTGTGGATTCTTCGTGCTTATAACGCGAAGGCCGTGTGTTCATAAACATCCGCGGAATCAGTCCTTATCCTGAAGGAATGATTTGCAGTTCTGGCATTATGGAGATAAGAATTTTATTTTGTTTTATATTACACTAGCTCAATTATAAAATCAATACTATTTGGTAAACAAAATTTACTCGAATAGTGCCTAGATTAATTACTTAAATCTTGAATAGTGCTTAGAAGGAACCCTCTTAAAAATTTAATTTTTTTATCTGTTATAACTAAGAAAGATTAGCTAAAGGCAATAGCTAAGGATTAGAAGTTTAATTTACTTGTTAAGGGTTTTCTCAAGTTTGTTGTTTTGAAATAACAGTACTTTAGTTTGTTAAGTTGTTAAATATGTGCAAAATAGTAAGTGAAATTTAGACTTTAAGTTGATTGTGAAAAAATTTGTGAAGGGAAAATTAAAAAAAAAATCTATGCGATTTTTGAATTGATGCGAAGTTAGTGCAATAAGACTTTCTGTTTCAATAATCATCCTGTTCATGTTATACTCATCAAAATTTTAGAAATATTATTTTAAGAATGTATTAGTAGGTCATAATGATTGGTAAATTCAGTTTTGTTGTTAATGTTTTAAGAATTTGGTATTCACTCTCCGGAGAGTCTTAGTTAATACCGTAATTGATATATCCTTTACCTAACCTGCCTATTTTGAAAAAAAATCCTAAGGTTATCTTGAAATTTAAAAATTCTTGTTTTCTATATGTATTAAATTACATGATTTATTCATTGAACATGACATTTACACTAGCATTAACGTTCGTAGGGTTATTCATTTAAATATAATTCTCAATGGCGGTTATTTCTCCGATTCTGAAGCAGGGAAACCCAGCGGATGACCTAGCATGTTATCGACCCATCAGCCTAAACTTCAGCCTGGACTTAGCAAAATCACCGAATGTGTCATTCCCAAACGTACCTTGAATTTTGATCAGGACAACAACCTCCTTATTCCTGAGCAGCATGGATTTTGTCTTCGTCATTCAACCGTGCACTAACTCCTACGCGTTGTTGAAAATATCTCAGCGGAGCTACAAGACGACGAATCAATTGGAGCCTTTCTCGATATCTCGAAGGCTTTCCATCGTGTTTGGCTACAGGGAATAACCTACAAACATATCACCCTAGGTTTCCCAGGCTACAACATACACACGATTAAGTCCTATCTTAGACATTTTCTAGTTTGCCTAAATCACACGTATTCCACAAGCCGGCTAATTAAACCTAGTGTACAACAAGGGCCAATATATGTCCGGATATTGTATTTTACTTTATGTAAACGACATACTCCGCACTACCAAACTACTACACTCACCATATATGCGGATGATATAGCGAACTTGTACGAAATGCAACTGTGTGTTCAGTTAACTATGCACTACAAAACCACACACATGGATTAGAGTACTGGCTTAAAAAATGGGTGATCAAAATTAATGTGGACAAAGCTGTGACTGCGATGTTCACACATCGACGGACCACCGTCGTCAGCATCAGTATGTATGATTTTCTTATCCCTTGGGACACGCAAGTAACCTATCTTTGATTTATTTTAGATAAACTGTTAACATGGAAGCCCCACATTACACACATAATTTTCAAGTTCCGAAAGAGCAAAACTACTCTCCACCTCCTAATTCGCCAGAATTCTGTTCTTTCTTTACAGCTACTCATCTGTAAGACCATGTTGGGGCTCATTGTTACATATGCTTGACCGGTCTGAAGATTTGTTTCTAAAATTACTTTAAATAACCTGCAAATTAATGAAAACATGACTCTGAGACATATTTCTCGAGCACGCTGGTTCTACGGTAATTCTAAAATTCACGAGTAACACGGTCTTAGCCAATTGTTCAATTAATGGCAAAATTTCCCAAAACATTTCTCAGCACTATTATACTTGTTCAAAGCGTTTCTATACCTGTATTATGACCCAGTTAACGTGGAGAATCGCAGACGGCCAGGAGCAGTGCTCATGAACTTATAGTATTTATTGCTGGCTTGGTTGCATTTAATGCCTTTTATTAATTGTATATATTTGCTCATCTTCATTATTTACATTGCTGTTTCATGTCTTCCTTTTATTATTTATATTCTGTTTTACTTGTGTTATTTTCTGTACTGTTAATGCCCTGTTTCATATGTGCGGCCATCTATTGGCAACTTTGTTAAATTTTTTAAGAACAAAGCCGCTAGGTTTTCTTTGCTCTGGCGATAGCCTCTCTTCCAGCTAATCTTTAGTTTTCCTGACTCTGGCTCCCTCGTGATCCACTATTCAGCACTTTATTCGTCGATTCTACTTTTTCCCCTATGAACATTATTCGCCTTACACCTCACTACTTTGGACTTATTTTATTAAGGGCCGGATGCAGTTAGGGATCAGTTACAGTTATTCAATTACACTACTATTTAAAGTTATACCGGTCCAAAATGTCGCCAAATGATCACCAAGTTTGACGACTTTTGGCGGGAAAAATTATTTGCCAAAACCATAGCCAACTTGGCGATATCTTTCAAGCAAGCTTAGCCATTTACCTGAATGCTAATTAGATTATTTAATTTTTGTTCAAACTTATCGTAAAGTTTCAAAATTTGTATGCTACCGGCAAAGTATGAAACGCCGGCATTGTATATAATGCCGGACGTTTTCAGGCAAAGTATGAAATATGAGAATTATTACACGCTTAGTATTGTATATAATATCTAGGCATTCTATAGAATGACAAAAGCTCTTTAGGCAAAGTATGAAAAAAGGATATGATGAGGCTATTATTATGATGTGGCGATAAGGCTATTATTTATATATGATGATAAGGCTAATATTTAAAAGACGTTCATTCCTTAAAAATACAAATGTTATTTCGAAAAATTAATGAAAGAATGCCATTAAAAACATTAATTCACAATATGTAAAAAAAATAGTGAGATAATCTTGATACAATATAATAAATTTGTATTTTCTATCTGGCTGAGACTGAGAATCAGTAAGATCTACCTGACAATGGAAATTGAATTCAGAAACAGTCATAATTTCACGACAATACCCTTTTACCTTTTTATTTTTTCTGGCAGGGCTCACAGAGGTGGTTGCACAGTTCAGTATCATTAAGTGTTGTATTTGGTTGAAAATTCTTTCAACATTCTGTCACGTCGTCCGTCTCCAGTACTCAAAATAATTTTCATGAAGTATGGGAAATAACTCTGTGTCCGTGACGTAAATACTGCATAGTACTGGCGCTTTCTTGTTGTTGTTATTACTAATGCTCACTCGTCTGACCAATAATTCAGCCCAAGCCCACGAAACACCTCGTGTCAAGAAGCGCAAAGTACGCCTGTCGTTGGCAACAGCCTTGAGCACCTTACAGGTGACAGTGCGATTTTTCTCATTTCCGTCCAAATTTTGATGGAGCGGACGCCCTTGGACGGTCCCTGGAGAGACGGGTCCGAGGGCCTCCCACCCCTCTTCCCTTCCACCAAACCACACTAGAGGACTTTCGGCTCGCCACATTTTTGAAGTGCCGCCATGCCGCACTGACACTATACAAACATCCATGCCTTCTCCAGAATTCGAACTCGGACCCTTCGGCATGGCAATCAGGGATGCTAACCACTATGCCGGTTGGGCGGCGGCGCTTTCTTTAAAAATATGGTAAATGAATGCACTTTTTCCCCCCACAAATATCATATGCTAGCCATTCAGCAGCCAGTAGTCCCATGGTTTCTTCTCAGTAGTCATTTTGGCTTTTTTACATCATTTATTATCTTCTGATAAGCATTTTCGGTTCTTTGAAACGAATCGGAAATGTATTCTATACTTTGCCGGTTTGTCATTTGGAATTCTACAGAACTCCTAGGAAATGTGTAAAATATGAATCATTTCCTGCATTGCCAGCTATTTTAGACATTATATACAATGCCGAGGCATTTTATAGAAAGCCGGATTTCAATTTATGCCGGTAACGTGTATATAACTTTAAAGTTGGATACAGTCTCTACATTTTAATCCTGCCATACAATTCATATTCGTAGAGAGTTTCACGCTTTCGCTTATTCGATTTGTTCGAGAATCTACTTGGTCCGTAGAGTCCTTTGGCTATTCTAGGTTAAATAAATTCCTTCTACGGTAATTTAGTTAAAATTGAAACAATGTCTAGTTTTAATAGATTTTGCATTTCATGGCAGATCTCCTGATTTTCTTTTACCAAGAATTATCGAATAAACTCTGCATAAGTTTTAATTTGTGTTCATCTGAGTTACCTGTAGTCAGGCAAGAGCTAGGCCTACATACTGAAAATATATTCTAAGGGAATACCGTTGAATATTTTAGCTTAGAAGTAAATACGATGCACAAAAAATTTTGAGGCATCACCTCCATGGTTTTGGAATAACATCCCACTTCAACATTTCGAAATAGAAATACTAGGGAAATAATTTCATCGCCGTTAGAAAAACATTCAAAATATTGGAAGGTTTCGAGGTAAAAACATTTGATTTGTTAATAAAAATTACCATTACTTTTTACTATGTTTCGTCAATAAAAAAACATTCTGTTCTACGTATTGAAAATTTTGAATTTTCTAAATTCTAATAACAGAAGGTATACTCCATGTGCATTATTTGGGAATATTAGCAAAAATATCAAATTCTCTCTGAGCTATGCATTTTCGATCTTATGCTAGTACTCTGTGGAGATCCGAAAATGTATTAAGAAATGCACGAAGTATTTGGTGGATGTTTCCCAAGTGTACATGCAAGATTTGTTCTGCGTACATATATTCACTTGAATTTAAATCGTTTAAATAAACCTACATTTTATGCAGATAGCAGAACTTTCTTCATACATCTTTATTCGCCTCGATAAAGATGTGACGTGTCATAAATAAACAGGATTGCATTCTGAACGAGTGAACAAACACTTTCTGTGTGATATTAAGATATTTATAGGTTTTAATGGTTCCCTTTTGTACAAGTGATGAGGAATATATATACAGAAACTAGCGTTGTTTTATCTACTCCCAAAATACAATTATTTGTAAAACTGTACTGCTCAAGAATATTGGTTGGGATTTACGAAATTGTAACCACTAAATGAAGTGTTAGATCCTTCAGTAAACAAACCACGGCTCCACTGGTTTCGAAGTTAGCTCAATATTCTCAGTATCCGATTGCTCAGACTGTATTTGTGTTCAGAGAAATAGGACAATATTTCTTCAAAGAAATTTATCTTGCCCACCTGCGGATATGCAGCAGTTTCTTGTTTGCCAATATACTAGGCCTGAAAATTGTGTTCCCTGCAATAACTAAATGTATTACCGGAAATTCTCCTACTATAATCTCCTTTAGTCGTTTTCTTCATTTTTTGGTCTTGGTGCATATCTATATATTGAAATACCATAGCAATAAATCACATTCCCTGTGCTGAAGTATTGCTTCTCTACAGCTTGAATTAGCACTTGATTTTAAAACTGACATTCCATAACCGGCATAATTATTAGATTCTTTGCTCTATCCCGATTAATTTGGCCAGTTATCACTTGGAAGAGGATTTTGCACACAATTACATTTCTCTTTTGCATTTTATAATGCATTGTATATTAAGTAACCAATCATTATGATTTAAACATTTACTATAAATTTTCCTTTCCGTGTTACTCACCAGAATGGAAATTTGTTGCTTTTTATGTTTACGCTGAGGGTTTGAATGTTTAATTTAGAGATTCTGACAGTTGAGTCTTTGCTGATTAATTGCTATCGCCATCTATGCTTAAGTTGTATTTCGGCTTTAGCATCTTGGTAGCCGAAGTTTTCGCCGTCAATTACCTAAGCCAGATTAACTAGTCAATTTTATGTCTAGTTTAAGACTACATTATTTACATTCGAAATTTAATTTTCTGTTATATTAATTTAAATATCTGCATGTCGCGGGGCTCGTCGGTACCACAAGCTGTGCTTTTCTGTCCATTCAAGAGTTAGAAAACAATTGTTTTAATTTCTCACGACTTTTTGATTTGTTTCAGACTAACATGTAACTCGCTATCAATCTAGTAGGGTATACAAAACACAAACTTATAACAGATACAGTAGAGCGCAACTTAATTAGTCATTTTCATTTCAATTAATCTTTTGAAAAAAAAGAACCCTCAAAATAAATTCAACAGCCTCGAAACTCTACGTACAAATCCCTTCCTACCAAGTATGCAGCAAATGATTAAATTTTAAGGCCAATGAGAGATAACTTCTGTCATAGCGCGTGTTTCTACTGTGCATCTAAGAAAAAGACAGAAAAAGGAGAAAAAAAAAGAAAAAGGTTAGAATGTAAGAAAAAGGTTACAATTGTACACGGTCTGTCTTTTCTCTCTGTCGGCGAAAATAATGTCGTTACGACGTTGTCAAAGACCTTACAGATACCTGGACCACTTTGAACGTGATCGCATAGTAGAGGTGTGGGAAGTGGGCTGGTCATACCGAACAATAGGCCGCCATCTATAGCAAAGGTTAGGGTGCAAACGTTCAGGCTAGAATGGTTGTTACAAGACACTAATTGGCAGAATCAAGGCTCTGAAAAGCGAAGATGCACGAATGTGAGGCAACATTGAATGTCCCACAGAACGAAACACAATGGTATTATTGTCCGAGTGTTATAGCCGATGTAAGCTAGCTAGATCGAGCTGTCAGCCGATTGGCATCACATAGTGTTTAGCTATAAATCCTGCGTCAGTTTGGGGACAGATGACCATCAGGTTGGTGTGTGGAGGGGACAGGGCATGTGGTCCCACTCAGCCTTTTAACAGAAACACACAGTTATTACCCCTAGTGCGATGGTGTGAGGTTATATGTTTTACGACAGCAGTTCACCCTAATTATCCTGCATGAAATTTCAGCTTCTCAAAGATATGTTGATGACATCCTGAGGCCATTTGAGTTATCCTTCATAACATGCAATCCTGGAGCCATTTCTCAACAGGATAATTCTAGATCCAATCGCATGTCTCTGTATTGTCTCAGATCTGTTGAAACTCTTTCTTGGCCACCAAAGTCACCAAACCTCGCGTTAACCATACCTCGCAAAGTCACCAGTTAAGGAATGTTTGGCCCAAGGTATTGCACGATGAGATTAGGCAACTTCATGACGCCTTACCTCAACGTTAATAAACATGCATCGCTACCGGGAGAGTTCACCAATTCTTGATTTAAAAATCCAGAGTGGAATAGCTAGCCACTGATGAATCCTATAGCCTTGAGGTTTTATCAGTTTCATCACTTGTATCACATTACACATATTTAATTTTCATAAAAGCAGTAATTTTCTTCATGGTGATTTTTTTTAAAAAATGTGTACAAAGATTTCGAACAGAGTATTTGGCAGCGTGTTCGTGTCTTTCAGGTCTTACCAGTACTTTTAGAATTCTTTCAGATAATGCTAGATATAAAATGTAAGCCAATTTCTAGAATGCCTTTAATTTGGTGAAACTAGCTATCAGATTGTAAGCTTAAGAGAAAGTATGGAGCATACTTATGAAGAATATTTATTAGCTCAATGCTCCCTTCTGCTTCATGATTGTTCCTGAGCATAAGTGCATTCAAAATTCTTGATAATAAAAATAACGCTGAAATCAAATATCTTTTAGTTTCATAGTAAAATGTCTTTGAAAGAATTTGGATGATGGTAAGAACATTGAAAGTATAATGCAGCATGTTTTCTCGCATTGCCTTCGTGTAAATAAATTTCTAAAATAAATAATGTTTCACAAGGAGGAAAACAACAAGAAACCTTTTTCAAGGAAGTTTCCTATACTATTAACCTATCTTCGGAAGAATGTTAGAAATTTTATCTACTTATTTTCAAGTAGTTATAATATTTAACTCCGTTATAAAAAGTATTAGAAATGATTCCATAAAACCCCAAATTGCCAAAACACAAAACGTTGGTTCACTAGTCTATATTATTAATTTTCTTCCCAAAATATTCTTTTCCAATTACAATGCATTTATGCCAACGTTTTTCCCAGTCCTCAAAACGCGTTTTATAAAACACTTCAGGACTGGCAACAAATTTGCTTTTATTGAATGAACGGACTTGATATGCTGACCACGAACTGGCCTTTTTTACTTTAGAAATAATAAAAAGGTCGGGCGGTGTCTTATCATGTGAACACGAAGCTTTTGGAACCTCATTTGTTGAATTTTTAGCAAACATTCATGAATAATAAGAGAACTGTGTGCCGATACATTATTACGGTGCAAATTATTCATGAGCTACCTTGTCACAGTTCAGGTAGTTTTCCAGGAATTACTTCACACGAAGACACTACAGCAATTAATAGCTATTCATTACAAGTTTGCAAAAGCACTCATTTTTTTCTGATTCTCAAGCAGCCATTCAATCAATTAGCTCTGTTGAGTACCCATTAACACCTGAGATTTTGCAATGCCAAGAATTCCTGAGAACTCTCACTTTAAAGGGGAAACAAATCGTCCTCCAGTGGGTGCCCGGCCATTGTGGCTTTTGGGGAAATGAACAAGCGGACGTACTTGCAAAACGAGATGCGAACTTACTACAACATCCAAACACAGCCGTTTCTAATTGGAGGATTAAACTGTTTTTAAAAAGCTTATTTACATCTAATACCCTACGAGTTCTTCAGACTCGCTTCAGCATTGAAAAGTTGGAGAATGATAAGTCCTCCTCTTATTCCCGATAATCCAAGATGTACTACATTTGCAGCTTTCTGTCTGTCTACAGGACATGATTGCCTTGCCGCTCACCTGCACCGCATAGGCATTTCAAGCGATCATATTTGGCCACTTTGCAATTCTGGAGGAGAAATGGACAGGGATCACCTGCTTCGATGTGGGGCCCTTCGTGATCTTACAGGAGAGTCGAGATACTGGGAGGCAAGAGCGATTCTTAGGAAATGGCTTCGGTCTTTTTGCTCTTTGTTCTATTGCTTGTAAGATTTTAGCTCTTTGTAACTTTTTGCCTAGCCATTGGAAATAAAAAAAAAATTCACACGAAGACAGTAAAATATTTAAATAATATTGTTTGATAACTCTTTCAAAGTCGCCTGTAATGCCCATACATTCAGACATAGACAAGTCGACCTAATACCTACATCCATTTTTAACTGCGCTTTTCCCCATCACGTTAAGCGTAGTTCAATGATTTTGCGAGTTGCTAGATGATATGCCAATCATTCTTTTGAAGTGATTTCCATCTTCCTTGTTCAGCGTTAACTTTTAGGTATTGATGGTCGCACTTGCAATCTTGTCCGAAGGGAAAATTTCGCACAGTAGATGAAGCGGCACAAAGATCCCCAAGAAGGAAGTAATCAATTCACTTAAGTAGGTTATTGTTAACGCTGTTTTACTTGGCAGGAGAGGAGGAAATCTATTACAACAGAAATTCATATACACGGAAGTTTAAGTTGTTTGAGGGGAACAGTATTTGGCTTCTATCGATGCGAAAGAGTCAGTAAACTAGTCAGTTGGTAGAAAGTAATCGATATGTCGTAGAAATTAGATTTGTCGTCGGGAGAAATTAATTGTTATGCATTTAATACAGTTAAGGAGTTTGAGTACAGTATCCTCTATTTAGCACAGTTTTATAAAAAATCATAAGTTCGAATAACTATGAAATCTTTATTTAACAAGTTAGAGAGTTTGCTTATCTCAAATAAAACACAAATAGAATACAAATCTGAGTTCGATTTAATGTCTTCAGAAACATTTAAATCGAAGTGTTGAAATAAAGAATTTACAGGATACTCATTTATAAGTTTTAAATATCTTCAGGCTTACCTATTATTATCAGTAGTATATCTATTACTCCTGATAATTATAGCTTACCTATTATTATTATTATCTATATTATCAAGAGTATATTCCATAAAAGAAGGTAAAATACTGAAAAGACTGAAGCACAAATACAATGTTAGCAAAAAATATTTTTAAGACTTCTTTCATCTGAACCAAAGTAGAATCCTCTCTCTCCAATAGATATCGTTTGGCCTTCGTTTCTTTTTGACGTTCCTGAGTTATGTTGGTTTCGATCTTGCTTCATATTTTGAGCACTCTTCATGTGGTTGCTGTTTTTTTTTACTTTATTTCGCTGGTTTTATACCAAAAGCGTAGCTCAATTGTTTGTGATTGGAGTACTGTGTTTTAAGAAATACGCATCATGAAAAATTTCATCTCGAATCTTCCTCTTAAACCAATTGATTTCGCAAGATCAGCCTTTTGGGAATAACTCGAGAAGCGACACATCATAAGATCAAATAATATTTCGAAATTTCCTGACCGTATTCTAATAAGAACAAGGTTTTACAATAATATTTCTGCTTGTTAATCGAGGGTTTTTAAGCACAAGTCTCAGGTTTAATTGATGAGTCTATTGCTCATTAGTTGAAGTGGATAGTTCAGACCTTAGTTCGTTTTCGCTGTATTCTCTGCCTTCAGTAAATCCTTCATACTATTCACAAACTCTTGATTTTGATAAGGTAATAATATTTGTCTTTAATAATTTAAAGGCTTTTTGAAACATTTCAAATATTTTAGCTACAGAAATTTCATTGCGAAAACAAATGTTATTTGTTGCTCTAGAGTCATTAGTTTGAGAAATTGCCAAAGCAAAGTTTTTTCATTCATTAAAAATGAATTTATTCGCAAATGGTATCAGAAAATAAAATATTGAATTTTTGTAAATTAGCAAGAAAAGCGGAACTTCTACAAAAAACTTTTCAAAAGTTGTTTTGCACTTGTTAATTATATATTATTTATACCGGATATTTTTAGCGTTACAGTTGTATTATTTCCACATTGAAATTTATACTTTCAGATTTCCTGTGAAATTATTTAAACCCAGTTTAATACTAGAATGAGGAATTCTCGTATATATTATTATATCGAATAATTTGTTTCCAAATAAAACTATACTTGAATATTTTTATATAAACATTTAATTTTTTATGGTTCTCTTATAATGTATAATCGAATAGTTGCCTCATTGTTTTTAACATTTCATGATACTGTTGCTTATGCATTTTTCAGAGCCTACATTTAAATTTTGAATTTGTGCTTTTTATTAAAAGATGTTCGGTAACCACAATTATTTTAGCTTAAAAAATTTCTCATATTTTCTTTCCTAAAATGGAGTCTTGAGTTTACAGCTGAATTCTCCCCTCCTTAAGCAAGCAGCGCTTATGCTGTTTATCTTAACCAACAGTCTTGCAAACTAGTCATTTTTTATTAATTCCTGTAAAATATGTACTATGTTCGCTTATGAAAAAATGCCATATATAAAAATATCAATAATTGATGCAAATTGCAATATTAATAAAAAGTATTTTGGAAGAATATTACTTAATTTATTTTAATTTATTCAATTTTCATTTCGTTTATTTGAAATTTCATAATAACTTTTATTAATGAATGCGTTAAAAGTAGCAAATGCTTTAAAACTTTGTGTAACCGCAGAATTTAATGACATAATAATAATACTTTCTTGATGCTCGATCGTGATATTTTTTTAATTCTTTGCGGACGAAAGCAAACATCTTCCAAACAAAAAGCTCAATTAAATTTTCTATGATGAAATTTCAGAAAAATGTTAGAAAATGATATTTAATTTTATATGCACTAAAAACTAGAATAAAAATTAATAAGAATGCAGATATTCATTGGCTCAAACATTCATAAGTATATATTCATTGGTTTAGTAACCTTAAATGACTGTGCAAATAAAATAATTAAATATAAACCCTCTTATGAAAAATTCATTTGTTAAATTAAACATTAAGCTGTTCTGATTAAATTCAGAAATATTTGCTCATCTATTGTTCTAAACCCTTTCCTCGAAGAAACTCTGTTAGCTCAATTCATCCGCCATTTTATTTTATTGATTATTTTATATTAAGCACAGTTACGGGATCGTATGTATAAAGAGGAAATCTTCATGTAAAAATTTGTTTTAATAAAGGAATATATTATTCGCAAATTAATTTTTAATATTGTTAAGTGCTTAAATATTTCAATTGCTCCATATAGTTTTAACTAAACCAACTGAAATTAGTAAAGAAGCTTTCTTTATCTTCCCTGGAAAAGAAAATATAAACAAAAGTGAGTTTCGTGTGATTGAATTAATTCAGTAAAATGTTATATTCATCAAAGAAAATTAAATGATCAGTAGAGGGTATTAAGTTTTACTAAAATCTTTTTTTTCTTTTGTTTTGTTTTTCTCGTGCTTTTTCTCTTAATTTGTTCTAAAAGTATTTTCTTTAGAACAGTTTCGAATTAAAAGGAGTATGTACGCAATAATTGCATGAAACTTATATTATTCGTGACAAAACAAACTCTTCTCGAAAGTCACATTTCTTTTCAAAAGTCATTATACACTGGTGACATTATACACTGGTGTGCAAAACTTAAGCAACAGCAGGGTGTTTTGCTATAACTCCACGAGAAATCAGCTGAGAGGCATGAAATGCAGAAATGAAGGAAAGTATAATGTACGTAAAGGATGACGAAAGCATCGGAGCTGGAAAAGAAATACAATGCATACGGTATGGAATCAAACAAAAACAAGCTTCATTAAACGCATAGTATCGTGACTCATGATTGTCTATCTAAGAGGAAGAACAACAAGCAGATGTTACTTAATATGGGATATGCCCTCCCCTCACTGCAATGGTTGCTTCGCACCGTCTCCGCATACTCAGAACCAGCTGGTGCAACATTTCTTGCGATAGGAGTGCCCATTCCTGAATCAGCATCTGTTTGAGTTGTTGGGTGTTCTTCGGAGGATGTAAGAGTGCTGCAATGCGTCTCCCCAAAGCATCCCACACATGTTCGATGGGATTTAAATCTGGGAAGTACGCTGGCCAATCCATTCAAATGATATCTTCACTTTCCAGTAGCTCCTCAACAGCAAGAGTCCGATGTGGCCGTGAATTGTCATCATAAAAATAAACTCTGGGCCAATGACACCTCGGAACAAACGCACATGGGGAAAAAATCTTTTCCCAATATCGATCCCCAGTTACAGACGCTCTGTCGAAAACGTGGAGCTCAGTTCGCCCGTTCAGCATAATGCCTCCCCAGACAAGAACTCCAGGACCACCGTTACGATGTCTTTCCTTGACGTTACTGGGATAAAACCGGGTCCCGACCTCTCTCCAAATCAAAACGCGTTGAGAATCGCTTCTGGTACTGAACCGACTCTCATTCGTAAAGAGGACATGACTCCATTGATCAGTTGTCCCGTTTTTGGGTTCTCTGCACCACTGTAAACGGTGGCGTCGGTGGCCAACTTTCAACAGGAGGCAGAGTTCAGGACGGCGGGCGAATAGGCCCCCTTTTGTGAAGGCGTCTGGCCACAGTAAACCGCGACACTTGTCCCCCCGTTATTGTACAGAGTTGCTGAGCAATGGCGCTTGCTGACTGCTGTCGGCCTCTTTTCGCCTGCAGTACGATATATCGGTCATCCTCTACAGATGTCGTCCTAGGGCAGTCACCACCAACCTCTCTAACAGCTGTACCTGTGGTTTGGAACGCTTTCCAAGCGCGCGAAACGACACTTTTGTTGATTCCGAACTCTGCAACTACACTGGTGACACAACGCCTCTCCTCCAGCTTTCCGATCATTCTTCTACGTGTGAAGTCGTCCAGGTGATTTCTTCTAGCCATATTTCACGAACTGACTCACTGGAACTTGCAGCGAATATGTTGAATTGCGTCTCCGTCCATCCTTTTATTCTACTGTTGAACTGCGCGCGCTGACATCACGCGTTTTGTGTACGCTCACGTCGCCTCTGACGTTTCGTTCCTCATATTTGCCTACACATGACGTTTCTACTGACTTACGTGTTCATTGTACTGATCTCCAGACCTCCTTTTCTGAAATTTCATGGCTATCTGCTAAATTTTTACATTGTTGCTTAAGTTTTGCACACCAGTGTATTTCATGAAATGATTTTCTGGTAACATTTGTGGATTTGTTGATTCCTACTGATTGGAATTATATCGTTGAAAAATACAATGGCTTCGTTTTCTTCAGAGATGCGCATTTTTCACATCATAAATAAATTTTCGTTACAAAAGCATATTAAAATGCAAAATAAGGTCAAATATCAGCAAAGATTTTATGATGCCACGAATACGAAAATGGCGGGGTCTAATTTAAATAGTTAAAACAGTTTTGAGTCTGAACCAAATGCTTATTTTATCCTATTCCTGCAGAATCATTAGGTAATAACAATGCAGGTACATAAAAAACTAGCACTGCCTTGCTCGCGATTCAAATACCTGATATCCAAACTGCGAAATCTTATAAATTACAAATAAAGTTATTATGGGCAAATTTCATACTTTTCATATTTTCTCACATTTGAGGCAGATTGTTCTTTCTTTATGCAATATCTTACGATTTTAGAGCTTCTTTTTAAGAAGCAAAGTTTTTTAAAATCATATTATGCTAAGATGATGGTATGATAGAATAGCTTAAATTTCTCGGTAGGATATGTTAAATTTCTCGTTTCGAGTGTGGTAATAACGAACCCGGGTTATGCGAAGGTACCCGGGTTTCTTATTAGCACACCCTAATACAACATGAAGCACTGGCACTGCTTACAATAAAAATTTAGAAAATTGGTGGAAATTAGATGCCTTAAGCATAACTGATCTCAATAAAAGCAAGTTTGGTGTAAAATAGGAAATGACTGAATCACAATCACTTTCGTATGACCTTGATAAAAAATGATGATAGTAGATGTGAAATCAGTTTGGTATGGCTCGATGATCGGGACAATTTACCGTCAATAGAGACACTACTGAAAAGATGTTGCTCTCAACCACAAAAAAAACTTGCATTTTAGAAATACAACACTGCAGTCCAAGACTGGGCCGATTCGCAAAATTTAACTTGTGTTTTACACGTCTCAAAAGCGCGTCTTAGGATATGTATCAGATTTATATATAGCATTGTTTTAACATAGGTATTTTGGCATGAAATTGGACTTTTTCTGAAATAACGTACCGATTTTTTTTCATCTTTAGATGCTACGACTCAACATTTTGTAAAATCTGATGCGAACCTTAGCGAGAATTTTAAAAATTTATCTCCACGCGCGTTTTTCCGTTTACAGCAAGAATCTTACATAAATTCACTTGGCTAAATTCTTAATTTATAGTTAACTTATTTTCCCTTTCCTTTTCTCATTGTTCACGAATGGGAAAAAGGCGCATCGTTCATTCTTTTAAACAAATTTAACAAAGTGAGTAAAGTACGTTTGGCGTTGTTATCGATTATAAGAAAAATGGCAAATTTCAAAACGCGCCGATATATAAATTCACCTATATCTTTTGAAATTTTCAATACAAAACTCCAATTTTTTGTGGGTGTGCCTAAAAACACATCTACTTTAAGGTGATGGTAAAATTTTATAGGTTATCAAAGGGGGCTCATACACCTTAAAACCCTTGAAATCTCTGAATATGAGACTGTTGTAAGAATTGGGATAACATATTTATTTTTAATGCAATTACTTTCAGTTTTTTACAGCTGACTACATAGTACAGCTGTTTTGTGAATTAGTAAGCAGATAGTTTGTGTTGCCACAAATATTTTTATAATTTAATCTTCTTTGTGAGATAATTTTTTATGTGTTCACGTAAGACGGCCACCTTGCGCGCACAATTTAAAACATTCTGTTATATATTTTAACTTCATGATTAATATATAGCTTGTATAGCATCTAGAAACTACTGTAAACCAAAATTCCTAAGAATTTCATGTTAACTTCTCATTTTATTTAAAACTCAGTTTATAAAATGTATTTTAATAAAAAACATTTTAATATTTCCATGCATAAAATTTTTCACTATCAAAATTTTCATTATATTTTTGGTTCAGTTAGATGATAATACTCATATCAAGAAGTCTTTCAAATTTCATGTGTGTACTATTAACCGTTTTTAAAATATCGTGCGCGCAATAGTGAAATTTCATGTCTTGAGATAATCAAGTTTTAATGTAAATGTTTTTTTTTAAAATATATTTTTGGTTATGAAATGTATAAAATGTTTATTTTATGAGTGATATTGTAATGTTACACAATTTCCAATAGTTGGTATAAGCATAAAAAATGTTAAATAAGCTACATCCATCAAAGTATAATATATCGACTAAAAATCATTTGAAACTTCTACACAATCAATGATACAACTAAAATTTTTCTTACAAATTGGAACTTACTTATAGGCAAAAGTTTCAGCTAAAGTTCTCTTTAATGTATTATTGTATAGCAAACATGTTAAACATTTAATAGTTCTTCCACAGGGTAAGTTTAGCATACTTTGAATGCTATATATACAACTGCGAAAAACCGTATTTTAAGAAAATTGAGTTTTAATGCAAATACTTCAATATATAATTTTCTAATAATAAAGTTCATGGTATACTTATTTTCAATATGACATATTAAAAAGTATAAATCCTAATAAATTGCATAAGCTTTGTTATTATGAAACACATTAAATTTATATTAAAATACATGTAGCAATACCATGACAAAACAATATCCGTATATTAAAATACATGTAGCATATTTACACAAATAATTTATTTTTATTCAACCACTTCATTTGAATACTTTAAATCATTTAAGCATATGATAGGTATTATAATATACCAGCACCACATGTCTTTGAATACAATTTCAAAATTAAAGAACTAAACGATTCGTTATTATTTTGCGTTTTGCCACGAAACAACATCTCAATAACGAAGGTTGTGACAAATCTATAAAAATTGGTTTGCCTCCATTACAGCAACAGGCACAGAATTTATATGCTTATAATCAGTTTTGTTTTGTTTAGCTTTATTGTATTTGCACCATGTGGTTTCATCTATAGGACAAAAGTCATGAATTGGCTTTTCATCACTCGATATTTTGTGGTAGTAAATTGCCTAAATGGCTTTTCTCATATCACTTACAGATTCCTTATGTTCTCTAATTGTATTACCATAATTTTCAAAATGATATATTAAAAAAGTATAAATACTACTAAATTGCATAAACTTTGTTCATATGAGACACATTAAATTTACCATACTATATACAATACCATGACATTACAATAGCCGTATATTAAAATACATGTAGTATATTTACACAAATAATTTATTTTAATACAACCACTTCAGTTAAATAATTTGAATCATTTAAGCATATGATATATGCTATATTATATAATATTACGCATATTATTTAACATGGAGTAAAAAAACTTCTACGAATTACTTGAAATTTTACGCTAAAATTTTGTTTACAAATTAAAAACCACCAGTACAATAAACATCCCCATCATTTTTTATGGAGGTCTGCACTTCTGACATTTTTTGCTGCCTTTTAAGTTTTCGCTGTTCTTTTGTTCTTGACAGGCACTTCTTTTCTGCATTATCTATTCTCTTGCTATCAATCTGTAAAAATCCTTCAGTAGAAAACTTACTTCTAAAAAGCTGTAGCTCGTTCATTACAGAATGTCTACCAACAGACCCTTCATTAAAAGCAATTACTGCTTCATTCACAGCAATTTGAACTATTCGTTTACCAGCACCACATGTCTTTGGACAAAATTTCCAAATTAAAGAATTAAACGATTCATTATTATTTTGCGTTCTGCCGCCAAGGCAACGTCTCAATAATGAAGGTTGTGACAAATCTATAAAGACTGGTTTGATTGCCTCCATTACAGCAACTGGCACAGAATTTATATGTTTATAATCAGTTTTATTTTGCTTAGCTTTATTGTATTTGCACCATGTGGTTTCATCTGTAGGACAAAAGTCATGAATAGGCTTTTCATCACTCGATATTTTGTGGTAGTAAATTGCCCAAATGGCTTTTCTCATATCACTAATAGATTCCTTATGTTGTCTAATTGCATTGCCATAATAAGAAGTTATTTCATTTATTAACTTATCTGTTAGTCTCCTTTTCCCAGAAAGAGGTTTACCATCATTTAATTTCACTTTTTTTTCAAGTTTCAATTTACGGAGACTCGTTCCCATTCGTTTTTGAACATGCCCAACACACTCAATTTTGTCTATATTTACTGAACCATATGGTTTGGCGTCACTTATACCTGCAAACGTTTTTGCATCACCGTCACCAATATAAGAAGTATATTTCAAACCTCTTTTATCCATGGAACGTGAAAAAATGTTTATCATTCCATTCACTTCCATTTTTCCCGAAGAACCAACATGATTTTTCAGGCAGTCCTTGTGTTCACTTAAACCATTTCCCTGAAATGATTCGCAACCTTTGCAATATAAAGACAGTACTTCTGTATCTATTACTTTGTTGCTTTCTGACCCTATTACGGAACAGACTCCTACCAAAGATGTGTGTCCTCGAGTCTTCCACGTACCGTCTCCACTTACGGTCACATTTAACGAAGAATTTGAAAGAATTGCTTCAGTTTGTGCAGATTTCTTCATTGAACTTTCAGCAGCCTGTGATGTTGCAGACAGAATATGCTTTACATGCATATTATATGAACGAAGTGAAATTACAGGAGGGAGATCCATAACGCAGCAGAATTTCTGCATACCAGCTTTCCCTTGACCAAGAGTTCGCATTGCATAGGTGAATCTTCTATTTAGCTCTGATATATTTTTTCGGACACCCAACATATTAGAGTTTCTGAAAGTTCTTTTACACGAACACTTTGAACAGAGTAACTCAAATTTTGAGCTTAAGCCATGGTGAAATAGTTCAATTAAATGCACATTACCTTTACAAATTTTACAACATAAATTATTTTCAATAATTTGAAATAGAATATCCAAATCAAATATTCTATAACCACTAAAATTAGGCTCTAAATCACAGTTATCTCTTGGTGGCAAAATAGTGTCACTATTTAATTTTTTAAATGACGAACTGACACCACACTTCTTATTCACTATAGCACTGTGTTGATTTCCTTGGAACTTGCGTTTCTTCGGTCGAGTACCTGAAGATCTTTTACTTTTTACCTGTCCCTCACAGTTTTCCATAATTATCAGGTGATAAAATGCTAAATAAAAATTGTAATGTTATAAATAAAAACACCTTCAAAGAAGTCGTAAGAAATTTATAAATCGCAAAAGAGTTAGCAAATAATCACGCTTCACAGTAATTCAAAGCTGGAGTAAGGTTTCACCACACAGCTTAGAAAAACCTCAAGCAAAAATACAAATTATAAAATGAGTTAAGTTGTGCAAAAGATGTTTACAAAAATCTCTGTTTATAGCAGCTGAAACCCAAGCAACAAACATTGACAGCTCATTGCTGACGCCAGCCGTTTAAATCAACAAAATGGCGCCTGACTGATTTTTTATATTTGGTCATAGGAAAAAAACTACTGAAGTTATATCGATGAGAGTGGTGTCAAAATAAGCAGAAAAAAATTAGCTTTAAAATAAGGCAAAATTTGAAAAATCACTTTTTTTGAGATTTTAAGGTGTATGAGACCCCTTGCCTAAAAACACATCTACTTTAAGGTGTTGGTAAAATTTTATAGGTTATCATTAAAAAATGCTTTAATGGATAAGCTCGTAGGCTTAAATGGCGAATTCTGTCAAGTTAATTACATTGTCATATATACACAGGCCCAAGTTATGCAACTGCTGTGGCAATTGTATAAGCCATTTTTTTATTTATGATAAGTAACCTATGCTTCTATCACTCTCGATAGAAATTTGTGGATAAATTCTCTAAATTTCATAAAATCTGCTTAAACTATTTAATCTATCATTCCCATTAAACTGTACGACAATTTATTTTTCTCCTTTTTATACATTAATTATCATAACCATTTTAGATAAAAGCTTATTGCATAAAAAGCCCTTTTTAATCATACTTTATTTAGTTTAATTTTATTTTTAAAAATTCAAATCAAATATAAAATTCTAAGCTACAAGATTCTGACTAATCAATTAATATTTTTTTAATATTCGATTGTTACAACATACCATTTAAATATTAAAAACTTCTAAAAAAGACGCTTTTTTAATTTTGCAAATGCAATCGTAAAAGAATTATATAGACAATTCGATGAATTTAATTTTTTGCATAGCTTAAATGTCGGACATGGCACACATAGAGTTGAAAACAATTCCAAAAGTCTCTTTTTTACAGACGTGTTAAATTATTAGAGGAAACAAAAGATCTTAATTTTGCGTCTGTCTTCACTCCTATTCAGATATTTGCAATTTCTATTTACATATTAATGAATTTTTACAGTTAAGCTTTTTTAAAGATCTTTACATTGTTAACCTCTCTCATTTATAATCCAAACAAAATTTTGAATAAAATTCAAGTTTGAAAATTTTAGCCATGGATACTTTTACTTATGCTGTCTCTATATGTTACCAGATAATAATCCCGCGTGTCTTACATCCAAGTTTGAATTAGGCTAATGAAATATTTGTTTAACCCATTTCTAGGTAAAATTTTATTTTAGTGGCTGAAATGATGTATTTATATATTTTTATACGTTCCGGTATTACATTTTAGCTGTTTTCTAATCTAGTGTTGCGTTCTACGTGTTCGTGGATTTGGAGTGACTGATGACAACACTTGATGCAGAATCAAAACACAATTTATTCCTCAGTGTTGCACAGGAGAGTTCCAAAGACACGTTTACTACTGTCGAAAAACTACGATGCACACGCTGAAACAATCAGCAACACAGCCTTCGGGCTATCTGGCTATAACAGTGAAGACGACTTCATGGCAAAGCACTAAAGTACAGCTCCCAACTCGGTCGATCGCTCTCAGAGTTCAACACACTCAAGATATTCTTCACGATAAATTTCTAGATACACTCGGCGATACACTGCTACCCCGCTTACAAGCAGGGTTTATACACCTTTTGAACTGCCTTCGAGAACATTCTAGGGCAAACCGGTAAAAATTCATTCTAGAATGTTCTCGCTCCCTCTATGGTCTATCGTAAATTTTGTGGCCAAATGGGAGAGTTCGAACCAAATCTGGCAACCCTAACACCGCTTTGTGAGTAAACTATTTCACCGCAAATGGGCATTTCGCAACAGGCGTATTAACACTTTCTGCTTTCGCATTTTTGCTTCTTTGCGTCTTGAATATTTCTGAGCTTTCCTTTATGATTAGAAAATACAAGCATTTGCTTAAAATACTTGCACTTGCAGTTTCTAGCGTCAATCTTACTAATACTTTTCTTGAAAATATTACTTTATATATTTACGTCTAAAACTGAGTCGTAAAGTGATTTCTTTTATCTATACACAGGAGCTAAGAATGATCTGCTTTAAATTTATTTTTGGTTGTACACGACAGAACATTTTAGCAGATTTATTTGTCTTCAGTTTTCAATTAAATGACTCAGACACTGTTAACGAAAATTGTAACTAAACTTTCGAGAAATATTGCAAAATAATACAAAATTTTGTAAGAAATAAATGCGCAAAAGGTGCAAATATTAAAAAATTTGAATAAATATCTTTCAGTTCAAACTGAACAGGTGACCATTATCGGATGAGGGTCAAAACTTAAACTAGGCCAGGGTTTACTTAAGCCTTGCGAAATCCTTACTGCAGCCGGCGAGGGCCTTATTTACGTCGATATCTGACTTTTCCTCAGAAATCCGAAATATACGGAAAATTTGAGCAGTTGGAGAAGCGAATATCATATCTAGGAATGTTACCTTTTCAAGAAAAGCAATATTTTTGAATTCTATCCATCCGGCCAAGAAAGCTTTAAATGAATTAGAAACCAAAATAAGAAAATAATATTATTTGACAGCGTAGTGTATAAAATTTCCTTTCAGCTTCGGTGAACCTTGCGTTATTGTCAATACCTTAGTTGTCTTTCATTTGTCGATTTTATTTCATTTCATTTATAGAATGTTTTAACTTAATTTAAACTATTATAATTCTACTTATCATTAATTTGTAATTATCTGTATGTATTATTTTACATATTATTTCATTTTAATTATTAATTTTTTATTGTTTTATGCATTCATATTTTACTTATGTAGTTATTTTCGCCGTTTCTAATAATCTAATATAGGACTCCGACACCTCCAATTTTAAAAATTAAGCTTTAATGAAAAGCAACGAAGTACATTCGTAGAAGCATTAAGAATGCCAGTAAAGCATTAAGAATGTCAGTAAATAGCGTGCATATTGTTCAGAGATAATGCGAAATAGCTAAGAGTAAATTCCGAAAATGTCAGCACATAGTAATATGCTTCAGTAACCCGAAGACTTGCGTAGAGCAACTATTGAGGCCTTCATTTTATCAGTGAGATAAAGGAAGGTAATAGAAGAGGTCTAAGTGAAAACCTGAACCTGGTTGGTACGTAAGTATTTCAAAAACTCTGCTTCTGTAGTCATTTCTGACTACTTACTCACTATCATATGCAGTTTCTTTTAGAAATTTCTTTTAGAAATGCATAAATTTCGAAGGAAACAGCTTTGCTGTATAAGAGCTTCTTGGTTTGTAGTTACATTGCGGTATTTGTTCTAAAATGTATACATTTATATTCATTAGATTTGTTTTCTAAAACCTAACAAAAGCCCTTATTGAAACAAAAAAGAATTAATGCAGAAATATCCTAAATCCTCTTTAGAAAAGCAAAGAATGCATATTAATAGGATTTTACATTTAGGACATCGACAGTCATATACTGCAGAGTCAGTCGGTTTGAAAATTACTCAACATTATTTTAAATAAAAAACATATTATAAAAATTTTGACATATTACGAAACATATGTTATGCAAGTTATAAAAAGATTGACATATTACAAGATATATATTATACTTATTATAAAAAACAGCGCATATTTGTATTGCATTTTCCGACCCACTGTCATTCAAATTCGAGATGTCAATTTTTCTTGTAAATCTCCTAGGTATATCCTTTCTTATACATTTCATGTATTATCTAAGTTATATCAAGTTGTGATATTGAAGAAGACATTTCTGGCACCTTTTAACCAGTAGTATGTCCCTTCTGATAAGAAATTTAAAATTTTAAAATAATTGAAGGAAATCTTATTTAGGTCTGACTTTAAACTAGAAAACATGTCATCCTAAAGCGAGTTGCTCACAAATTTTCAAGGCTTTCGTAAAATTTTAAAATTTATACAGTTCTAGCACATTAAAGAATTTCACTTTAATCACAACGTTTGTATTTTTTAAGTATTTCATTTACTAATCTTAAATCAAATGTCTGCACAAAAACATGTGAAAATATTTACTTTCTTATATTTCAGAAAATTAATGTATATATGATTGGGATATCAGGGAAAAGTATAGTATATACATATATAATCAGGAGATGATAGATGAATCAAAAAAAGAGGTTAAAAGTCTAGCAGGAAGTGCCTAAACCAAAATTTAAACAAAACCTTTTTGATAAAAAACAAAATGAAATTTGAAAATAAATTCTTTAATTTTAATTAATCATCAAGGTATAATCTGTTCTGACGTGATTCTAAAACAAAAAAAAATCTACTGGATTAAGAGTTTTCAAGCCAAATGTACTGAAATGGCGTTTAGTAAAGAGTTGTTAGTCCCACTTCCACACCCATGATAAATTAAAAGACAGAGTTGGTATTTAAATACAAAAAAAAATTGCTGTGTACACCACACGACTTCTTTTTACGGAATATTAAATTATACGCATTTTTCATTTCATTTAAACTTACCGGATTGAATTAAATCTACTTCGTCGATAGCGCATAAACCACAATAGAATCAATACACTCTTTAAAATTCACTATATTTGTTTACTACAGCGACACTCTTGTGCTAGGTCCCCTTAACAGAGTTACATCTCATTCATTTTATAACTCAGAATGCACAAAAATTATGTATATCATCTGAATAGTTACCTAATCGTTGCCACACGTTCAATTCAAATACTATAATAAATCTAAAACGATGTGTAAAAAAAAGAAACACTTTTTTACAGACTATTCAGTATTTCTCATTCAATTTATCCAGTTCTCACTTCGCGACAAGGGGAAAATAAATACAAATTCAAAATATCTATATTCAAAATTACGAAGTAAATCTTAAACACTTACTTCCTCGAATAAATTCCAAAATGGATTAAGCATGACTTATTTCGCCATACTAAAAGCAGACGTTATTTTTGTTGTTGCGAAGCTTAGTTTCTCCAGATTGGCAACAAATCCACTATTCTCCCAAGTTTCAAACGTAAACAAATATGGTTGCTATGGGAAAAAGTGATTAGGCTTAGCCGCACTTAAACAACTTTGACATTGACATTGTTGATACTTCTGCAAATCTTGCATTCAGGTTTACTAAAGGCATAAAAATTTTAACCGGAAGATAAGAACAACATAAATCAATCATTTTTAAAGCAAAAAATGCATATAAGAATAGAACTCACTGAGCCGTGCAACAGTGTCGATATATATATATATATATTTTATATACTTTTGGTGAGGCTGATTGCAATCAAAATAGCAGGTGCACATCTAGATGTTATAGCAGTCTTATATACAAAATTTCAACGTTCTGAGGCTAATAATATTTTACTTATGCGAGATACATACGTATGTACGCACAGACGTCCCGAAAAAATTTCTTCAGAATCCATTTTCAATCAGTTTCATAATTTTGTTTGTGTGGAAAGAGTCCTTCATTCTGTCCTTACGTACGCATGTCACGCAAAAACATCGTCAAATTACATTCGATAGCGGTCAAAATACACATTTTCATCGAAATATGATACCCGAAATTTTCTGCGATTACAATACTTCCTTTTTACTTCGTACAAGGAAGTAAAAAAGTATAAAAATAAACAGCTTAAAAATTTATGTAGAGGTATATATGCGATGAGTTTAAAAGAATGATTTTACTGTAATAATAAGAAATATGTTTTTAAAAAGTCTACTTTTACAAGAAGAGGCATTAGTTGAGACACACGTAATGAATGAACGTCATTCTCAGACGTGTAGAGAAGACAAAGACAGATAATACTTCTACAGCATATTTATCTTTGTCATAACATCGCACATCACTCATAATTCATCTAGACAGAAATAATCTGCCATTTGCCATTTCCAATGCCTTCAACTAGTCCTACTTCATCTCGTCTTTTTTCAAATAGTGTGAAGAAATACTTTTTCAAGACAAGCAATAAAATGGGAGCATTAGTAATCAATACATACTTATCTCCCTGTTTTCCTCTTGCACTGTGCATCAATTATGTTTAGTTTTTCGCATCATATGGAATGATGATATGTTTTCATGTTAGAAGAATGAAAAATAGGATTAGGAGATGATTAGAAGAACAAAGCACCTAAATAAAAGTATCACCGAAAGTAAATAAATAAAATAATTATTCTTTAATATAAAAAATTCATAAATTAGATATGAATGGGGTATTATTATACATATATTTTTCTCGATCTTTCTTTTAATAGAATAGGGGCTATCTTAAAATTATGACTGCTTTATTTTCCTTTTATACGTAGGTCAATCAAATGTAAAAGGAGCCTTTAGTGGTTGAGAGTGGGGAAGGGTATTTGTGTGTGATTGGTCATTTGCAGTCGTTATGTGGGGATACCTAGAGTAGAGAAACCACGTCAGCCGGCTTGTCCAGTGCTTACATTAGTAGCCCTTACGATGAGTGAGAAGACTGTGCCCGTCTCTGTTGAGCAACGCATAATTATAAAGTTTCTCGTCTGCGAAAACGTGAAACCAGCCGAAATTTACCGCATACTGCTTGCTCAGTTCGGGGAAGCTACCCTTTCATAGTCAAGTGTGAAGGTTTGGTGCAACAAATTCAAGCAAGTGATGCGAATCAAGAGCATCCCCATCGTCCTCGCACCAGCATCGTCCTCGCATTGAATTCCGTCTCCGTCCTTCCTTTTATTCTACTGTTGAGCTGCGCACGCCGACATCACGCGTTTTGTGTACGCTCACGTCACCTCTGACGTTTTCTTCCTGATATTTGCATACGCATGACGTTTCTACTGACTTACGTGTTCATTGTACTGATCTCCAGACTTCCTTTTCTGCAATTTCATGGCTATCTGCTAAATTTTTACATTATTTCTTAAGTTTTGCACACCAGTGTATTTGGACGAGAAGGTGTTGGAAAAGTTAAGAAAAGCATTTGTATTTCATGAACCAAAGGGATCTTCAAAAAGAGGTCACCTGTGGCTTTGAAACTGGAGGCCGAGTGTGTAAATATTAAAATTCTACAACCCACAATAGAAACTTGACTTTGTGTAAGGTGCAAAGCCTTTCTCAATGCCACTAGTTCTGCTTGAAAAACTATGCTATCACTTAACAACCTACGACTCCAGGTTAATAGAACATCTTGATATTTAGAAGAAGGAAAAGACTATTACCAGTACCTGTATCTATTTTTGAACCATCAAGTTATAAGGTATATCTCCCACATTCTTAGCGTGCCTTCGTGGTGTAATGGCCAGCACACTGAGCCGGTATTTCAGAGGTCCGTGGTTCGATTCCCGTCGAAGGAATTGCATATTTTTCATGTCTCCTGCTACTAATAGTATAACCTAATGTCTCTACAAAGTGTCAATTGCTAAATCCATTTCAGGAATTGCGAATTTCTTAGATAAATTTTCTCCGATAGATCAAAAGAAGAAGATTCACAAATATTTATTGTTTGATATAATTCAAAGTCATTAAGATTAAAGTAATGTCTCCACAGATACTGTGGGTATCGTAACCTTACAATGTTAGGTACCTAAGCCTCTCTCTCAGTTTTTACTGATAATGTTGGAATTCCTGTGGTTATCTGCAAGGCCGCGGTTGAAGTTGTTTTATATGCTTTGCGTTTTCGGTGCATGAGGACTTTGCATTGAATTTAGAAGTTTCTTGGCTCTTTCTGTTATTTCCCCAAGTTGTTTGCTGCATATGATGTCTGATCTGTGTTACTCTTTGATACCATAATTTTAGAAGTATTCAAGAGACCTCTAGACAAGTGCGTCATGTTGTGTATTGAATTCGTGATCTCTGCGACTTTTCCTTTGATGTGTTTAATTTACGGGATTCAAGACAGTTGATTAGTAATGATTACACTTAGAGATTGAACGCTTTCTACAAAACTTACTAATTATCTTGTTTTAATGGGCGGTGTCGAACTACTACTATTATTTTGGTTTTTGTTGGAGAAATTTTGATTCTATGAAGGCGAGACCAGTTTTGAAATATATCTTAGCTATGCTGACCCCTGCTATCAACATTACGTCTGCCCGCGACTATAATGAGAAAATAATCCACGTAAGTTCTGATACTTATATCTGGGAAGTCATCAAAATGACTGAAGAGAGAGTTTACTATGAGATTCTAAAGAAACGGACCCAGATAAGATCCTTGGGGAAAGGCCTTTCTGCCTTGTCGAATAACACCCCTGTCATTATCTGTGACTGTAGATCTGTCAGTCAAATAAACGTTAATGAGGTTGTAGAGTCATTAGGTTAATTTTTCGAAGCAGCAGACATGAAGAATGAGCAACGCCTTCGCCGGAAATCGAACCACGGATGTCTCGGTTGCACGTCGAGCGTGCTGACCACTGCACCACGAAGGCATGCGAAGAAGGCAGGAGAAATACCTTATAAGGTCAAATAGAAAAATTGGACAATCTATGGTGATTAGCGTGTCAAAGACATCCGGCCACCTTCCTGTCCAAAGCTTCTTGAATATGTAGTGCTCTCATTAGTGTATGTATATCACGGCTTCCATCAAAAGTTGTATCTGTCAATTTTTTAAAGCATGTTCTGCTGATTTATTTCTAGTAAAACTATATTGCTCTTCTTGGAGTAGGTTATTTTCTGACAGAAAATGATTATGTTGAAGCAAAATTGTTTTTTCAAGAAATATTTCAAGCATATTGGCCAATAAGAAGAACATAGACCCGGATATTTGCCCCTCTTCAAAAACAGTGCTGCGTCTACAAGCTTAGTTCCCAGTGGAAAGTGCCTAAGTCGCCAACAGATTTGTAGTATTTTAAAATATCCGCAAAACGTCCTTTAATTCAAAATTCTCTTACATAAGCTTTGATCAGAACTGGGAAATTCTGATGCTTTGATTAGAGCTGACAAGTTCTGACGCTTTGATCAGTGGTGAGAAGTTCTGATTTGGTCCTTTTATGAAACGTCAACCTTCTGTACGTTCCAGTTGCTTTGAGAAATGGTAGGTAATGCAAATTCCTTGGTTTCTGAGCGAAACCTATACGGAACCGCAGAAAGCATCAGTTCCCAGTTTTTATTTCAGAGATGTGTTCAGTTTAACGTTTTCAGTAGTTTGAAGTGGTGACTATTGACTGTGCTGAGAAAAGCTGTGCTATTATACTGAGAAAAGCTGTGCGGATACTGAGAAAAGCTTTTGTGGAAAGTTTCAGAACTGTAAAATACTTTTCGGGGAAGGGACGTGTGGAATAAACTTTATCAAGCTATCATCAGTTCTGTATGCATTCATTCCATTAGGAAACCGCACGCGGAGAACCGTACAATGAAATATTATCAGCTTATTTCATTTCCTGTCTCTTTTTTCCCCGAAAATTAAACAGTTTTACAGTTATGTCTTTTGCACTCATTATAATAATCGAAAGTCACAAAAATCTCAGGTTTGCCTGAGATTCAAGCCTACAGATTCTTTATCAGATAATGAGGCCTCCATTTCAGTGTAAACAGAGGCGGAGACTATATTTTCTCATTATTACTCTATCTGACATTTCATTGCACAGTGACATTCCATAAAACTGCATTTTAATCGGCAATAAATCTAAAACAAATGTGGGGTGATAACAGATAATGCTGAATTAACTTTCTACATTAAAATTATATCTTATAAAAGCAACTTCTTTTCTTTCGTGCTTAACTTCTTCCAGTCACCGTTATTTAGCAGACTGCAACCGTAAATTTTCAAAAACCTTCGTAGAAACTGATGAAAAAATAACATCTAAATAGTTAATGGAATTTAAAACCAATTTCATGTGCACTTCTGAAATAAATAACTAATTGTTAAACTAAATGCTAGTGCTAAATTATAAACAAAATTAATCATTTTAAAATTTTTAAAAAAATTCGCATTATATGTAACAGTTTAAAAGTTGTTTCTCGTTTATTTTGCCAATTCCTAATTTCCAGTTTTATAAATTCATTCCAATTAAATTTTTATTATTAGTTTATGTAGCATTATTCTTTTATGCAGGCTTTAAATAATGCTTTCAGTATTATTTTTTGTAGGATTCTAAAACTTTTTAATTCTGAAACTTAAGATCCTAATACTAAGAGAATTTTATATTAAAGGACATTTTGCGAATATTTTAAAATAATAGAAATTCAAATTTAAATTTCGTAATTTAAACCGTCTTTTAAAATAAGTAAACATCTGCCTTCTTAAAACGGCTCGCTTTAACAAATGGCATATACTAGGTTTGCTTTCTATAAGAGCAAAACAAAACTGTTTTTGTTGCTATATAAAGTAATGTAAAACATGGAGTTCAAGATTTGATTTTGAATAAGAAAATTATCAAAATTTATTCTTGACAGAAATTTGAGCTAATTCAGGCAGCTAGAAAACTGTACAAATTTGCAGAGTATTTCAGGTGCATACCGAAAACGTTGCGAATTAGTATGAAGCTGCGCATTCAAGCATGCTTTCTTATTTCAAAATTTTCTTGTATGCCACAACAAATACATCAGACTTCGAGGACTGTCTCAAACATTAATGCACTGTGGCCTTAGAGAAACTTACGGTGTCTGCCGAAAGCATCGCGGCAAAAACATCGCGGATGAAAACGTCGCGGAGAAAACAATGAAAGACGAAAACGTCGTGGGGCAAAACATCGTGGGAGAAAAGAAAGCGAAAACACCGCAGTTCTAAAACATCGTGGTACAAAATATTGTTTACAATATACAATTACAGCTTTTAAAATCTGAAAACTCATGTGTGCGAAGTTATCGTCATACGATTTAATACATACGACGTCATACGTTTTTAGGTACTTTATTTTTTACCACAATGTTTTCGACGACGATGTTTTTAAACTGCGAAGTTTTTGAACCGCTTTATTTTCGACCTCGATGTCTTAGAACTACGATATTTTCTCTTTCCTTTCTTTTCTCCCACGATGTGTTGTACTTCGACGTCTTCGCCCTGCTTTGTTTTCTCCGCGACGTTTTCGTTCGCTATGTTCTTGCCGTGATGTTTTCGGCTGTAACCAAAACCACTGGTGCACAGACACAGGAGTAGACTTTAGACCTTGCCAGACGGATGCGTTCTGAAGACGATAAAATATTGATAAATCACTTTCTTCACTTCTACTCGGTCACATTATTAGATAGATTATTTCTACTTAAATCTAACTGCATGTTTTTGATATCATTCCTATTTATGTTATAATATATCCTGAATCAAGAGAAATGATCCCACTCAGGTTAAGCGTTGTTCGATCTTGATGAACATTTCCATGAACAACGATGATACACAGAGAAAAGAGCTTAAAATTCGATAAAATTCAATCCATTTATAAAATAAATACAGATAAAGAACTCTTAAACTTTAAATAGACCTGAAAGACGACTTCAGCAACAATGCATGAAGACATTCACTTCGGTTTGTCATGGTCCTATGCAAAAGTTGAGTATTGTCCTGAGGAATCTTCCTGATCCCAAATATTCTGAATAGTCACGCATTAAAAAACTGTCATTATTGCACTATGCTGACATATGACTTTTAGATAGCAATGACAAAATAATAGGTCGCAAGTTCTGCGAAGAATGGTTAAATATGGCAGGGTATTTTAGTTAATATGTAATGTATAGTCACGTATTTTTGTTTGGAATTTAGTTTGTGGGAATGTCTTTAGAGTTTTAAAGCAATATGAGAATTTTCAATTTCAGAACTTTAAATAAATAAAGGATTATAAATTTCTCTAAGCTTACGTTAATATCAAGCATGTAAAACAAGTTAAAATATAATTATTTCTCTTTACACTTTGGTAAGAAATAATGATATCACCGCTAATGTTTGGTGAAAGAAAATAATTGTTGCGTGCGTCCGAATTCGTAATAGATTGAATGCACTAGCCCGATAAAAGGTTAATAAAATTTATTTTTATCAAAAGAAATACATCAGAACGCTTGAATAAGTAGTTGACCCCTATATATTAATTTAATCGGCGAAGCCAAGCAAGGGCCTAAAGTATTGCCAAGCGTAGTAGCTCAGAGAGAATGTAACCACTAGCCAAACGCGCGCTAGTCAGGAATTCAGACTCTCTCTCTCTCTTGAAGTCGGTGAAGCATCGACTTAAACAGTACTCTTACTCATTAGTATTAACTGCGTTTCTGAAATTACATTCTGACATGAAATTGGAAGCTGAAATTAGAATCCACAGGAAAGAGGCAAAACTTAAAATAACTTTTAATAAATTTAGGATAAACCTTAATCTTCCGCTGCCAGAATTTAACTGCTCGAAGAATAAGGTCTCAAAACGACCTTGTTTAAGAGCGTAAATTCTACAAAACTCTCTCATCAAAGTTTTTAACTTGTAGCAAGTGAGCTTTCTTGAATTCATCATTAAAACTTTTCTTGTTTAGAGCCAACTTTACACAATATCTAAAGCTATACCGAAGCTAAGAAGTTTATGTTCACAAATTTTAACAAATTGACTGGGACAAACATGTTATTCTCAGTTGAACAGGTTTACAGAGCCTTGATACTTCCGCAAATTATCTGAAAGGAAACTACGTTAGTGATATTCATTCATAAATCAGTTCCACTTGGTTTCCAACCCTCTTTATTGAAATTATTTTTGGCCCTCAAACACTTTCATTCACACCAAACTTTAAAACCTCTTCTCCCCAGCTCTCCAGAAATTATTCTGAGTGAAACCAGCTTTTTATTTGTTTTTCCGCTTAGATATACTACCAATATCCAACCGCTACGATTTGTTAGAAACTAGACATTCGAGATCTCAGAAGACTCCTTAAACACAAAGCTAGTTCTAATGTACTAACATAAGAGCTTAATTTAAAATTCTTAAGTGAAGCCTGAAGAACCTAACTTTAAACACATTTAATCTATACTTTCATTCAATTCATCTCTTATACAAAGTATTTAGAGTCATGCTTGACCCAAACTTACATTTGTACAAGTTTAAATTTTACAATAGTTTAAAAGCTGACATTAGCATTTCTACATTCAATAGAACATTTTAACATACAGTATTTTAAAATTCATTTTATATCATTCGTTACAGTTGCTATACAAAATTCACAAAGTTTTGCTACAATCTTTCTTTACATTAACACATCTGAAGTCTTTCGACTAAACATATTCACGAATTAGTTTCTCGCAACTTGAGAATTCTCGAAAGAAAGTATTTACAAAATAAATTCTCGCCAACTTGCGAATTCAAAAATCTTTTCTGTTTAACAGATAGTTACAATAACATTCTCGCAACTTGGGAATTCAATTTCTTACTTTAAACAGTATTTAGACCTTTAAACACATGAAATAAATCGAACTTTCAGTACAAAATGGAAAATAAGGAAAATTTACAATTATCTTTTTTGTATCTATACTCCTCCATTCTTTTATCACAAAATTCTTGTCAAGTTGGAGATTTTCAACTTTGGATTCTCAGTCGTCTCGGGCGGCTGGGATTCACTTCCTACCCCTCTTTTCTTTTCCTTCCTCGGGCGTTGAATCGACCTGCCTTTCTTGTTGGTTGAGGATTCAGGAACTCTAGCTTCCTATTTGCCCTGTAGTTATCCGGACCCTGCCTCGGAATCTTTCAATCCTCTCTTAGCTTATTTGGCTTCCTGAAAAGGAATGGATCTTGCCTCGTCGAGTTGTTTTCTTCTCGTAGATCTCAGCTGTCATATTCCTATAGTTTCTCTCGAGGTAGTTGGCTTCGGTTGTGGTGCTAAACACTTTCTTTACTTATTTTCAATCAGCCCTTTCCGCTTTCCCATCGGCGCTGGCTTCTGTTAAAGGGAACTTTTGTCTGTTTCGTTCTCTTCATCGAAATCCAAATTCTTGGAGCGCTGCCAGGAACCTGCAATAGATCTTTTAAAGTTAGAAAATCCGTACGACTATAGTACAGTTTCATCTGGTCGATGTTAGGAATTGTTTGCTGTCCATTTTCCGCTTTTAAGTAAAGCGTAGAAAATTTAATTTTCTCGATAATGAACGGCCCCTCAAACCTGGGCTTAAATTTAGCTACCCTATTTTTGGGGTGCGGATGGCAAAGAATCTTTTAGTTTTAGCACTTTCTGGCCTATGGTATATTCTACGTCGCGTCTCTTTCTATCATAGTATAACTTTTGTTTCGACCTTGCCGCATCAGAACTTTTGATGGCCTCATTAATAAATTTTTGTATATCATTCAATTTAAACTCTTTCTGTCCTTGTTGAACGAAAAATAGCTTATCCATGGGCGTTAAAGTTTTTCTTCCTAGGTATAAATCTTCGGGTTTTTTTGTGTCGTATCATGTTTTGCTGTTCTCAAGGCAAAGCCTAATTCATTGAAACAATTGTCCCATGGGTCATGATAATTCTTAGCATATCCCCGAATAATTTTAACTATATTCTTATTTACGCGTTCCGCAGTATTTGATTGCGGTCTATAATGTACCATTTTTAGATGGCGTATGCCAAGGCCTGCACACAGGTTTTCAAATAAATTACTTACGAATTCCCTACCATTATCTGATATTACTTTGCCTGGGGAACCGTATTTTAAAATATATTTATTTAGATACGAATCTGCTACTATTTTTGCTAAAGCCCGTTTAAGGGGAATTATTTCCACCCATTTTAAGAAATGATCCACAATGGTTAACAAGTATCTGTTTTTATTAATCTTTGTTCTAGGGTAGAGACCAAGCAAATCACTGCCAAACACCTCATTCGGGAAAGTGGTTTTTATGCTATTTAAGTACCCGACCGGGTTGTAATTAACATCGTTAATTAATTGACAAAAGTGACATGACCTGACATACGCCGTCACTACTTTGCATAACTGCGGAAAATAACCGCTTCACGGACTCTTTGCAGGGTTTACCTATCACCAAGATGGGCTCCTAATTTCGAGTCAAGGAGCTCCTCTAGAATTTTCAAGCGTAGACTCGTTGGGACTACCGGCCGCAATTCTTGATTATCGTTGGTTGGTTTCGTGTAAAAGAGCAATTTATCTATAATTTCATAATAGGCTGCCCTATTGCGAATAGACGTGAAGTCTATATGTTCAAAATTTTCGAAATCTTCCAGATAACCGTTAATGTCTTTAAATTCTGGGTCCGTTTTTAATTCGGTAATTATTGCTTCTCGGGATTCAATTATTTCGCAGTTAGCATCCTACATTTAATTGTATTTCCGACTGCATCGATCTGTATTCTGGATAGTGCGTCTGCAACTACATTTTCTTTCCCCGGCGTGTGTTTTATTATTAAATTAAAACTCTTGCAGTTTTATTGTCCAACGTATGAGCCGGGGCGAAAGATTTTTACCGAAGTATAGGCGACCAACTGCCTCGTGATCTGAATACACAGTTGTAGGGCACTTCCAAAGTACACACGAAATTTTTGCACCGCTAATAGGACAGCGAGGGTTTTCCGCTCAGTTGCAGTATAATTTCGTTGAGTTTGATTAAACGTCTTGCTAAAAAAAGCCATTGCCTGCCCTTTTGGGGAAAGAACTGCGTAGTCTGACGCGTCTGCTGTAATTTCCAAATTTTTCCAAATCCCCTTCCGGGAATTTGAAAACAGGGGCGTAAATTAAGGCGTGTTTCAATTGTTCAAACGTCGTGTTCGCCTTAGCTGTCCATGTGAACCTAGTCTTTTTTCGTTTAAGCACCAACAAGTGTTCAAATATGTTTGCAAAATCTTAAATGAATACTCTATAATAGGAACACATTTCTAGGAAGGATAACTTTTTAGCCGTATTTGGCGGTGGATAACTTTTGATCGCTAAAATGTTAGAGTTGTCAGTTTCAATACCGTTTTTTGAGATTTTATAGCCGAGGTACCTCAATTCCTTGGCGGCAAATTTGCACTTTTTAGGATTAATTTTGAGGCCTGCTTCATTTAATAATGTAAAAACTTTCTCTAAATGTTAATGTATTCCTTTAGGGTTTCGCTTGTCACAGTAATATCATCGAGATAAATGACTGAACGTTTTAATAAGACTGGCCTTTAAACAATATCCATAACTTTTTTAAATGTAGTCGAAGCTGCATTAAGCCAAACGGCATTCTCAAAAGGGCGCACACTCCTGGCTTTGTAATAAAAGCTCTTTTTTCGACATCCTCGGGTTTTACTGCAATTTGAAAATAGCCTGACTTTGGGTCTAAAGTTGTCATATATTTAGTTGACCGAATGTTTCTTATAATTTCATCTATTATCGGGAGGGTATATGTGGGGTATTTCGTTATGCTGTTTACTTTTCGGTAATCAATAGCGAATCTCCCGGCGTTCGGATCTGCGGGTGGCAGTTCATAATACTTTCTACATAAAACTACAGGACTAGCATAGGGGCTGGTACTTGACGTTAATTACCTTGTTCTCGAGCATTTTTTTAATGTGTTGCTCGAGAATGTCTTCCTTCACCCGATCATACCTATTTGGGTTTGAGCGAACTGGTGATTCACTACGATTATAGATAGCGTGAGATAGAATCTGACAGAAGCCAGGCTTCTCGTCAAATAATTAAGAAAAATTTCTTACCAGTTATTGAATTTTTTTCATTTTCTTGTTTTTGAGGTGACTTAAATTCACTTCTGGACTGCGGTTTTTTCTTTTTGCATTTTGTCCATCTTGACTTGTAAGGTAGAATCTTTAAAATTAATTTTTGCGCTAGCTGCTTGTAAGAAATCAACCCCGAATCTGACTGTGGTTAATAGATTCTTTACTACGAGAAAATTGATTTTTTGAACCTCATTTTTTTAACGTGCAGCCCCACTTTTCCCAAGCACACACACTTTTTGCCTTGGGCAGCAATCACGCGTTGTCCCGTTGCCTTAAACAACCTATAACGACGAAAATGCGTTTTAAAACATTCTGCGGGAGTAAGCTGCACTGAGCCCCGGTATCCGGTAAGGCAGTTAGTAGTATTTGGATTTCCGGCAAGGCTAAGTTTTGTACCACTACCAATTCAGTTTGATTTCTGAGGGATTTACCTTCTCAGACCGTGACTTCACCCTCCTTCCGTCACTGTGATTAGTTTATTTTTTTTTCACCCGCTTTGTCCAACTGCTTCTTATTTCGCCACGCTTTAGTTTGACCGGCTTTCCTCTTATCCGGCTTTGCTGCTTTCCCCTCTTGCCGATAGGAATTCTGCTGACCTTGAGGTTTCATTTGAGCAAGAAACCTTTGCCTAAAATTGTTCGCACGCGCGTTTTCGGCCGTTCGCCTACTCTGAAATTTTACAGCTACTTCGAATAAGCTTTTCGGCGTTTGAGGATTTCCAACTTCAAGAAAATCTTTAATTAACGGAAGCAACCGCGACAAAATTATTTCAATGATTTCCTTATAGGGCCTTTTTCCATATAGTAATTTGACAATATGGATCTTTCTTAAGATAAAATCTGTTAATTAGTCGAAATTAGTTTGATACTTACTAAATAATTCTCATTCCAATCTTGCGCGGTCTTTTACAACTGGGAATGCTTTTAATAGCGAATTTTTAAAATTTCCAACGTGTACGTTACGGGTCCTGAATCCCCCAAGAAACTATTGACAATATTCTTGTACCAGCTGTGGGCTTGACCTTTTAAGTTCGACGTAGCGATGATAATTCTCTGTGGCTCGTTGACATGATATAATGTGAAGTGTAGAACCAGCTGCTCCAGAAAGGTCATTAGGGATCCTCTTCCGTCAAAAGTTGCTGTTGATTTCATCGCCGCTCTCATAGTTTCCACTATAAATCCGAATCCCTCCATGGGGTTTGGTTGCGGCTGAGGGAACTGAAAGGTGGGAGGGGTCAACGAGAAATCTTCGCTACCTAGCGGCATGGTTCGTTCAGAACAAGTTCGGGCGCCAAATGTGGGATTTTACTTATTTAATTCCAAAGTTCAGATTTAGAACCCCACAAACACTAACAAGCGAATAATCGCTTAAGTGTGTGCTTAAGTGTGTGAATGAACACGTAAGACTTAAGAAGGGTTAACTATCCTTTATTTTTCAGAATAATTACCATCAACTCCTACTTAGAGTATGCACAAAGCCTCTACTTGGACTTGAACTTAAATAACTACGAATGTAAACTAAACTAAGCTCAACCAAAGCTATCTGAAAGGTATAGCCGAATCTATCAGAATTCTAAGTAGTTGGCCTCTATATATTAATTTAATCGGCGAAGCCAAGCAAGGGCCTAAAGTATGGCCAAGCGTAGTAGCTCAGAGAGAACGTAGCCAAAAGGCAAACTTGCATTAGTCAGGAATTCAGACTCTCTCTCTCGAAGTCGGTGAAGCATCGACTTAAACAGTACTCTTATTCATTTGCATTAACTGCGTTTCTGAATTACGTTCTGGCAGGAAATTGCAACCTTGAAATTAGAATTCACAGGAAAGAAGCAAAACTTAAAATAACTGTTAATAAACTTAGGATAAATTTTACAATACTTCAAACTACTAAAAACGTTAAAATACAACGCAATGCAAAGCGTTATCTAAAGAGTCAGCTTATTATCTAATGACTCAGTTCTCATGGAACTACATAAATCGCAATATCAATAACTAAGCAACTAACTAAACAGCTGAGCTGAGAAGTTTCTTTCCGACTTTAAATAGTTTTCAACCGGTCGCGCGAGATAGTTCTAGCCCTTTCTGCTTCTCGATATTTGTGGAAACTAATAAGAGGATGAAATTACGGTAACAGCTAACATAGTGGTAAATTTCTTTTATTAAATTTAAATACAAATTACCGAGACATCTTTTTATTCAATGTGAAAAGCACGAACCCTTGTAATTTTAAATTTCTGGCATAGCTTGCTCTTAAAATTTGTCTCGCGCTGCATTGCGTAGGGAAATAAAACATTTTTAACTCTACTAAAATTAGTTATCTAAGTGCAAAATTCTTAGCATAATAAAACAATCCAATCTCGTGAGTTTTATGAATGGCTTTTATTCTATTGCTTTTTTATAATGAGAGCAATTCAAGTTTTTTAAAAATATGACAGTTTCTGAATTTACGTTTGCAGAGTTTCCTATTATTATTTTTACCAGTATGTTATGTATGTTATAAGTTCACAAATACTTTAGTAACAAGTCATTCTTTAAGAAAGAAAATTTATGCTCAGTTTATCTTCAATTCCCTTTGCTTCTTTCATGATAATTCAACCTTCATCTATATAAATACATATGTGTCTGTTGTCATTTACCGCAAAAGAAAGAAAAAGAAATTTTTCATCAATTCCATCTGAAATTAAAAATGTGAAGCTGTACGCTATTAAACTTCCCCAATGTTTAGATTTTTTATTTCAATTATTGACAAAACTCATTGATTATTAAATCAAATATATATTGTCTTCAGTTTCATTCTTTAGAAATTTAGATTTCTAAACATTACACTTTTTTTTGCAAAGGCTAGGCTAAAAGTTACAAAAAACTAAAATCTTACAAACAAAGGATTACAAGCAACAGAACAAAGAACAAAAAGACCAAGTCATTGCCTAAGAAGCGCTCTTGCCTCCCAGTATCTCGACTTTTCTGTTAGCGAAGAAGAACGAACCACGAAGAGCCCCGCGTACATTATACTTGTATTGTACCCAAGCCATAAGAGCCATTAAATGTTTCCTGAAACGCTAGTAACTATTTTTCGAGGCTAATTTTAAGAATTAGTTATTTTGCCCGAAAAAAATGCATCAACATTTATCGTTGTATTTCTAAATGCGTTGTATTAGGAATTCATTATCATCACCCGAACTTCAGATTAAATCCTACTTTAATTTCATGCTCTGTTAGAACAGTTCATTATAAAGAAAAGACGGAAACATTCCTGATTTCAATCTCGAGAAAACAATTAAATACTTCACAGTTCGATGCTTTTCTTTCAAATCAAAGCAGGACTTCTTTACGAGCTTGATAAATTTCCATCAACATAAAGGCTAATACCTCATGACACAAATTTGGTTATCTAAAGGCAAGGTAAAAATTAAACTTTTCAGAATTGTGTAATGTCATTATTGAAATAGTTTTTGTAAGAAGCGTTTCTCTCTTTTGCTTTGTGGTTTAAAAATTTTTATGGAACAGACTGCATAAATAACAATTATAAACCAGGATATAATTAAAAAGAATGTAGTTTATTCAGTAACGATTTCTTGAAATTAGATCAACAAGTAATTTAAAAAAGACATATTATGGATTATTTATTTAAATTCATGAAATCTATGCTATTAAAATCTGTGCGCTTCTGTTTGTTTGTTTGTGGCATTATCTTCTCTGGAACGGCGGGGAGATGAGTTTCGAGAGAGGTACCTCCGGATTGCAATGATTCATGGGAAGCCATTTCGACTATTCTCATCTTCGTACGACTTTAATCACGAGGGATATTATTTAAAAACTCTAAAAGCACCAATTTTCGCGCTCATTTTTCCGAACGCTAATAGTCTCGCACGGTGTAGACAAAAGTCTGTTTTATTTCGAAAAGTGTTGCCACTGCTCGCACTCAAATCATAGATTTTTGTGAATAAAAATTTTGTAAGTTTTACAATATATGAAATAAAAATAGCAGTGCCAAACATTTAATATATTATTACGGATTCCAAAAATTCGTGGGAAGCCATTTCGACTATTCTCATCTTCGTACGACTTTAATCACGAGGGGTATTATTTAAAAACTCTAAAAGTACCAATTTTCGCGCTCATTTTTCTTAGTGCTAACAGCGCCGAGCGTTGGATATAAAAATGCTTTATTTCAAAATGTGTTGCTACTGCTCGCTTTCAAATCATAGAGTTTGTTAATCAAAACTTTTAAATTTTACAAAATATGAAATTATATACAGCATTGCTAAGCATTGAACATATTATTATTATGTCATATTCTGACGTTGAAGGAAGCAATCTTGCAGAAAGAAAAAGGGCCTAACATAATAATATTTTTTCATGTTATATACGAGACTGGATGAAATGCCAACAAATCTCTATGATACAGTCAATCATTTCCATTATTCGAATTAATTCATCATGAGACCTTTATAAAAATCTTCATAACAAAAATTGGCTCACATTGCTGATACAATGATCAAAAGCATTAATATGTTTAGTTTATTTCTCTGTTAATAAAAAGCAGCAACTGTGCATGTAATGAATCTGAAAATAATGAAAACTAATACATGTCTACATTGTTGTCTAAGCAGAAATAATGCATGATTTTAAAATAGATATTAGAATCTAGTGATTGTATATGTATGATTTAAAATACTAATTATTTAATATATATTAATAATTTAAAAAAGTCTGAAGGCTTTTAGATTTTAAATTACGTCCAAAGCGGCGTTTTTTTATATTTTGCATGTTACCTTTATTTTTTAAATATCATGCTCTTCGTACTTAAACCATAAAATTCGGTTCAACAGCAGCATTGCAAAATAATTTTGAAATGAGCATATCTTAGAACTTCCGATAGAGTCTCGCGAGCTGGAGATAAAAATGCTTTTTTTTTTGTACAGTGTTGCCATTGCTCGCTTTGAAATCGTTCACTTTGTTAATGAAAAATTCGTTGATGTGTTACAAAATATGAAATCGATAATAAAACAAATTTCAAATTCAAATTAGGGCTTCCGCATGCCCATATTCTATGGAAGATTACGTTATTCAAATTTTGATGACTCTACATACCGTTGTTTTATCACAAGAAATATGCATGGATTCATGCAGATTCTTCATTATTTAATTTCTTTAAATATAATACAGGGTGATAATATTTGGTGGCAGCAATTCGGAAAGTGAGTTGCCATTTACAGTTTTCAACGCAAAATGCCAAAACGAAATTAATAGTACTTCAGGGCAAATTGCCCTTTTGGACTAATAAATATATATATTAATAATTGATTTCAAATAATAAAAATAATAATTGTATTTATTTAAAAATTTCGTAATCGGTTAACAACTTCCACTTGCTTACTGATAATATAAGTCCGCCTATCGATGGTGAAGGACAATCTGTTCCATTCGAAAAAGCGGCAAACAATTGATGACACGATATGCTACTGCCACGTTAATTCTTTTATTGATGATGAGAAAATGTTGTTATATCACATTAAATTTAAATCATGACGTCATAAGTGACAAATGATTTTGTTTGCTGGTTTGGCAAACAAAACATTATTTATGAATTGATTGTTGCTTGGAAAGAATGAACCGATTTCAATCATATTGAAATGTTTTTATACATTTGCTTTTCAGGGGTAAATAGAATTTGTAATTTTGCTTCGCTTCCAGTCCGCTCATTTCGTGAGCTTGTCCGCAAATATTAAATACATTTTCCTACAGTTCAAAAGAGCGTTGTCTCATTTTTACAGTGCAAAAAAAAAATTCAAAATATACGGAACTAAGTTGTTCAAAATTTGATAGTTCTCTAGGTACCATTGGTTTTCACAGGGCTAGAAACACACATGCATTCATGGAGATTCTTCATTATTTAATTTCTTTAAATATAATGCAGTGCGATAAACTTTGGTGGCAGCAATTTGAAAAGTGAAACGCACTTTTATAGTGAACCGAGGGAAAATGCTGTTTCGAGACTAATAGCCCTTCTGAGCTAAAGCCCCTTTGGGCTAAAAAGAAAAAGAAAAGAATTATTCTTAAAGCAAGCAAAAAGTAAGAAAACAAGCATCTAGAAGTTATAAAGAATTTATCCTGTCTTTTAGTTATTTGTTTCCCATTAATTAAACAACATAAGTCTTCGTTTTTCATTTAGTGTACTGCACTTTAATATAACTTTTCCTTTTACGAACTCTGAGGATTCTTTTCAGTTTTCACCAGGGCGGTAATGAAACTAACTAATAAAATTGAACGTTTCATCAATGTAATTGTTTCTCACATCTTAACGAAAGGGAGTACTATTGCAGAGGAATCTGAGAGGGCTTTTCTTCGATTATTTTAACTTTTTACGATAATAGTTAACGTTCTCGAATTCAGTACAATAAATATCAACATTATTTCTTCTTACACAACTCTTAATAGTTATACGTTTGTTTTTCTTTCTGTTTTGCGGTATGCAAAGTGGAGTATTTCAGCGTCGCCTAACGCATGTTACTCATTGCCAAACTGTAGTGATAAATTTTAGACATTTGTACATTTAACTGCACTTTTTTAGTACCCAATATCGCTAATAATTGACAGGCACATTTAACAAGGTGCATGCTTCCAAATACGTCTTATACGGATATCGAATGTAAATCTCGTGAAATGAGTATATGTTATTTCTTCATTGCCTTATAAAATAGATATCGATACACGATTCTATAATACGAATTACAGATTATTCAGAAAGAATTTAAGTCCATTTCGTCCAATACGACGAAGGCCTTTATTAAAAAAATTAATCACCAGTCTCATAATTTGAGATTGAATCATAGATATGAATGGCATTTCTATTTCCGGCATGCCTTTGCGGTGTAACGATAGCACACTCGGCGCGTATTCGAGATGTCCAGGGCAGGACATTGCTTATGTTTCACGTCTCCCGCTTCAAAATAACGTAATGGCTCTACAATGAGACCGAACTAAAAGGTGGGGGACGATAATTCGTCACCACCAGGATTTGGAGATTGGGTCAGCAAATCCCCAATCACTCGACCCACCTAACTAAACACTTAAAAGGCCACACCGAAGTATATAAGGTAATTTCTCCCTACTTTCAGCACTCCTTCGTGATGTAACAGTAGCACAATCGGCGCCGCGTATTCAAGGGGTCCAGATCCGAGTCTGGGAGAGGGCACGGCTCAGTTTTCTCCTGCTCTCCTTCTTTAAAATAACCTAATGATTCTACAGATGATTTACAGATGTTCAATGTTAAATATAGTCATTATAATGTAGGCTAGTATGCGTAGAAGTTTTACCACACAATTAAAATCATCCACTTCAGCGATTCCAAATGTTATTTGAAAACTTCAGAAGAAATCCACTGTTGGTGCTCGTAAACTCGAAGAAAATTGATCATGAATTGTACTGTGATGTATGAATTTAGAGCTTAAAATCTCATACACTCT
>KK116753.1:266968-292912 GCA_000611955.2 Stegodyphus mimosarum | reverse complement strand
CTCTTTCCTGTTAGTGAGTTAAATGAATTTTTAAAAGTCTGTTTCTCGGGTAAGTTACTTTTTCAGTCCTTTTATTACGACAAATGTGCTTATAAACATTTCTCAGAAGATGATTTTCCCACTGTATATTGGTTGAGGTTCCTAAAACTCAACTTAGAAAACCATATAATGAAGAAAACCTGTTTTCTAAATCTCAGAAATTTTCCCGAGCAATTCAATTGTCTCCGTACTTACTTCAATATTAAATTTGCGTGATATTTGAATTGAAGAAACCAACCGTACAAGAAGCACGTGTGTTGTCCTTTCTCATACTTTTTGCCTAAAATCTGAAGAATTAACAATTGATAGACAACAACCGTTTATAACTTTACATATTACATATAGTATAGATACAATATGTTTAATGAATTTTATCATTTTTTATTCTCATCAATTAATTTCTCAAAATTAGAGATTGCAACACTCTGTGGATTTAGTGAAAGTTTGCAAGACCTTCTGAATTAATTAGTTCCCAAAATATATATAGAAGAGTTTTTAGTAGAAGAGTTAACATATAACTATCTGGCAGCGTAATATAAGCGATTAGTGTGTCACTTTTGTTTATTAAATATTGTTGCGTGCGTGCGCGTTTGTAATGGATTCAATTCACAAGTCGTTAAAAATTTAATAAAATTTATTCTTTTCACAAGAAATAAAACAAAATGCTGAAATATTTCTTCAGAGATATTCCTACAATATCACAATATCTCACAGCAGTTACATTTAGAACTGTTAAAAACGTTAAATAGAACTCAAATTCAAACTGCAGAGAAACTAATTCTGTCTCACTGCGAATTTGCTATAACCAAATAACAGCGCTAAGTAAACAACAGTTCTCTTAATCCAGCTACAAATGAGCTGAGATGTTTTGAATCTGGCTTTTATAAGCTTTTTAATCAGCACGAGAACATTCTCTTATTTTCTTGATTTTTCTGGATTACAAAAGCAATAACGAGACATTTATTTATTAAATATTAAATACAGGCGTTCTTGTATTTTTATTTTTCTGGCGTAGCTTTCTCTTCAGTTTCGTCATGCTCTGCGTCACGTTCCACAGGAAAACAAAACAATTTTAGATACAATTCTAAATAAATAGCTAAATAAATACAAAATCCGTAACACTGCCCCCCTTCCCAAGGACTGCACGTCCTGGGCAGTACCATCTCTGGACAGGAAGCCAAACTTACAACTAAGGCATCAATGCAAAAACAAATATTACATTACAAAAACAAACAACATAAACACTAATTACATTATGTAACTTAAAAGATATCAAATACTCAATACAAATCAAATACTATCAATACAAATCAAATAGTAAATAAAAATGAAATACTATCACATACTAAATACAAATAAAATACTTACAAATCAAATACTATCAAACGCTATCAAATACTAAACACAAAAAATACCATGGTCTTATACTATTTACATTACTATTTCCAATTATTTACACTACGTACTATGGAAATGGTAAGGAGCTAACCTATTGTAATCAACGACTTTAGGTTTAGAGTTCGATGGCCTACGGATCCGAACCACGACATCGCTAGGCCTGTCTAGGATGTATACAGACTATCCCAAGGTGACTATAGTTTCGGACAGAGTACTTTTCGTCGATTCGAATTCCACAACCGCACCTAGTCTCCTTCGTTGAATCGATGTTCAGTAGCTCCGGTGTCTATCGGGTCTTTATCTTCTCCGTCGCTAAGTTGACTCGCCCTCGTGCAAAGTTGTGCAGGGGCCTGGAGATCTTGAATACATTCCTCAGCCGATAACGGTGCATCCGGAGGGCGTCCAAACAAAAGATCCCATAGCAGATGAAGGTGACGACCGATGGGCATCTGGGATGGAGAATTGCTGGTAGTCTCGGGCTTCTCTTCGATCCTAGTATGATTTCGGCAGCTTTCTAAGCCGGGTCTTTCAGATAATGCGTCGGCATTTCGAGGTGAGGATCTCTTTTGCTGATGGATAGTTATGTCCTTTGATGCTGAAAACAGTTTGTTGTCTTTGAAGTCCGAGGAAATATTCTATTTCCTTAAAACATCCAATCCAAGTATGCAAGGATCTGTAATATAGCCATAAATACCGTGCGGTGGTAGGCGACACTTCTAAGCGTAATGTTCATGTTTAATTTCCCATCTATGTCGATTTTATTACCAGACGTAATCCGGAGGGTAACACAGAATGGCTTCCAAATCAGCTTATCTTTAAATTGTTGAGCTAAATCTTTCCAAATGATGGTAACATTAGCTCCTGTGTGAATGACCATATTCAAGGAACTCCATAGATATGCCCATTAATGTATAATCCATTACTGTTGCCATTCACATTAAAAATGTTGAGTGCTTTTAAAGGGTTTTTTTTCACTACCGCTCAAACTCTGGTCCACGATGTGATCATTAATTTGCTTCCTGCGTCATTGCTTGAAAATGGTCTTATTTTCTGTACCCCGGGGTGTTCTGCAGTTCCTGCTGGTCTGCTGCTTGAAAGAGCACAATTAAAATTTTTATGAAAGTGATGCATCATGGCATAATCTTCTCTAAATCTAGGTAAGTTTGGTATCAAAATGTTCAGGATGAGGTTGGCATTTCGATGTGGGATTTATTTTCAGCTTCCAGGAATTGAAGTGGTGGGTGATTTGGTTTACTGCAATTTCTAATTTGTCTACCGCCAGTTGAGGCTTCAGGGACTTGGTTAATATAGCTGTGTCGGCTAAAAATTTTACTGTTTTGGTACAAATAGGTATGGTCATGTCATTCGTAAATATGTGAAATAAAAATGGTTCTACCGCACTTCCTTGCGCTACACCGTTGCGTTTCGTTTTTTAGAGGAGAGGGTATTATTCACTTTGACTTGGAAGGTCCTATTCTTTAAATAATGTTTGATGAGTTTGATAAAGTTAATGGGCAGATGAGCAAGGTATAGCGTAAAGAGTAAACCCTCATGCCATACCCTGTCGAATGCCTTTTATAAACCTATGAAACAACTCGCAATAGTGTTCTTTTTGCTGAAGGCATCTGATAAATATTCTCTAACGTTGAGCTGTTGATGTACAGTGCTGTGGCCTTTTCAGAAGGCGAATTGCTCTTTCTGTATGATCTCTTTAGTTTCAAGGTAGTGGAGAAGGCGTTTTTGGAGGACTCTTTCGTAGAACTTTCCTAGACTTGGGAGCAAACTGATCGGTCTGTAGGAGTTTAGATCCTTTGGGTTTTTACCCAGCTTGACAAAAGCAATTACATTGGTTTGTTTCCACTGTCCAGGAAAATAGTTTAATCTTAGGCAGGCGTTAATTAAGTTGGTGATGAGAACAATATAATTTTTGGGTAATTCTACCAGCGCTTTGTTGGAAATTTTTCATCGTAGCCTGGTGCTTTACCAGGTTTCAAATTTCTTATAGTCATACTTATTTCGTTGGGTGAGGTAGGGTTCAGGTGGTCAGAGCCAATTATGTCGTTAAAATGAATGTTAAAATTATTTACTTCTTCATATGTTTCCGGATCATAGGAATTATGGGTGGTGAATGTGCTTTCGAGATGATCTACCAAATCTTGAGCTGAGATAATTTGATACTGGCTTTTATAAGCTTTTTAATCAGCACGAGATCATTCTCTTATTTTCTCGATTTTTCTGGATTACAAAAGCAATTAAGAGATATGTATTCATTAAATATTAAATGCACGCGCTCTTGTATTTTTACTTTTCCGGCGTAGCTTTCTCTTCAAATTTGTCACGCGCTGCGTTGCAGGGAAAATAAAACAATTTTAATTACAATTCCAAATCAATAGCTAAATAAATATAAAGTCTGTGACAATATCATGTTCTCCGCACGTAAACCACATAAAATTCAATTTAATAGCAATATCACAAAACATTTAAAAACAGCATATGTTCAGAAATTCCGATGGACAGTCTCGAGCACTGGAGATAAAAATGTTTTATTCGTACAGTGTTTCCACCGCTCGCTTTGAAATTGTTGAGTTTGGTAATTACAAATTCTTTAAAGTTTTATAAAACGTGAAGTAGATAAAACAAATTGGAAATTCAAAATTAGGACTTTCAGGTGCACATGCTCGGGTGGAGGATTACGTTATTAAAACTTTTATTGCTCTAGATACCATCGTTTTTCCACAGTGCGAGAAACATACATACAATCATGCAGCTTGTTCATTATTTAATTTCTTTAAATATAATACAGGGCTCTAATATTTTGTGGCAACAATTTAAAAAGTGATACGCCATTTATAGTGAACAGACACAAAATGACGTTCCGAGACTAATAGCCCTTCTGAGCTAACGCTCCTTTGGGTTATTTATGTAATGCGATAACTGAAGCATTTTCAAGTCCAAAATTCACCATTCTAAAAGCTCATAACACGTCAGGAAACGAACCGCCTTATTTACTCGTATTAATAATTTAAGGTGTAAAGAACGCAATCAATAACGATAAATATAATTTAAAAATAACTTTTGCGTTGTCCCACATTTTTTATCCTAATAAAATAGATATAACTTTCTTTCCTTTAACCCTAGCTTTTTGATATTATGTCACAATATTTTGAAATAAACTTACGGAATATATTCTCAAAATATTTGTTGAAAATTACGAAGTTAATAAATTCTTTAGAAATATATATTTTCAGAACAGAAGACAAAGTAATTTTTGAAACAGAAACGCACCATGCTTCCAGTGAAGCTGGAAAAACTCCCATATTCAGAAGGCCATAAAACGATTATTAACACCGAGGCACTAACGACGGCCATCCATTTTAAGCACAATGGAAGAAAAATAACTTAATGTATGTTATCGAGTGCTTTTATTTCTCCTTGGAAATTACGAGATGGTTTTAGCAGAAGTTGGCAAAGGTTGGTAATGCTTCTGAGATTATGACGCTTTGTAAGGAAATATGAACATTTCTTTACAGTTATCCTTGTAATAATTTTTACATTCTTTGTTTACTGCTCCGTCCTTAGGTATTACATGGAAAGGAAGCAATGCCCAGAGAAGGTCTTTCTAAGGTAAACTGGATGGTATTCACGTTACAGCCGAGGAAAACCACAAAACGCCAATGCAACCAGCCCGTTCACCGGGACGCGAACCCTGGACCGCAGTTTTTGCATTAGTGGGAACACTTTTTTTTTTTTTGGATTAACCACTTTACTTTCAAAATTTGTGAAGTCCAGAATTTGACATTTTCATTTAGTTTTGCGCTGAAAAATTTAAGGATAGAAAACTTTCAGCTTTTACTTTACCTCTATGCTTGTCATCAATTGATATACATTTTTAAAAGAAGTTTTGACATAATTTCATTTTGTAGAAAATGTTTATGTCTTTTCTGTGATTCAATTCATTTTATATTGAATTGCAAAAAATCATTACTTCGAATTGCGTTACTATGCGTAACTGTGATTTTTAACTTTATATTGATTCATGCAATTTTCGTTTTGGTAACGTCACTATCCCGACACTCACCTCTGCAAGTGATCAATATAATTAAGAAACAGCGCAGAAATATCGGAATATGAATCAACTTTATTATCATTTTAATTACAATATTATTGTATAAAACGACACTTTTGTAATCTTATCAAGGTTAGCAAAGTACCTAATTTGACTCTTAAACTAAAGTATTGTTACGGATTTCGTATTTATTTAGAATTATAATTAAAATTGCTTTATTTTCCCGCTCAACGCAGACGATTTTTGAAGAGAAGGCTACGTCGGAAAAGTGAGAATAAAAGAACGCGTGCATTTAATATTTAATAAATAAATATCACGTAATTTCTCCTGCCATCCACAAAAATCGAGGTTTTACCAGAATATTCTAGTGAATAATTAGAAAGCTTATAAAAGCCGAAATTAAACACCTCAGCTCAGTTGTAGTTGTTTAAAGCGAACTGATCTTTGTTTACTTAATGCTGTGTTTGATTGTAGCAAATTCGCTGTGAGATTGGATTAACGTTATTTGTTTAGAATTGAATTAACGTTGGAGATATTGTGCAAATATCTCTGAGTAAATATTTCAGTATTTTGTTTTATTTCGTCTGAAAAGAATAAATTTTATTAACTTTTGAATGACTTGTGCATTCAATCCATTACGAACCCGTACGCACGCAAGAAAATTTATGTTTTATGAAATCAAAACACTTCCTTCAATATTTACTATAATAGGAAAACTATCTGATTTTATTCGATGACATCTGATGCACTCTTATCTAGCATTACATACACTTCTTTGTTCGTCGTTTACGCTATTTACCAGTTCTACGTTAATTTACACAATTTATCAGTTCCTTAATTGTTTACAAAATTTCTTTACATTTTCTATCCGTGCAACTTGTAACATGAAATAAATCAATATCCAGGTGACGTACAGACAGTTCATTTCTGTTTTCATGTTCTTGCAATCGGTGGCGTTTATTTCGAAGTTGTCATCTCAATGCGTATCTACGTGCATGTGGTTTCTTTCGCCTCAAATTTTGTAAATCATCATGATTAACCTTATATTAAGATACTTCAGTAAATTGCACTAACATATCTAGAAAACAAAACAAAAACAAAATCTCTTTGAATTTAAAAACGATATTAACGGTTAACGAATTACTTACAGTTTATCGCGAATTATTGAACAGCCTTCATGGCTGCCTGGACAGCCTAGATGAATATTGTAATAAGAAGAGACTGTTTTTGAAATTAATATGGAAAACTTTATAACATAAATTCTTAATTTTTTCCCTTTACTCCTAAGATTATTATCGCATATTTCAATCGCTATGACTTATCCTCACGAGTCTGCTTCTCTATCAATGTAAACTAATTCGATGAAAAATCAGCATACCATTTTTTTATGTTTATTTACACCCTCATTAGCATTGAATAAAAAACGTTTTACTCCCTTTTATGTACACTGATGCAAATACATTATTTTCCTTCTAAAATCTTAAGCACGGCAGACCAGGTCAGGATGCAAATCATCAGTCCTTCCATGAGTTCGATTCCACCAGCCACCACGACTTTTACATCACTTTCCCCTAAGTTACGAAGAAACGAAAATTCTCAAAAGATATTTCGCTGTAATCATTTCAAAAGAAACTTTACAATTATTTAAAAAATTAAGTTATAAGGTCTTTTTCCCGCCCTCTTCGCATGCCTTCGTGGTGTAGTGGTCAGCACGCTCGGCGCGTATTCGAGAGGTCCGGGGTTCGAGTCCCCGCGACGGCATTGCTTATTTTTCCTCTCTCCTGCTTCGAAATAACCTAATGCATCTACAGTGGCGCCCGAATAGAGACTATATAAGGTATTTTTCCCGCCTTCTTCGCATGCCTTCGTGGTGTAGTGATCATCACACTCGGCGTGTGTTCGAGAGGTTGGTGGTTCGGGTCCCGGCGAGGACATTGTTCATTTTTCCTCTCTCCTGCTCCGAAATAACCTAATGTCTATACAAAGTATCGGGTAAAATGTTTCCTACGTTTTTTCTTGTGAACTATTCGTTATATATCCCTAAGTGATGCACAAATTTTCAATATACAATTATTAATACATGAATCCCTCATCTTCTGTTTTAATGTTCTTTAAGGACCATCTCGACATAAGATCAAAATCTTCTGCGACTGTGGATCGTCCTAGAGAAGATTCACTTCACAGTATTCATTTCTGAATGTGTGAATGATTTTATAAAGTATTTAATATTATTTATATAAAATACCTAAGAACTCATGAAGGAAAAGCCTATATTTCAAACTGGTAATTATAATTGCTGTAATTGCTTGATAGCTATCGACATTTCTCAAGATGTTAATGACAATATAAAGGAGAATGAAATAATAATCTGCAACAATAGTTTTTATTTTATTCAGAAATGTATAAAGTTATTTGATTATGAGCCGTTTTACATTATCTGATGAGAACATAGTTATGAAAATAAAGTTATATCTTCTAATCTTCAAATCATGACACATATTTACATGTTGAGCAAGATATATTTTATTTTTTATTCACTTAAAAATGCATTGTTGCACTTCCGTTATTCTAAAAGTGATTTATAATAAAATGATTTTTAATACCTCATTTCAATACTCATTTAATGGTAAATATTTTAAAATTATTCGCAAACGTAGTTTTCTCAATAGCAGTGTTCAAAATTTTAATTGTTTCTAACATGTTAGCATAATAATGTTAATCACTGGCTTTGATAAGAGAAAATACAGCATATTCCATTTTTGAGAAATTTTTATTAACTATGATTATATTAATATTGCATAAAAAATAAATAAAATGAGTCTGAGAGAAAGCTAAGCATCCCTGACATTTAGTGTTATCTTGGGTACCTTTATATTATATGAATACATAGGTTCCACTATCCATGCAATTCGAAATCTGTGAGAAGATTTAAGTTGGAAAATAAAATTATTGTGCAGGATTGGCGTGGAACTTTACTAAACTTTAATGCAATCAAAAAATTGTTGCATATTCTTAACATCTTCATTCTCATTCATTATTAAATTTCTCGTATTTTAAAGACACAAAATCACTAAAAGTAACAGATTCCGATGTTGTGAAGTATGTCTCGAAAACATCCTTTATGTTGTTCCAGTCATTATCTAAGCAATCACGTAAATACACTGGTGTGCAAAAAATAAGGACGAAGTCGAAAAATTAGCATATCAGCTGAACGAAGAGGCAGAGCGGATAGAAAGACCAATCAGGAGATTAAGTAAGGTGATGCACGGTAGCACATGTTCAGATATGCAGGTAGACGTAATGGGGGAGTATCTGAGTAGTATAAAGCATGTTGTCGGTGTAAGATCAGTATTTCTGGCAAAGAGATAACACGCCGTATAGCAGTTAAAATCACACCGAGTTGCTGCCTCAGCGAGAAATGGCGAATAATCAATCTGTTAGACGAAATCTGGATGCTTTTACCCGAGGTCGAATCATTGGGAAGTTGGAGGAAGGCCGCAGTGTGACAAGTGTGGCTCAAGAGTTCGGAATTGCTCACAGCATCGTTTCACGACTTTGGAGACAATTTCAAACTACAGAACAACAATCCGGCGGTTTAGTAGTGGTCGTTCACGAGGAACCACACCCGCAGATGACCGGTATATTGCCTTACAGGCCAGAAGAAACAGGCGGCAGACAGCGGGAGAAATTACTAGACACACGACACAGGCGACTGGGCGACCGATATCGCGTTTTACCGTGGCCAGAAGACTGCACGGTGGTGGTCTGTTTGCACGACGCCCTGTACGGTGTGTACCTCTAACGCCTGCCCATCGGAGAAGGCGTTCTCTGTGGTGCCGGGAACACCGGAATTGGAGAGACAATGAATGGGGACGAGTACTCTTTACAGATGAGAGCAGATTTAGTCTGAGTTGCGATTCTAGACACATACACATCTGGACAGAGCGGGGAACACGCAATAACCCCTTCAACATCATCAAAAGGGACTGTTTTGGAGGTCGCGGAGTTCTCGTTCGAGCAGACATAATGCTTGGTAGCCGGACCGACCTTCATATCTCCCAAGGAGGTTCGTCACCTGGGACTGCTATTGTAACGAGGTTCTTCTTCCTTACATGCGTCTTTTCACAAGGGCTATGGGTCCTCAGTTCCTCTTCATGGACGACAACGCTCCACCTCATCGCACAGTTACTGTCGAAGAGCTGTTGGAGAGTGAAGATATTGAACACATGGATTGGTCGGCAAGGTCTCTGGATCTAAATCCCGTCAAGCATGTACGGAACTTACTAGGGAGACCCGTGGCAGCACGTAACTTATCGCCAGTAACGATTCCGAAACTGCGATTGGTGCTACAAGAGGAACGAGCAGCAGTGTCTCAACAGCTCATTAACAACCACATATCCAGCATGCACAAATGATGTGAAACCTGCCTAGCAGTCAGGGGAGATCATATCCCCTATTAAAGACCGGATGTTTCTTGCTGGACACCCATCACAGGGATGTTTCGGCCTTCAGTCGCATTGCGCTCCATGCTACTTTTTCAATAAAGCTTCTTTTTATCCTTCTGATTTCTCTTTTAGTAAGTGTTGCTTACATTACTCATGTCCTTACGTATTGGGGATCTTACGGTATTAAATGTGCTGATTTGGAAAGCTTTTGTACAAAGTTATATTGAAAAAACCGTCTCGTCCTTAATTTTTGCACACCAGTATATATCCATACTGAAGAGTAAGAATTCTGATTGCGTAGTAATAACTAAGAAACTTGCCAGTCGAGGTTGATTAAATTCCATTTTTAATTAAATTGACATTTGTGGCCACAATTCATTTGGCGCTATTGTGACTATTTCCAAAACATTTACATTTTTTATACTGTTGCGATAGGAAGAGAGAACAGCGAAATTGCATCCAATCAGCACACAGAGAGAAGATAAAAGTGCGCATTTATACAATATAGAAGATTGCCAAGAGAAGGTTTTGGTTTAGGTTAGAAAGGCTTCAGTTCTCAAGAGTTTACGTTTAGAATGAACTATGTCATAGCGTTACGCAAGCTAATGAAGATGCATTGATCTGGAAATGACACAGACCAGACTTGTTATTTTTAGAGTAAAAAGGAAACACCCAAATTAAAAATGAGGAATTATAGCCTATTGCTAAATTGAATTATAAAGAGATATTTTTTATCTTACGGAATTAAGAGGTTACCATTAGTTTAAACTGTCATTTTGATTTCCATATTTTATCTTGCATATATATATATATATATACATGTACACAGAGAGAAAGACAGCATTATTTTTTCTCATGTCTGACTGTACTTTAAAAAAACATCTGATAGAACATTAATTTTTAAATATTTCAGCCATGATAAAGCGCCAAAGAATGCTTCTTACTATCACAAAAGTGACACCATAAAGGTTTTTACTGCAGCTTTAAATTTTGTTATGATTTGAATCCGATGTATCAAAAAGAATTTCGTGCTAGACTTCAAATACGCAGAAGTTTATGACAAAACCTCGGAAATGTCATGAAATAACGTAGTTCGAAACATTACGTACAGAATGGAAAACTCCATAAAGTATACCTATCGCATCCAGAGTAAATATAAAATTCAAATAACCCCAAAAGAAGACTCTTCCCAAAGGAGATGCCATTTTTCTTGGATAATGAATCATAACATAACACCTTAGTGATGATCTAATACTTCAGACTTCCTCTTACCATGTATGAGAGAAAACTCTCACCCAGACAAGGAAAACAAATTTCGCATAAAATGTGTTATGTGTATGGCTCTCTTCAGCAGATCTTTCGTATCTCTTTCACTATGCCGCATAATTTGTTTTCTTTACTTTTGTCTTCTGTTCTTAGTCTTCATAATATATGATGGCTTTATTGGCTAAATAAGTTTGTGTGATTTATATGGTTAGTAGAAAACAGGATGGATCACCCACTTTTTGTTCATCTTTTTCATAGTGCATAAGGAATGATGTTGGCAATATATGTTTCAATACGCATGTTGTCCGTTAAAATATTAGAATAATAAGGAAAAAGGCTTGAGCGATTTCCAATTCAAGTTGATTTTCATAATTTAATTATTATCAAATTTGAAATAACGTCATATAAATCTATGTACTTCGTTGACTGTATTAGGCTCTAAAAACAAAAATTCTTTATGCGTTATAATGAAACAATTACTTGAAAACTTCACCTGTATTAGAAAATTCGAGTACCGAGAAAATAAATATAAAACGCAGTTAAAAAAGAAAAGAAGCAGCGTGACATAGATTAAATCTCTATATTTTTCTTGTTAGCTCTTATGATGTTAGGTAAACTGTTTGGTATTTATTTATCAGCAAGTCTATCCTTTAATAAAAGCATGTTTTTATGGTATTCAGATTAAATACAAGTTCATGTTTGTTTATTTTTGAAAATTCTTTAAGGTATCGTTTCTTTTAATGTCTCCCTAAATCTACATTTTTTTGATGATTTGGGAGTTAATGAATTACATTTTAAGATCTTTAGCATTTGACAAGGTGTGCGACCTTGTCAGATGCCGTATTTGGTAAAATATGAAATCGCTTCATTGCATGAGTTCTGCGGAGTCATACAGAATTTTCTAAACTTTCTTCGTACATTTTAGAACTGATTTCTTCGTATATCATACAAAGCTTGCATGGACTCAGGCGACGATAGGACTCACAAAATATACTTTCTTAAATAATACATCTTTGTCCTCGTAAATTCCTTGTTGATATGTAAAGGCTTTTCCTCCTTGAAGAGGGAAGGATATGTAAGATGTCGAAAACAAAGATTTTCCAAGCTTATAAATACTACTGCAGTTATTACCCAACTGTCGTTTGCTGCTTGCTCTGTCAAGAAAAGCCACATCTCTTCGTTAAACTTCCTTTTTCTATTACCTGAAATGTAAACTGCATATATAAAAATTTCGGGGAGCGATTAGCACCCCTAGCGTTTCATCAATATAAAATCTAAGAAATTGTATTTCTGAATTATTATTCCTGTTAAAAAAATGATGTTTGAACCAACAAGCCACTTGTGTTTTCCGCTCCAGTGAGATCTACGAAACAGTTTTTTTCGGCCATAACTAAAACTCGAATAGGTTTCATCTTCCGCAAAAACTACAATATGATACATCAAATGTTTGACAGCTATACTGCATTGTAGCTGACAATATAAAGAGAGCTAATTCTGTAGAGTGACCAGATGAAGAGAAGAAATACAAGAAATTAAATTGCAATACTTTACTTTACGAAATGCTAAAATTTTTTCATTTCTTTAGGGCAAGAAGGAAGTAAAAGAGAGGAAGAATTAGAGAATTTTTCCAATTTTTTGGATTTTAGAATTCTTTTCTTAAAAGAAGAATATTTCTTCAATAATGTGTACCAAAAAGTCGTTATATACAGTCTTAGATACATTATTCCATTTTCATTTCTTCTATTGCGCAAGTATGTGTGTCACTTGCCTTATATACGTTTACAGAAAAGCAATGAATTCTGAAGTGACGAACTTCAAAAGTGTATAAATATTAAATATATTTTTGTTTCTAAGAGAGGAAAATAAATTAACCAAATTGAAAAAGCAAACAAACAGATTTCCTATATATATATATATATGTGTGTGTGTGTTTAAGATATAACAAAATATGATAGCTATTTTAGAAACTAATTGGCGATCTCAAAATTAACATGCTAAATTTAGTGATCACCCCCTAAATTCATCTGTTCTCCCAGGTTCGAGATCATTCGAAATTACGTAACGCTGCTTGAAAAAATGGTAACTAAAAGTAAAACTGACCAATCATGGCTTTGGAGCGGTTTTTGCATTTAAAGCAGTATAAATTCTGCTTCGCGAGGAACTACGCCCCTTGCCATGCAAGCATATCTGTGCCGCTTCGTAATTTCTATATTTAAAGAGTATATTGTCTACAAGGAATTATTCTAGTGTGCTTGCAAATCTGCAAATAAAGGTGTTAATTGGCTGAATTTAGTTTGGTATCAAATCTTTCCACTCGCCTAACTACTCTGCCATCCCGACTCTGTTCTGAAAATATGACATATAGTATTTATTATGGATACCTGCAGCTACAGCGCAGAACGGGTATAAAAATTTGCTTTTAATTTTTAGCCTTCTATTATGTTTCTTTATATATATATAAATTTATATCTATATCTTCTTTATATATAGATAAATAAAAAGGACTGTTGCCTAATTCAAGTTAATAACTTTCTTTCATATTTTGTATCTTACGCATTTCGCCCCTTCAAAGAGAAATTTGTAATGGGGTAATCTGAGAATAGCTGTAATGGACTACTGCCTAGTTTGAATGATGGTAACGGAGAAGGAAATCTAGCGGACGTGCCCGAAGATACATTATGCGATTTATTTCTGTAGAATTAATTCTTGTGATACATATTCTTCGCATATCATTCTTATGAGTGCGATATACAACCCCAATTTCGTATGGCTTACATTTGAAGACATGAGACAGCAGAGGCGAGTGAGATATTTGAGCAAGAGGAAAACGTAAGTGCACATTCCGGAAAATAATTAAAAAGTGCTTTAATATGATTAGTGAAAAAATATCCGTAATGGTACTTTAATATACGGGCATGCTGCGAATTTATTTGGAAAGAAGCAGACCAGAAAAAGTATATATAGTAAATAACTTCTACTTTTAGAAGAGAAAAGGAAAGATATTCAAATTAAAATGAAAAATTACAGAGCTAATAAGTCTAATTTAAATTATAGTTATACTTTTGACTTTCATACCTTTTGTTTATCTTTTACACTCCGACTTCAAACAGAAAACGGAATACAAGTTTGAGAAAGTTACAAAATTTTGAGCTAAATAATTTTTTAAATAATAAAATTTTGTATTCAACATTTTTAATAATAAATGCAAATTTTAGTGTTCTGTTGCTATATCTAATTCAATTTGAAACGTTCGTAAATTCGCTTTTTCTCACAATATCATAAAAATCACACCTCAATTTTTTAAGAAATAATTGTTAAACTTCACAGTTTTTGAATCCTTGTTTGAATATAATAATATGATTTTTAGTCCTTCAATTAAAAGTCTTTTGTGAAAACTTTGTATTCAATATAAAGCCAAAATGTTTCTTCTACATAGTCATGAAATTTTACTCATTATAACACAATCTACAATTTCTTATTGTAAAGCAATGTAAAATGGACTTTAGAAATTTATAAATGTAAAAACCTACCAAAGGAGAGTAGAATAAAAATAAACTTTTATAAAAATGGAAAGATTTTCACAAGCAAATCTTAGCTACTTAATGACGGCTGTGAGATGCTTAAATAAAATAGCACATAACCTCATCTGTTCGTTATGCAAGGTAACTGGCTTTTAGCATTGCATAAATGTATCAAAGTTATTAGTTATGATTTATTATTAAGTCTTCATTTGAATTATTGCATAATTCAAATGAAATTATAAATGTACAAAAATTCGGATTCAAATTAACACTGATAACTTATATATTCATGCAACTTTTATAAATTCAGTGAATAAAAGTTTTAGAATATCCTACAATAATAATATATTATAAACTGTTAGATAAAAAAGCCAGACTGAGAGAGAATCAAATTTGGAAGTAATTTGTCACAGATAGGTATAGAATCCTCATAATCACATTTGTTCAGAAAAGGCTTTTTAAAACTTATCACGTAATACCACAAAACATATGCACCCATGACTTATTTTGAATAATCGCAACACATTTCAAAATTTTGTATCAAACCTAATACTCATAACTAACGCATGTAGTATAACTTTGTAAACGTTTTCTATAAACACAAACAGCGGTTAGCTCTAAAAGTATTTATTGACAGAGCATAGAAACAGTTACAAAGAAAACATACACCAAACGGAACACTAAAATTTAGAATTAACATTCGAGTCACGGACACATAATATTGAAGAACCTATCCTCATCTCAGCTGCAGGTTGACTGCTGGAAACGGTTTTTGTCGCCGCTAGATGGCGTTCGATAACATAATTCGGTTGCATTCAAATAGTACAAAGAAAACATACACCAAACGGAACACTAAAATTTAGAATTAACATTCGAGTCACGGACACATAATATTGAAGAACCTATCCTCATCTCAGCTGCAGGTTGACTGCTTGAAACGGTTTTTGTCGCCGCTAGATGGCGTTCGATAACATAATTCGGTTGCATTCAAATAGTTCTTCTACAAATTGCATTTTAAAATCATTTTTAACAGTATTACTAATCGTATGATTTTTATTATAATTCCTACATTTATATTTTTCTCATTTTGCCCAAAACTGAAAGAAACCACAGCAATGCAAACACATCTATCAGTAGGGCGTATTCACATTAAGTTATAATAATACAAGTATTGATTTATTATAACATTTAATTACCATTACAAACATGTATGTACAATTACACCGTAAATTAGAAATAAACAACGCTATAATTGTTATTTCATTTTATTATCTCCCTTTTTCTGTTCTAAAACTGGAAATGATTTATAACTTTCTAGACTGCGTCTTCTCAAAATTAATCCGTTTTAAGCTTTCTTATGTAATCTTGCAGCAATGCTCAAAGGTCTTATCAATCAGATTAAATAAACTTTTTATTATATATGTCACGTTTTGCTGATGAGTAGCTTTTTTTCTCGCTTTCTTTCCTTGTGACTAACACGTGTCGCAGCTGGCTCCTGTGTACCGTCTATTGTCTTAAGATGATGAAAATCCATCATCTATCTACGCATTAAAGATACTACAAATAATTGCCAGGCAGATAAACATCTAATCTTAAACAGATATCTATGCTGTAATCATATTGCAAAATGCAAAATGTAAAACGTAAAAGATCTTTAATTGGCAATAGACCTTTAAATTCGAGCCTGATCTAAACATAAATACTACAAGCCCCTTCATATCTACACTTATGCATAATTTCATTCCCAGCACAGATTCACATTGCTGTGAGCTTTTATTCGGTCATCATTTATAACTAGCTAAAGAATATAAATTCCAAGTGTAAATATATAATATTCCAAGTATAAATACTTCATCTGCCCTTGCGAAACCTTTTCCGTCGCTTGCACTCTCCTGCAAATCACGTCTCTTCGTTAAACTCTGTTTTCTCCATTGTTTAAAAATGTAATAGCTTTGTTTAAGATTGCGAGGTGCAGATTGCCCCCATTCTGAAGTGTCATGTAATGAGACTTGTTATGCAATCAGATATGCTAATGAGAATCAGTAAGTAACAAAGAGATATTGGGATTATCAACAAACTTGTGATTCTTCAAAAATTACATCCAGTAAAACGTCACCAATATGTTCGCCACTCCGGCCCTGATTCTAAGACAACCGTTTTACTCATTTCTCTTATCTTACCAATTTATTATGTATATAGCTAACCAAACTTAACTTGAACATTTTTGTCCACTTTAAAATTTTTGCATATATACATATATATAGATGTAATGTTTTATGGCGTAGATGAAGAATGCGGTACTTCTACCAGCTTGTGGCTGTAGACGGAACTGAGTGGAAATGCATGTTGATGTATTTAAGACAACTGAGCTTGAAGTATCACAATCTTTAAATTTACGCATATCAAATCATCCTTTTACACACAAAATATTTTTTAATCACAGTTGAATTCAATAATTTCCATGTACACAGATTTTAAATTATGACGTCATCTTAGATGAGTAAGCATAGCAGCAAAGCGTCTGACAAGAAAAAAAGCTTAAGCGAAAGTGACGCAGTAATTCAAAGGAAGAAGGGAGAGAGTCACAACGTTTCAGTTCGAGTTAAAAATATTTTGGTTTACAATTATTTTCATTGGACAAGAGGTATCTGCATTAAGCGTTACGTAACATGGAAAGATATCGAACTTGGGAGAACAGATGAATTAGAGGGGAGAACACCAAATTTAGAATAGTTAGTTTTAAGGTTGCCAGTCATTTCATAAGGCAGCCATGGTATTTTGTTATAATTTATTATATATGTATATATCTGACATTTTTATTCACTTTTTACCCACCTCCTTTAATATTTACCCTAAACCTTTTTCTTCAGGTAGGATAATCAAGATTTCTATTCCTAACGTATCCAAACTTTTTATGTATATACACATATATATATATATATATACACACATATATATATATATATATATATATGTGTGTGTGTGTGTGTAACCTATAAAATATGTAAATTAGCTTTATAATTTAATTTAGAAATAGTCTTTTAATTGCTCTTTTTTTATTTGGTTATTTTCTCTTTGTTTTAAAAATAATAACATTTCTGAACTGCGTCATTTCTAGATTAATCTGTTCTACAAAGCTTGCGTAAGGCTGATGACATAGTTATTTTAGAACCTAAACTCTAAGAACTGAAACTTTTCTAACTTAAACCAAAGCCTTATTCTTGGTGAGCTTCCGTATTGGATAACTGCGCACTTCGCTTCTAACTTATGTGCTGCTTGGTGGATATTTCGTTGTGTTCTCTTCCTATCGCAATAGTATTAAACAATGTTAATGTTCTAAGAACAGGCATGTTTAGAGTGCCAAGTGAAATGTGGCTACAAATGTGAATTTAAATAAAAATGGAACTTAATCAGGCTCGAATTCTCTCTCTTCAATATGGTTCGATGTTCTAAGCACCAAGTATCTACGCTTAACAACACTGCTAACCAAACTACATCTCAGTGTTCCTACATTAGCACTTCTAAAATTTGCTTTCATTTCATATATATATATACACACCTCTCCACGGGTGTCTTTATCCGGGAACTGGTACTCGGAGATATGTACTTGCAGCTACAAAAATGTTTAAAATGGCGCAGGTACTCAAATTTCAAACTAAATGAAATCAATTTTGTAAAAAGTGCGAAATCTAATTTTTTATACTTTCATCTGGTCACTATATTTCGGAAAATTTGAAAAATAAAACAATCTGCTTGACCAATTTTAACATTAAATAAATTGACCAATCTCTTTAATGTTAAAATCGGAGATCATCTTCAGAAGTCATACACAAATATAAAAGCCATATATTTACATCTGTACACAATTAAAAATAAATGTCAGTTTAGAAAAAGATTTCTGAGGTTATGTTGTGCCCTTTTGGAAGGACACCACAGAACAACGTTAACAATTTTGCCTACAAATTAAACTATCCAGAAGAAATTGCCTTGTGTAAGATCCTAAACAACCCATGAACTTTGATGCTCGTGAACTCATGTAAATCATGTATTTCAAAGTGTAGTTTAACATATCAAGAACACAAGAATCAATATCATATTTAAGAATACATTTAGTACTTATTTTTTCAATTAAGTCAATTTTGTTAATTTCAATATCATTATAAAGTTAAATTACCCCCCCCCGGTTGGAAAAAAATTAAATAGTTAACAAAAAACATTTAAATTTGTTTCTAACAATTCAGTAATTCCAAAATAAAACAGTTTTTAATTTCAGTAACTACTTATTAAGTAACAGAATAATTACTTCATTTAAGTAAAATTTTATAAAATTCAAAACAAACTATTCTATTAACAAATTTAGTTATTTTCTTCACCTTATTATTGCACTGTAAGAATAAGATACCGTGCCTAACAAACCTTAATTTTATATCTTATTATTGCACAGTAAAAACAAGATCTTCTAATATTCAGATTCAATTAACAGAATTTCCACAATACCACCCCTTTTATTAGGAAAGATAAGAATATTAACACAGGAGCAATTCTATTTCAGTTAACCATTATCCTTAACTCTGCGTGGAAGTAAACTCATCAAATAAACAAAATTAAAATTTCCTTAGAATACAGACATTTTAAAAAAAGAAACCACTAATACATTGTTTTGAATAATTCCCTAAATAATGTAGTTAACTGTAAACTGATAAAAGTCGAAAACCTATTTTTTCCCTTTTCCAAAGTTAAGTTAAGTTAAAAGCTAATCGAATACTAGAAAAAAAATAAAATTTTTCTTATCTGAGCATCTTCTTGACATCCAGACCCTCCGTAGAAATTTACCTGTAAACTGTACCGTCACGAAAACTTTAGAGCCACGTTGAATTCTCAGGTATGTCTGCACACATCTTCTGATGTAGAAAGATGACGAGGAAAATCCGGCTAGGTAGTCAAGGTGAACAGCGACCTGATAGCCAGGGAATATGCTGGAACTCTTTTCATGTTGGTAGTTTTCCTTCAGAACGGGTAATGGAAAGACAAAGGAAGTACAGCGGCTGCGATATTTCTCCTACGGCCAGGAACTGGGAGACCGAATTAGGTTTCATAATTTTGACTCATAAAGGAAAAGGGCCATCTGCGCCTAATGAATCTTGGTACAAATTTTTTTGGAGATAATTCTGTTGAATCCAAAAGAAAAAGACGGAAGCATAATTATTTAGTTCTCGGGCAATGGCCACGAGAACTTAAGTTAAAATTATCCATCGCCGAGTTGAGGCCAACAAATCTCGCTACTAAGCGAGAGCCTACAGAATAAAGGAGGCAGGCGGCAAAAGAGAACGAACAACACCTGCAACGGCTTTTTGTTAAAAGCAGAAGCCCATAAAATGCCAAAACCCGCTAAATGGGGTGACATTTCCAGTACTACAAACCCCGCTTACACCTCTGTAAAATTTCTCTTTTTTCCGAGGTGTTGAGCTAAACACAAATTCAAATCTCGCCAAACGAATGCCAAGAATTAGGAAATACCTGCAAGGCCAACTGGCAAAACCTAAAGTCGACCCACTGGAACCCCCACTGGAATCTCCTTAACACGTAAGCCAAGCCTTAGAATTCATCTAAAAAGTGCATCTTTTTCCATCCCTTCCCCCTTTATTCTCATCACAAAGCAAAGTGGAAAATTCAGTTAAATAATTGATTGTATTTTAAAATCTCTTAAGGCTAGAATCGTGAAAGTGATCTTAAACAAAAAAAGCTAATTTTTTTGCTTTCAGTGATATCAATTAAGAATGGCTCGACTTAAGTCAAAAAATATAAAATCAAGTTTATTAAGCAGAAAAGCACCCAAATTCCATTGTGTGTTTCAACGCGTTTACGAGTAACGAGTGGAAAATACGTATCAACCTTAACTACCAAAACCCCTAATTAAAATTAAACAAAAAAGCAAATATAAATAAAGTATATTAAATAAAATATACGTTGTGTAGCATAAATTTAGAATACTAATAAAATTAATTCTCAAGTCATAACTTAAATAATGAAGTGAATTTGCTACACAAAAGTTACGAGATTACATAGCAAGCACGTTTATACAGATTATTGTGAAAAATAACGATTAATATAACTTTTTTGAATTCCCAGAATCTTTTATAATTCGTGTTCTAAAAAACTAGCAGGCTTAAGTAATGGTAGAGCAAAGTGTAATTTTAATTTAAATTTTAGTAAATGTGAACTCATTTTGTCTGTCCTTCTCCCTCTGTCCAAACGCATGTCATTCTGCTCTCCATTTTATCTACACTCCCGAGATGTGATTAGGCATGTAGAACTATGGAGTTATTTTGCTCCCATGCTGATGTATAAAGGAGAGTATGTTTCCTTAGAATCGGGTATCAAGAAGTAAAATTGTATCTTGATATGTACGCCAATGCCTGCAAGCTTTTTCTTTTCAGTTATGACATCTTATGTACACCACGAAAAAAAAGGGGACAGTTCTATAGTTCCCGTTCTACTGGGCCGATTGAAGAAATTAAAATTACGTTTCTCATGTCTCGAAAGCGCAACTTAGGGTATGTATTAGATTTCTATATAGCATTGTTCAAATGGACAGACATTTTCTGAAATATTTGAATATTTCTGAATAATTTTTCTGAATATGTGATATAAAAAAAATTATGAATTACAAAGGTTAAAAGCATAAATAGATATAATTTAGGATATTTATTCTCGAATGTATCTATCATTCGAGATTCAGGTCATTCAGAATGTAAGATCATTCAGAATAAACATCAAATAGCAAAAGCCCTTACAAAATTGATTTGTAATCCTGCTACTACTTTCTGCTTCTCACAAAATCTCTTTGTATCCTCTGCATAGAATCCACTTCAAGCGATACGAACAGAAGGGAACTATTTATAGTGTCAGACCAATTTTATAAAAAAGTTATTTCATAACTCAGTAATTTTATAAGATAGTAATTCAAAGTTGGTTGTTCAAAAAGCGAGTTATTTGATAATTGTGATGAATATGTTTTGATGTCTTGGCTTAAACCTGAGGTTTAAAACTTAACATTTGAATGCCGCATGTACAAAACTATATTTCATTTTACGTAAATATTATCGAAATCCTTAATGAGAAAAATGTTTCCATTAAAACTTTTTAAAAATAGAATTTACAGTCAGCATATGTTTTCAAAATATTTTGGAATTTAATAATAATGTTATAAAATATATACATCTGGTTTTCCTGATACGAAAGCAGGTGGAATACGTTTATTTGAATATTATGACAAGCTCTCGCCAAAGTAGTTTAATTTGAAACTTTTTAATTGCTCTTATAATGTCATTAACGGGAGACACGGTGTTACGATAGTGATAACTTTGAAACGTTGATAACGTTTTATAACTCCTAAATTTAGCTGACGGAAAATCTTTAAAGGAAATATGAAGGCAATAAATAATGCTTTATTACGTCTTAATGAGAATAATACTAGTTATACTCTGAAGAAAACGTAAATCGCTATTAAACTTCTGTGAAATTCCAACATAAAATTCAAACTTTTTGTAATTTTATTTTCTACTTTACGGGACATCACTAGACAAATGTAAATGAAAAAGTTACGAAACTTTAAAGTGCTCATTAATAAGAAGTTTTTAGTTATTTTATTGCTCTTATTGATTTAGTAACTATAGTTTTAATGTATTAATTAGCAACAAAACTGTTACATTCTCTTCCTTAATGCTAGCCTTTAGTAAACTGAAAGTTTTAGTCAGATGTTTGCACATCTAAAATTCCATCTGAAAGGACGTAACAATTTTAATTAAAAGAATAATTGAAATATTTGAGTTTTCAAAATGACAAGTTGTTCTGTCCTGAAGTTTGACTACCAGAAATAAGGAAGCTTCCAGAAGAACTTTGCGTGAATTATTAAATTACTCTAATAATTGTTTCTTCGACTTTGTTGTATAATTAATATGCATAGATATAAAGTTTTTAACAACATATCTATCGATGTATTTACGTCTCTGTCTTTGTATCCATATGTAGAGAGAATATGCGTCTGTCTTCCCCGTACCAAAATTATTCTACTAAAAAGGTATCATTACTCTGATCTGGAACACAGAAAATTTTTATTTAAACTTGGTGGCATATTATTCAGCTAGAAAAATGTAGAATCTGTATGATTTTTGCGATATCGAGTATTAAGTCGCCGATAAAAATAAATATGCCTTCTAATAATGATAAAAGAATTTGCTAAAAGCCTTTCGTAAGCTGCTGTGTTCACAAGTGCAACTTCATAAGTTTCAAATTAAATCAAACATTTAATTCCTACTCTTAAAAATGCAATTCCTCTGTAACTTCATTCTGGACCTTTTCGGGAATAAAGTGAGAGGTTCTATTTGCTTCTACCCAATGTTCCTTTCGAATTCGTTATGCAATGGAAATAGAAGTAAGGTCCTTTATAACGGGTTTCGTCTACTTTATTTATATTTCAAGGATGCCTTGCAGTGATATAAATGCCGAAAAAAGAACATAAATATAAAATAATACTAATATTTTCTCTTATTACTCATAAATCATTGATGTTTTAAGTAGTTCTATTTGTTCAGTTTCTTAAAATTTCCTTGGGAACAAACAGACAGAACGGAATCCCCCAGAGGGTTTACCGAGTTTCGAAATGTTAGTTGAATTACGTCCTAATCCAAATCACTGCTCGCCCAAAAGCAAAATTTCGAGTTTATGCTTCAATTATTGTCTTCTTGGTTGAATAACTAAGATAACTGTTTCACATTTATATATTAATAGTTTCGTTCTTATATATAAGTATCTCAGTTTAATCTTCAAATGAAGTTAAAATGAATGTCATTAATTCATACCAGGGCATCAGTGAGCATTTTGTTATGTCATTATTTTCTTTCTATAAAGCCGAAGCTATGGGGAAAACTAAATTTACAAAAGTTCACAGTTCAAATTACGGAAAACAAAACAAAAAAAGTTTTAGTTTATAACACATAATTCGATTTTCATATATGCAGCTGTGCTTATGGTACATTGAATCAAAACAAAGGTATGGAGTTTTGGGTTGTTAAATATAATATTTTTATTACTATAATTACCAAAATCTTTGCAGGATTATACAGCATAATAAAGTAAAAAATATTACATATAGTTGCCATAGTTATCAAATAGCACTTGTCTTCTAGTTTTAACTGTTTCTTTGCGAAAATAATAAAAGATGCTGGTTTATAGATTTACTTCCTTCTTCGTCAATATTTATTTCCAATTTAGCCATCAAAAATCTCCTCAAATTATTTCACGGGACTAAATTGTATTAAAGTGAAATCCAACTAAATCGTGACTGAATTGCAGCAAAGCGAAACTGTCAACTTTCTCTATTTCAAATCTCTAGCTATTTTCCTTGGAGAGTATTTTCTCACATTTCGATTCGAGAAGTTCTTCCGGAATATATCCTGCGGATAAATTTGAAGACACTGAAGAAATTGGGGAATGAAATTAAGGAGAAACTCACAACTGCTTTTTCAACATTAACCATCAAAACTATTTCGGAGGTTATAAAGTAAACTGAGTGTACTTAATATCTAGGTAAGTGTAAGGCATTAAAATATTATTTTAGTTTTCTGTGATGTGATTAATTGTTTTAAATTAAGCTTCAGATTTTTAAAATACCTTTGAATCTATCTTATTTGTTTATCTCCTACGCATGCTATTAAGTATGATATGGTAGAGACAAGTTTAAGATAAAATTTAGTTCTTGTAAAGAGTATAAATACTTCAATGAGTCGATATTTACTTCAATACAATATACAATACTTCAATACAATTACAATATACTTCAATATTTATGAAAATATCATAGTCATCAAATAATAATAAATTCTGTCTTTTCTCATTTTAACTTAATGAAATAGTCTCTTTTTCCTTGGATTTCGAAACTTTGCTTTATGCCATTTAGCTTTTATGAAAGACTGCATTTCTGCACAGCTTTGTTTAATGTAAAAAATACTGAAAGACATTCCGTTTTTACGGAAAGTGCCCAAAAGTGAAAGTATGGTTTGTTTTGTACAATGAATGCAACAATATCAGACTTCAATTATTAAATGGTGCAAAGGTTTGAATATTATTTGAGAATCATGGCGAAATTGTGACAATTTCGAAGGCTATCGGGAATTGTTACACTTCAGCTTTACAGTGCCAGCTACAATAGAGATAAACTTCAATCTCCGGCATTAAGACAGGAAGATGTTGAAACTCTAGAGTTACACATTTGCTTAGATGTCAAACAAGATAAAATGTTAATGTCGTAAACTTCATCTTTACTCTCCTGTGTATTTCCCGCCATTCTTCCGAAGATTATGTAGCGCAGCCCAAAAACAAAATTTCATCTTAGCATTCTAAATGTGCATCCGGTCTCTTCGGTTCTAGAATGTACGACAATGCTGCACATGCTTTTATTTTATTTTTTAATATGAATACATCAAGAGAATATCTATCATACCATTCTTTTAATATTCATTATTTATCTTCATGCTCTCTGTGCTACTTGTTATCATTAGTTTGCCTATTAATTTGTGACCTGCAAAGCTTGAACATTTTCCCATTCAGGACTAATAATTAGAACTTCATCAACTTTACGCATTTTGGCTTAGCACCAATTTACAGAAGTTTATATTTTTACATGTTACAGAAAATCTGTAACTGCAGTTTTAAGGAATTTATATAGATAGTTGAATTTTTAAAATTATCTCAGTTATTTTTATATAGTAAGAAATTTGTAATATTAGTTCAAGGTATCCTCTCATTCTTTTTTCCGGTATCCTCGTTTTCAAATATAGTAAGTGAATTCCGAACGGCGTGAAATGCATGTTGTCCCGATTTATGTAAATTTCAAGGAAACGAATGTATATAACAGTCATAGAGCACATTATTCTAATACAAACATAGTATTCCTTGTCATTTAATTCTGTAACTCTGTCTTGGTTAAGGCAAAACAAATAAATGTAATCCGCAATTTATTCCATATAATTTCCTCTTTACAATGAAACTAGTTTTAAAAATGACCTAACTAAAACTATTTAAACATCAAACTGTATCCAGTTCAGTTATGGACTATTGTAAGTACTTGTAGAAGCGTATATAATACATTCCAGGAGAATTTAATAGTTGTCTTTATCCTTCAAGCAACAAAATATTTTCAGTTTCAGCG
>KK116753.1:145727-266829 GCA_000611955.2 Stegodyphus mimosarum | reverse complement strand
ACACTAAATTAATTATTAAAGCTAGGAGATTTGAATAAATGCAAAAGCATACAAAGGATATTTAGTTTACAAATGAATTGTTCTCATAAATATACTTAAAGAAGATTTTAAAGTGCAATTAAAGTACTGTTACTTCTTTTCCTTAGGAGAAAATTAGTCGGATTATGCCTACCAATTAAGTAGGCTGTGTTCAGCGAATTCATGAGCAAGATTCCTGTTGCTAGGATTTTAATCTGTGTTTATTTTGTTGCTCCTTTCACAGACTTGCTAGATTAAACTTTCAAATGTAATTTTGGACTATATGATTTAAGTGGCTTTGGCAGGGAAATAAGAAAAAAAATTAACCAAATCTTTGCAAATCTGTTCGCATTTACCTTCTTTTTAAGGTATTTTAAATTGTTATAGTCAGAATAGTAACTGTAAGATTTTAACTCCTTAACATATTTTCGGTCTTGTTCTAGATCGTGCAAAGCTGCAAAGAAGTAGCAAAAATATTAGTTCTATAATGTACTGTTTCTCTTTTCTATTCTGCTAATGATTTCATTCATTATTTATTACAGTTCTGTAATTAACTTTGAATTCTACAATATTCTTCTATCTTCTGTTTCTGTAACTTCTGACATTATAAATGTCGAGGTTTAGATTATCATGCATTTTAGACATCAAAATGGGACATTTAACGCTAAGAAAAATTAATAAGACGCAGGAGAAGAATGCTCGGAAATTTGTACGTTTGTACTAAACACATAGCTGATTTCGATCTGAAGGGCTGTAAAGCGTAATTCCTTTTACATTTATGGTTTGAACTCTCTGCCCTAAAGTTTGGTCGGACCCGTTAGATTTTAAATAACTCTTTTAATATGTTTAATAATGCAAAATAACCAGACTCGAGTTACTTATCTGCTTAACATGGAACGACTCTTTAAAGTTGTCACAGGACAAACTATTCAGTTGACACAGACCCCCCGCCCCCAGAAAAAAAATGCTTTCAAAATATGAAGAAGTGTAACTTCCAGATTGGTAAAGTTATACAGATATATAAAAGTAAAATTCCTGAACTTAATAAATGTACCAACTTATTACAAAAATGCAAAGCCTACACCTCATATTAGAGGAGATATCCCAGTTGCCTAATGAGAAATAACTCTGATAGTCATGCTCAAGTATTTTACTGTCATATTATTTACCTTAATTTTTCCGTACTAATATTCTTCCCTTTTTGCCCCCATTTTGACTACCTCTAATTCACTGTATCATACTCCACATCTCCTTGTTTTTGCTGTGTTACACCACCTATATGATCTAAACTGTTAGTTTTGTTTACTTTTAATCAGTTTTACTAATTACACACATGCTTACTGGCTTACTATTTCTGACTGTGTACCACTGTTATTCCTACCCCTGCAGTGTTTCTTCTATCGTACTTGGACTTTGGTTCTGTGGCAGTCTACAGCAGTAGCGTTGTATCGTTTGGTTTTTCGACATTATGCATTTATTAGTGACTTTATTTGGACTCTACGTGCTTTTCTCACGAACCATAATATTTACTCTTCGAAGCCAAAACATGATCGAAAATCGTTGTACAAGTCTTCTACTGGGATAGCACAAATTGCGCTGGCGCGCGAATTGCGACTCATGAATGAACGCCTGAGCCGACGACATGAGTCATTCTTAAAACGGAGCATCTGTTCTAGTCACGTCATGCGAGATTCGCAAAAAAAATAAACGCTCTTTTTTTCTTACAGGTCATGTGACATAACAAACTTTTAGAGTTAGAACTTTGAACGATTTGCATGAGCTATGCAGCGTAAAACTCTCTCACCTTTTTATTTCTTTTGTGTGTTAATTCATAAATAAATTGGTCTTCGTCATACTAAATTGTCTAATTATTAGCCCCGAGATTCTTTAATAATTGATAAGAAAAAATATATGTGCGTTTTGTTAAAGAAGTATTTTAATAGCTTGAACAAAATAACTTTAACTTAAATAATCATCTCTAGAAAAGAAGTACTTTCTAATCCTTAGATAAAAACGCACTAGCAAAAACGTATCTTGCGAGACGTTAAATGTATGAAATCATTAAGTATTTTTTCCATCTTTGAAACACAATTCCAAAGTCATAAATGAATAGATTAAAAAGATATCCGAAGCTAAATTAAGATTAGCTGATTAAAGAAAGACTCATATTTCTACTACAGTAAACACTAATGATGTGAGAACATTAGTCTCGCATCATAATATGGAGCTATTCTGAGGAAAACGATTTGTCTCCAAATTACACAGGTAAATACAGAATTACACAGGTAAATAAACTAAGTAATTAGTTTTGATCCATCAATTAGCTAACTCAGGATTAATTAAACTTCCCTCCTGCACTGATATTCTCAATTCTAAAGAAATATGCGTAAATTATAATAAAAGTAAATGTGTATGATTTAGATCTTTGAAGTTTGTAACTGATAATATATTGCGTACATAAAGAACTAGCCATATATCCGTTCTTTGTGCTGGAAAAGCCAAACTCATTTCCATATTTAAAACTTTCACTTAAAGTCTTAAATATTTTCATAGAAATATCAAACTGAAAGCTAATGATAATTTAGCATATTTCTGTAATATTTGTTATCAATCCTTTGTTACATATATTCTTTCTAAAATGGGGCACAGTAATTGTCAATCATTAAAATGGAAACATTAATGTTCTATTGTCAATTCCTACCTACGGCGAAGTTACTCCGTGTAGTATTAGTTTAATTTTAAGATGAATTTTGTTGTTTCTATTTTTAACTTCTAATGTGGCAAATACCAAATCCTTTGTAAAATATACAGAAAAAAAAAGAAATATATAAAGCGCAATGAATAAAACTAAAGCGATGTTGGCCTTGAAGAGATGGAGATACAGTTGCGTATAACAATTAAACTAAGCAATCTTAGAACAGGCTACTAATAAAATGGAAATAGAATGGCACGTTTGATTTTCTCCAAATAATTCTTCATAACAAGAAATGAGATTAATGGAAAAATAAATAATAAATGGAAAATTCCTATAGAAAACAGAAAATAATCTTATGCTTAATAAAATGGAATGATGTAATAAAATGAAAATAAATATAACTTTCGTGACCCATGCGCCCATATGAATAAAATAATCGTTGGGAAACATAAAAACGGAAAATTTAAGGAAGAAAAAGTGCAATCTGTAAAAACGTAAATGATTTACCACTAAAATGTTTTTAACGAGCGCTAGGTTTTTCGAAGTTACAAGCTAAAGTTTCAAACGGAATTTGTCATTAATTCTTTCCTACGGAAAAGAACATTACGTCATTTGCGAAGCAGAACATCATTGTTTTAGAAGTTAATAGTAATGAAGATGGCAAATTGTAATTTTATATTTCTAGTTCAAAATGGCATTCGTGCTAGACAAAGAAATTCAAGCAACTTTGTTCGAAATCCGTTTTGTACGGAAATGAATTATACTCCTTATAACCGATCCATTTGAAAGTTTCGTATTTACCTTTGTTCTCGATTTTATTGAGTAGCTAGACGATTAAATACTTCAAAATAGCTGCTCTGAAGTGGCAAGAGAAGTGTTATCAGTAAAATATTTCTCTGAATGAAACAAAAGATGTGTGCAAGAGAACACTTCAGATTTATATGTTAAGAGGAAATCTAAAGGCACATTCAACTTTTAATTCTCTACCCGAACTTATAAAAATCGGAATAAAAACAGTAGCACTTGATCGAAGGCGTATAATAAAAGACGAAAAACGATTAACAGAAATATTTAGTTTTATACACTGCTCGTCAGAATTAAAAGATATTCACAGAAATCTGTAAGTCTTAACTTTTACGTTTTGAAAAATAATTAAAACACGTTTATACAAATGTTTTATTTAACATACATTAGGATGTTTACCACATATTATTAATTTCAAAATATTTAAAGTCAGATTTATGGAAAACGATTCCTTATTCTACAGTGTATTTCTTTAATATGGTATAGGGTCACTTCTAATAGAAATGCAAGCCTCACATTTTCATTTCTTAAGATTTACCAAACTGTTGACCACGTCTTATGGAATTACCGAAATCTCCTTTGAAAGCACATTCTTCAGATCCTGAAGTGCCCCTAGAGGTATAAAGAGGCTACAATTCAGCTGTTTAAGACGTCTTGCATATGGTCGGTCGAATTAAAAGTCTATGCACTAAGCTAGTTTCTTTGAATGATATCTTCTGTTCCACATGCTCTGACACCAGAAATGTTCAAGGAGTATTATCATCCGACAGCTAGAAATATAAGAGAACATAATCCTTTAACACCCTTACATAGTGTTCTAGGATGTAGTCCACATACATGTGACTAGTTACAAACATACATAAAAAATATGCAGCTCAGTGCGTCAGGGCTTAGTGTTCTGTGTATCCTTTTTGGAAACATGGTAATTTCTGTAAAGTGTTCTTAACCTCCAATAGTCAGTCCTGAACTGGAACAGGGAGCGGAAGGTACGCTATGTTCTGATGTAACTGCTGGGCTGGAGAATAACTGCACGTGAAAGGGATTTGAAATCCTCTTTTATTAAATCACTATTAATAACAAACCTCCCAATTCGGGAGAGATACAGAAAGTAAAAGACCGCACTTGGGTCGAACTTAACAATCAAATAAATTTAAATAAATTAAAATAGAACTTAAACTTTGCTTCGCAGAGCACTTCGCGGAAGTTGGCCTCTATCTAAAAGGGTGCGTAGCAAGATATACTAAATACTACCGCACTTTAATTTATTTTACAATGCAATCACGTAGTAAGCACTATGGCTTATAAATTTAAACTGCTAACTGGTCAGGCGAACGTTGAGCGGCGTGACCGTGATCTGAGTCTGAGCTCTCACACACCGAGAGGTTTCTACCTCTGGCTTAAATAGTGCTTGGCTGTACTTCAAAATTAGCATAAGCTAAAAACGCGCGCTTCTTCTGACAGGAAGTTGAAGCAGAGAGGAGATAGAAAAGATTTAAATTAAAATAAAACTTGGTTAGTTTAACTAAAACCTTGCAAGTGCAGCAATTTTTGAAGATTCCAAGCCAAACCATGAAATCGTTTTTCTAGAAAATGCGTCATTCGTGAACTAAAGAGCCAAGTTACATATTTTTCTCTATCTTCATACCAAAACACATTACGGAGTCTATAAATAGAATAGGACTTAACAGCGCACATTCGTCTTCCTCTCATCTCCAATGAATATCACTTTATATAGGCCCCTTTGCAATTGTTAAATAGAGCTTAAAACTTGCGGGTTTAACTTTTAACGTTTTAAAATTTAACTTATACTCAATCTTTCTTAGTGCCGTGGCAAACTAAAAAAATATAAAACTTACTAAAATTAATTAGTTAGAAAGGGAGGAAGGAAACTGACTGATTGATCTGCCTCCAAATAATGTCTAATTATACTTTTTCTTAAATCAATTGACTGACCCAAAGCAAGGCAAATTCATCTTAATAAAGCTTAAACTATAAACACAAGAAGGAATAAATCTTCTCTGGTACTCGGTAGAATAAGATACAATTTTAACTAAAACATTTCTAAAATTCACTCATTTTAAAATAAACTCAAGAATAATTCATATTCATTAGATAGCAAAACCTCATAAGCCCCAGAGAAGAAATATTCAAAAACCAATCAATCAGTTCCATTACTAAAAATCAAGCTCTAGTTCTAACTTTCCTGGCACCTAAAAGTCATTACAAATTCTATCTTAAAACATATTCAAGAATCATTAAGAAGTGGTTAGTGCATATTTGCTAAAAACAGGGCGCGTTGTGAGTACCCTAAAATGCATAAACATTTTTCAATAACCCCAAGCAAAATCTCCATGGTTTCTTAAAAGCCTCACGGCTCAAACAAATGGAGTGACTGAACAAACCAACTACGTAACACACACACAAAAAAAAAACAAATGCAAGTAATAACATAAAATCAAACTCATTTATTAGTATCTAGGATAAATTTATGGGAGAACTGGCCAGACTACCCTCACATACAAATGCCATAAACATTCTACATTAAATTTCTCCAAGAGTCATTTATCAAGATTTTTGAATTTTAACATAACAACGATTACTTAGAATAACTGGAACATTAAATGAATTATTCAAACTGAATTCTCACACAAAATAATATAGAAATTACCATTAACATAAATTTATTGTATTTTTGACAATAACTTTAAATTCTAAATAAGACACAAACAATCCTTTTCTCTTTTTTTTTTTTAATTTTCGAATAAATTTTTCTCTTTCTCCCCAAATTAAGCAAGATTAATTTTAATTACACAACTTAAAAAAATACTATAATCTTACAAATAAAAATATTAATAACTCACAGTAAACTACCGAAATTTCATCATCATAGGCTATAGGCGGCGTCATCATAGGAAGCTGTAGCTGCAGATGAGTTCTACTTCTCGCATCAGTTTCCGGAAAATTCTAAGTTCATGAAAAATGACCTCTTGTAGAACCCCAATGACGAAGATCGGCAATCAAATATTCTGAAGTTGAAGGAGAAACAAAGGTAATAAACAAGATGACACTCAGGTGCTTCGGCTGACAGCGACAACGGGAATTTGCGAGCGAAGACAGAATGTTGAATTTTTATTCTTCTCACGAAGGAAATGCTTCTGTTTGGTACGAGCCATTTCACTTCCGTTTTACGGGAAAACCGGCTTCAAACTCGGAAGAGTTCGCTCTGAATTCCACTTCTCGCATCAGTTTCGCAAAATTCTAAGTTCTCGCAAAATTCTAAGTTCATCGCATCTTCAAGCCACCTGCAAGGGCAAAAGCTCGGCCGCGGGGCCAAAAGCCCTTTCTGCTAATTCTCTTCTCTGTATCAAAACTTATCTCCTAAATTCCGGTGAACACAGCCGCAGCATTGCAAAGCTCTTCAGCTAAAAGCCGAGTTCGTCCGCAGAACGCAAGTGCAAGCCATCCAAGCCAGGGTAAGCTTGGCGGCAGGGCCAAAGGCCCTCTCTGCTAATTCTTTTTGTCGGTATTCAAACTTAAAAACTCTCTCGAAGACTCCGATAAAAACTGACTTCAAAACTCGCGCAATAACCGAGGAAAAATCGGTTTCTCCTCCCACTCACAGTTATAGGTCCAAAAGTTACACATAAAATTAAATTCTTGCCAATCCGGGACTTTTCAATATAATTTAATAGGAAAAATTCAAACCCACAAACGAATCAGAATTAAGTCATTATCTACAGTAGCACCTGCGAAAACGGGAAACTAAAAATTCGACCCCCCTTGCTAACAAGTGCAAAATCTAAGTAGAAACAACAAAAATACTGCCCTTTCGATATCCAATTTACGACCTTTCCCTTTCTTCCAAAGCTATAAGCAAGGCGACATTCACAAAGCTGAAACGTAAGTGAACAGCGGGAGGCCAATTACTGTAGCCACTTTTACTGTTTGCTAACAAAGACAATGGAACAACAATATACTGCTCAAAGTTGCAATTGTCATCTTAAAAGGCTAATCGCACAGATGTTACATCCGTTAAAAGACGCTCCCCTTTCTGCGTTAGAAAGTTGAACCGTTGAAGGAAAAATAATTGATTAAAGCTTTTAAAGTACACTCTTTACAAAAATATACACAGATTCATTACGCTCTTCACAATTTCAAATTTTAAAAAAAATCAAATACAAATACAAATAAAATACTTAAATAATTGATTACTTAAATGATTAAAACACTTAAATTTTAAACAGAGAATTCGCGACACAGCACAATATGAAGTGAGCGAAACAGTAACCATTGGTTTTCTTGAGCAAGGTCCAACTCCGTAGAGTGTTCCTGCACCCGTAAATAGGTTGATCGGAGTTACTAGGGCGATCTGAAAATCTACAACTCTATTGTAGCATTTTTGAGATTTCTTCGAGCCGACAATGACCCAAAACGTTCTTGGAATTCAGTTATTGTACTTGTACGCCCTTAAGCAGGCTCTTTATTAACTAAGTTACTGTTTAAAAGGGTGCATCCACATTCTTCTTGCCTTTGAAGGATATTCAGATCTTGTATGATTTCAGTTTGTCTTTACCTCTTCGAGTCTATGAATGAACTGCTTTTCCTCCTTTAACTAATTTATGCCTTTGAGTCATAATTAATAAATAATACAAAAATAATATTAACTTTAAACAATACCACACATCAAATTTCAGACGACACGTGCGTCTATTGAACAACATATTATCAATTGCCTCATTTGCATATATCTGGCGAACACCTACACGCAGACGTTCAATTTTGTGTTCCGTTTCACATAATTAAGCAGTTACATCATTGGAAACTGGCTGAAAATTTGAATCAGCGAGAATATTTTTTCAGTTTATCTTTAATTATAACAATCAGTTTATGTTGTTAATAAACAGGTTGGCCAAAAAATGCTTCATAGATTTAAAAAATATTGTTGCGAAAAATGTCCAAAATAAAAGAAGGAAAAATAAATTGCAGCCCAGACACTTCATATTATAAAGCATTACTTCAAAGAGGTTTTCCTTAAATGTTAGAAGATTTTAAAATAATTCTAAAAATAAAAAAAATGTAAAACTTAAGAAAATGAAATTGCAATCTAGTCATCTTATGCAGACTCCAGTCACTATCTGAAGCACATTTAAGTTACGTAGTTACAGAATCATTACTAGATTAGCATTTATCCTTCAGAAAGTATAACGAAGAGAAACTTATGCTACAATGAACCGATACAAAACGGCAAAATCAAATGGCAGGAAGAAAATATTGATTGTGAAATTATTTTATCGCAAATTAACAAAGCAGACTTTCCACACTTATTTAACGAAGAAAAAAATTCTCTTCTGCGCTTTTATTTCACTGAATTACATGCATACGAAGCTTGAAACAGATAATGACAGATTCCTTCAAACCAAAAAAAGTTAGTCTTTAGTTTTACCATGACGCGAAATCAGCTAATTGAACAGAACAAGCAACCAGAAGAAATTTCCATGGAAGTGTTTAATAAATCTTGGAGATATGGTATTTTTGTAGTGAGTAAAGCCAGGTTCTATAAATAAAACTTTTGTTGCTCGAAGCATATTCAATCGATATCTTTTGCCCCAACGTACCCTCAAAAGCTGATAGCAATACATTTTAAAAATCTTCAGCATTCATGCTTTAAGTTGTACGAAGTTTGTCACCCGCGATATGCACATTTTATCTTTGACATGCCCGCAGAAGTTCTTAACGAAAGAATTCCTGAAGAATAGATGACAATGTAAATCATCTAGTTCAATTTGTCTGATTGTTAAAAATTCCTTTATTAGATAAACCCGTAAAACTTTACACCAAATGATTTTTCCTTTCTATCTGCCAAATGACTTTTATATGGAAAAAAGAAATTGTAAAAGAGAAAATCTTTTGTCCTCTAAGTATAGGCTTCTAATGACAATAGTTTCGATGGAAAGAAAAATTCCAGTTAGTTGCTCACCCATTAAAAAGACCACCCAATGCATGTCATATGAAAAAAAAATTAATGTCTGTAAATGTCTGTAATCTATATATTCTTAATAGGTAGTCTTCGACTTAGAGGACAGTCGTAAGTTCATTTTGATGTTAAATAGGGGACTTGCATTATTCTTCACATCGTTGATAACAGTTTTATAAATTAGGCTTTTATTTAATGTACACTATGTTTACTAGTATATAAACTTTCGTAACATTTATAAACAATGTATTTGTATACAAATACAAATGTGTACACTTAAAACTATTTTATGATTTAATATATACTTTTGCTTTTAATTGTTGTTGTTGCTTATCCTCCAGAAGCCTGACGAAGTCAGACACGATCCCAAAATCCGTTGACTATAAGAAATTCGAGAACAAGCAGGGAATGTCCTCTCTTGTGAGGCCTAAACATTGCAAGATGTGTTAGGTGGTCTGATATTCGTGGCACATGGTGTCTATATTCGTGGCACTTTATGCAGGAACTTGGTGCAGGTTTCCTGCCCCCATAGTAAGATAGGCACTTGATTTGGCCACTTGCTAGTCGTGAAAGCATAACGCGCGAGCCCCTGTCACATGTAAGGGTTAGAGTCATTCCCTACTACCTAGATAACAGTGATTAGTGGAGGGCGCCAACCATTCCACCATATTTTGAGACTTTAACAGGAAGAGTAGCTCCAAAAACTAAAAGTCAGAGAAGGAGAGAGTAAAATGTGTAGAATTCTCCTTTGCCATTTTGTCCGCTTTTACATTGCCGGAAATATCTACCTGAGATGGAATCCGCAGGAAATTGACAATTTGGTACAAACACTTGTTTTATCACCCACTTAAATCCAGTAGTTAAGATGTTGTTTCGATGTACCTATGTTTTGTTAACGTGTGTGATGATACAACGTACCAGAGTTCAGTTTCCTAAACGTAAAACTAAATAACTGCGTTTTTTAATAAAATTGCTAAAATAACCCTGGCCATTTAGAGTGAATGTTCGCAATAAATAAAAACAATAATACAATAAATTATTCTAAGCTATTTATTTTGTTAGGCTTACTTTCAATTAAAGGAAAAATGTCATACAGCCATACTCCCGGCAGATGAATAAATACTTAGATAGGTAATCAAACAGTTCGTGAAAGAACAATAGAAGGGAATTACGACATTGTTAAAACTTTTCTTACGTATTAGTAACAGCATATTGTGTCGAAACTGAAGTACTAGTAATGAGAGGCCGTGGGAGCTATGGTGCGAACAATCAGAAACCTGTACTTGTCTAACTTGGATGAAAACTTGGCTTTCTCCTGGGACGGATTTTTCATATAATCCCGGAATGCTCCAGCTAGAAATAGATTCCAAAACCACACAGGAACTCCCAAAAGAAGGTTTAAAAATCAAAGAAGACTTCAAAGGTATACGTTATTCATAGAAAATCCAGGCTTCGAAACGAAGGACTGGAAATCAGTCATCGGTGGTAAGAGCGAAGTTGGAATCAGGTGGCTGAGCAGATCTTCACTAGGGAAGATAAGTAAAAAGGCCGTTGCAGGCGTGGTAGGCCAGCCATCGCGCTAATAAAGTGATAATAATTTTTTTCTCCATCTCTTTAGTTCTCCTTCAGAACTTCTCCTGGTTGGGGTTAAATCGATAGAATTAAATTACATTTATCATGGAGACACAAAATAGTTAAGCAAGAAAATCAGCAACAAAAGTTAGGCTCCGTCAGTATCGGTAACGGTATGCCGCGATATTGCGAATTTCGCAATGTGTCGGGCAAGCTACTTGCACCGCGTTTCAAACCAACCGACACAACATTATCCAAGAACAAAATACCACAAAATAATCTACTCTTTCGCTTCTTCAGTTCAACCCCTATTCGCACCGACGAGGTCTCCGAAAAAACAGTAACTCCTTTTCCCGCGCAAATAACTCCTCAGATATTAGATCATCTTGAGCTAAACGACGTTAAAATGTGGCTTTTGAAGCTAGAAAATTTATTTGCCATTTCGGATGAAAACATATACTTATTTGCACGTAATTCTAGGTAACAAATATGGGTTAATCAGAAAAATTAAAATTTTCTGTATTATATATAAATTTCCAGTAGATAAATCAATTATTAGTATTTTTAAATTTCAATAATACTCAGAATTTTATCTAATGAACTCGTTTGTCTCTTAGACCGAGTTAAACCAACTATTAACCGGAAATCTGACTTTGGAGCTTGCTTGCAATATAACGAATTAAACAAATGAATTACTAACACCCATAATTATAGAACGCAAAAATGTGTAGCGGAAATCTGGAATAGGATTTAACGCATTAGTAAATTAGGCTTAATTTAATTTGACTACACAACAATGTTGTAGAGAAGTACGGAAATCGGATAAGGTTCATAAATCCCCAAATTCCTTTTCGGCTTGAATAGCTTTGAGTTCCACGTCAACTGCTTTTAATTAGATAACATGAACAAAAGCATATAAATGAATAGTTTTTAATAAAATACAGCAGGTAAGTAAATATTGTTCATTCGGATGATTCATTGCAATCGGTATCAAAAACATTCGTTCATGATGTTAGTTTGGGTTCCAGTTCTTTATGTATTTTTCGTGCTCAAATTTGTTTTTCAGTTTTCTGACTTGAACTACATTATCTCTGTCCAGTATTATCGAGCAAGTCCTTTATTTAATTTAGATTACGATTCAAATAATCCTTTCTAGAAAATTGATTTGATTGTGGAGGTATTTTACGTCTCCAGGGTAGTCACCACAGCAAGCAAAAAATTAAAACTTGTACCCATTGGCAAAAGACACATAACGCATTTTGTAAGCATAGAAGCATTATTACAGTCGCGCGTTGTGTCGCAGTACAAAAATAATGCTTTTATGCATATACTGGTAAATTTAGAGCCTATTTAATCCTACTACCTGTCCGTTGTTAAAGCAAGTGCCATAAGTAGAAGACTACTTGCATTTACATTACAATTTGTATAAGATTCAAGAACATCTGGACCATTACACATATATTTGATAATTTATGAAAGTACAAATTATCAGTATGCATCTGTTATACACAGGCACATATTTTTCAACGTAAGTCATCAGTAAATAAAAAAATTAGGCATTCTCAGAGCTTTAAGAATAAATAAGAAATACGGAATGAATTATATGTTTGGATAAATATGAACACCTTGTTATTGCGATTGATAAAGCATATGCAATTAGTAACGTGCAAATCCAGGATCAATTTTGCTGTAGAAACAATATTTGTTTATAATCGGACGCAAAACTTTAAAAATCTGCAAAATGCTTTTCCTTCGGTATATGGCACCTATAGGCAAAACTATGTGGTATATAAAGGGTATATTTCCACATACTATTTAGTTGTTAATGGCCTACATCGAATATTTAAAATAAAAAAGCACGCTGGATACGTCAATTTTTCATAATTTTTCAATATTTCCTTAGACACCTAGTTACAAGGGTTTGCACAATGCAGTAAGAATTTTTAAAATTAATATTACTTAAATAAAGATAATAGCATTTTAAATGATTTTGCATTATTTATGGTTTTACAATTTCCTTCTAACCTAATACTGCATAAAAGATGTTTATAAAAAAGTATAAAAAAGTAAAAAAAAACCACAGAGCTATATTTAAACTCTCTACTAACTTTTGTATTGTAACTGCTTCCCAATTCCTCCAACTTATAAGATTTCATTCTGAGTTTCATTAACTGATTATTGAATACTCTATGTTGCTCTGTCTCATCCATTATTATTATTGTTATTATTATTATTATTATTATTATTATTATTATTATCATTATTGAATTTACTACATCACTTATACCAAGAGTGTGGAAAGTAAATGCATGTAAAGAAACCTGGCTTGCTTAAGATATAGGAGTTAGATAGATTGCATTTCAGTCTTCCACGCTTTTATTATGTCACAACACAATGCCTTTTAAACACCTTAGTCAACTACATCGTGAGTAAATACATATTTCAGTTGTGTGGCTTCTTTAGTGAATTCTGTTAACTGTAGAATTTTTCCCTTTCCAGATTGTTACTAAAGTACATCTCAAAAAACTTAACATTACTGGCTGCTACGTCCTAAGTATTCCTACATTCTTGGTTCTATCGCGTGAGAACGGTTTATGGCTAGAAGTGAGTGAATGTCATTGGAAAGTTAGCTTTTCGAACTCAAGAAACGTATAGGACAATACTCATCAGGCTCGGCGCATTGCTTCAAAATGTTAACTGCTTCGAAGCAATTCTTGTCGATGTTATCGTCTGGTGAATGTTTTATGGTTGTTTTCGGTTGTAAATTGTTTTTCACAGTCGACAATCATGGTTCTTCAGTTTCAAGCCCTTAAAAAGGTTTTGAATAATGACCGGCGTTTAATCAGATCATTTGAGCAATGATTAATGGCAGCTTTTACGATTATAAATGCAGATGTTCGTGTTGCAATGTTCGTGTTCGTACCTTACTGCTGCACATTTAGTTCTTCCTTGGCCAAATATATGAGCTCGTGTACTTAACTCTTGATCGAAACGAAATATTTAAGTTTCAAATTAGCATAGCATTCACCACCTATAATATAAAAGAACACCCCACATTTAGTGCAGATGTGTAGCCATATTTCTTATCTACCCCGTATATGTACTTGCATAACTTATAAATACTATTTGCCATTAAAAAATCGCACTTTTCATACATGTTATTTTCATATATGAAATATCCTGTTATAAATAAGACAACAATAAAGAGATAGATCTCACATATTTAGTGTATATTTTATTTTATAATTAATATCAAGTTGTAAGAAGAGTAAAGATAATCATAAGGATAACTGTTACAACATATCTTTAAAATCAGACATTTAATTGCAGACTCAAATGGTGAAAATGAGCTAACATTCGATAGCACTTTAAGCTGATAAACTTACGAAACAAAAACCTCGATTTATTCCCAGAAGTAAAACTTTTAAATGACTACTGCCAAATAGACACCTGTGAATAAAATCAAAATTTTATTTTCCACTGAGCTGTCTAACATACGGTTTCAAAAGCACGTTTTATTAATTTTAATAATAATGTAATGTTTAACAAAAACTATTTTTATGTACACAGACAAGCCAGTATTATAGTATCATTTCTGATATTGTATTGCTTTACATTTGGTACGCAGAGAAACTACAATCCTTCTAGGCATTTATTTTAAAAATCTCTGGTAAGTGTCCGGAGGAAGACTATCGGATCTGAAAGCAAAGTTAAAGCAGTTTATGTAGATTGCAAGGAGTTAATTGGTTCAAGCTAGTGTTTTATGTCATGTGTGACATAAAACACTAGCATACAACGAATTAGGAGCGAATAAAATTAACATACAACGAATTAGGAGGCCAGTATGTCAGATGGAATCCTGAAGACATTTCTCATACCCCTAGAGATGATTCCGAGAGTGCGATAAGGGGCATTGTTCTGAAGAAGAATCGAGATCAGGCTAAAACGACAGGAGTTATGAAAGGGTTTAACCTGTCAACAATGGTGTCTACACAAACTGTTGAAGTTAGGGTGTGCTGTACTACACGCCCGGTCCTAACGACGCGTATAAAATAGTCCTTCTGAAGTTTAACACCTTCGCTGTTAGCATGTACATATCCAAAACGGAACACGAGTCGATCACCCTTTTGCCTCAAAGATAGAGTACTTTGACCCATTGACATAATTTTACATAAATTGTGATTTATGCAGCAGGACAACTTTTTTCTATTACTGTGTGATTGAATCATGGTGTCCACGAATGCACTGAACCTGTAAACTTCGATAATGTTATGATAACAGACGCACCGAGTCGTTGTGACCACCCACTGACCCACTCGCTGCCACATATTTAGTACCTTAACTAAGCGACAGGGGTTTCTGACTTTTGCATTCGTTCATCAGACATGGAGATCTAACCTTTCGTCGGATATTGCTTGTTTGACCGCCATTCTGCGAATCTGCCACTTTTCTTGTGTGCCAATAACGTCTATTCACAAAGAGCCATTTATTCCTGGCCTTCGGGCCATGATAATCGAGTCTTTACCGAAGTTGTTTAAATGCGCTGTATTACACGCACATGTTGTAGTTGAAATAATGCTTGAATGTCTCAGACAACAGTTAAATAACATTCTCAATTTATCACATGCCATCTTTGCAATTACGGCGATCGCATTTTCTCACTGTGGGGGGGGTCATAATGTTTTAGCAGATTTTATAATTATACATGAATCACATTAGTTTGATCAATTATAAATAACATAAATTAGAAATATTATTAAAAATGCAACAAAGATATAAAAAAATTAAAATGTATGTGGTTTGTTGTTTTAATTTATAATAATATACTGCTTTATTTTCAGAGATAAATTCAGTATCTTTTTTTCTCGAGTAATGGCAACGTTTCTCAAAATTGATGATTTTTCAAGTATTGTGGCTCGTAAATCAGCCGTTTTCATAAGTAAAATAATCAGCCTTACTGATGAAACTTTGAGGCCGGATATGCCGCAATACTATTCTGTAAAATAATATAATTTAAGATGACTTGAAAAAAATGTACTAGAATACAGCGCTGGAGATTAGCAAATCCTAAAGTTAAAATAATATACTGAAAAGTACTTGTCAGTTAATGTTTCTGTTTTCTTCCGCGTAATTAATTTATATAATTTGCTATACATTACGCTGTGAAATACAATAATTGATACGCATAGATGTTCTATTTAAAATAACGTACATGAAGGAATAACAATTTGTAATATTGAAATTAATTTTAAAGTTTCTTTTTCGGAAACATAGACACAGAAAAGTTGCTTTAAGATCAAATTTGAAAATTTACTCTTGATAGGCAGACTTATCTTTGTATTAAATATTACCTTTTTAATTAAATTTCTGGTTGTCTTATAAGCAAGAAAATGTAAAACACATCATGATGTTTTGACAGGTAAAAACGAAAATTTTCTGGAAAGTAACTAATTGGATAATATTTAATTAGTTTTCTGAACAAACTGAATGGAAAAAAAAACTTAATTCACTTGGGGATGTGCAGTTTTCGAAAGTTCAATAAACTGTGAGCTCTGCATTTTATGTAAATATGATGTGAAGACTTTGACTGAAATAATGTTGTATTTGGCATCTTATATATACGCAATAATAAAACTATTAAATATACAATTAACTGAGACTAATAAATTAATTACAGTATTATACTACTAAAATTAAGTTTTCTAAAATTTATGAATATAATTTGGAATAACTGTATTATATATAATTAAGTTAAGAATATCAGAAGAAAGCTTAGTTGACCCGAAAGAAATAAAAAACGTGGTTTTCCTCTGGTATTAAGTGGTTAAATCATATTAAATTATAATTATGTAAAACTATTTTTATTGTTACAGTAAAGTATTCCAGAAAACTACTATTCCTCAAAAACTACAACGGGAATGTAAACTTTTTAATATGCAAATTTGTGCTTCTGTTACTTTAAATTACATTTATATAAGTGGCGATGGAGCATTATTCTAAACTTTGATGCTTTTGCCTCGTTGAACAGTGCGAGAAGTATGCTCGATGAGTATGAAAAACGAATAATTGTTTCCTTCCACATAGATCCCAATTCTAATTCTTTAAATATAATTATTTTCATCTAATACAATTAGGTGAAGTTTCAAACTGAGATTTACTTCTCGATCATTAGATTTATCGCCTACATATTATATCACTTTTTAAGTGTTATCAGCATTTTTAAATGCATAACCTTCGATACCAACTATAAACCTTCCGTAGCTAAAATGTTGTTGCGTCTTGCAGTGTTCTGTCCTTTAGTGACTCGGATTATAATTTGTTTTATGTCACAAACCATTTAAAATGAAAACTCTTTAAACAACATTTGAGTCATCCCATGTAAATTCCATTTATAAGGGAAAATATTAGATAAAATAAAATATTTATATAAATACACAAATAAAATGTTTAATCAAATAATAGAAAAAAGATGTCCATTTAATTCGTTAGAGAATGTTTTTCAAACTAACAGTAATCAGAAAATAGCTTATGATTAGCTCTTAACGACACCTTTGATTAACAGAGCTCTCCAATGCGCAAACAAATTCTCTCCATATGTTAACGCACGCTATTTAATACAATTCTCATTGAAGTTTCATGACACGTATACCTGCTGCACTTGACCATTACCGAAGGGTTCGTAACAGCGTCACTGCACATTGGTTAAAAACTATCTTGCATGAATATTTAAAGGATTTTTGAATGGAAGTACCTCACATAAGATCTGAGTTCTTATAAAAAGACACCATTCCGTATGAAGAGAGAATGGGAAAAGGAAAAGAAGTGTCTTTACAAGTTATGAGGGAACATCGTTTTACAGATATTTACTTAATGTGACTGAGATGCAGATTTTTAAAAAGCGTTAAAAAGTCGGTATCAACTGCTGAAATGTTATGGAAAAAATGAAATATTTTTAATAAAATTACGCACATACAGGATGGAAGAATTTGAGACTAGACTGCATAACGCCACAGCAGCTAACATTTTAGTGAAACTTTTTAAGTACCAAAAAAAAGTACACTCATGTGTAATGCTAACTTTTGCTCCGTTACTTTAAATGAAATTATCTAAGTGATGTGAGAGCATTACTCTAAACTTTGATAGTTTTGCATCGTCGAGCAGTGCAAGAAACATGTTCGCTGAATATGAGAACTATGTGTTTATTAACTTGTTGTACTTACTTATTATCCCACTTGATTTTTACGTGAAGTCATTTATTATTCGGTATTCAGCATGAATCACTTGTGTTCAGGAATAAGATAAGAAATTTTGTAATCATACAGTAAAACAGCTGCAGACATCTGTTTAAGAAAAGCGATTACGTCATAATTGTCAGTTTTTATTTTAGAATTGTCCTCTCTAACATGTAATTATCACGGCCCAATGTGACAAAATAGGTATTTATGCGCCTTCCTGGATATCTCATTAAATACTCTGTGATAGCATTTTAATACTATACTTTAATAGTAAAATAATGTTCAATAAAGTTAAACTTTGTAAATAGTTTTGAAAAACAATTATTTTTTATATCTGTCGTTTAATGAATGCAAACAATAAGAAACTAAAATTTGATGTGTTTTATGTTACATTCGATACCATACTAATACGTTTTCAAATAACAGTGTAATGATCGAAAACAAAGATGTGTTAAGTGGCAATTGTCACGTCACCAAATGTTGTGGTACCAAATGTTAAATACTAACTGTTACGATAATTAGCCTACAATAATATCAAAAACCAAATTCTAATTTGCGTTGTGTATTACTAACCCGAACAACCCCTAAGACCAAGCAGGAGTACTGGTGTTAAAAACATTCACACCAGTCATCATAAGAAAAACTCTGAATCAAATATATATATATATAACCAAGGATATTTATTGCAGCATTAAAGGAAGACACTCAATCTTTCAACTTAAATTTCTAGATCTATGGTGTGTTCATGTGACAGCTATTTAAAATAATGCATTTAGAATTATAATATATATATTGCTAATTTCAAATATGCACCGAGATGAATTAATCAAAAATTTACACCGTAAAAATTAATATTATATTTTCATAAGCAGTTATCAAACTCTGCTGGCCAGCATAAAAGTACACAGGAATTTAATGAATCACCGAGCATGGTGTCTTTACCAATATTGATAGAGATTACTTAGTTCAAGAAATTTCTTAATTTGCTCAGGTAAAAATTACATACATAAATTTAGCAAATCCCTTAGGCAGTTAGAAAATATTACATATTCAAGTAGACCCGTTGGAGAAAAATGATTACATTTATTCCTACATTCAATTACACAATTAAAGGTAAAGTAGAATTTAAATTTTTAATCGTTCCTTAATTTTCAAAAGTTAATTCTCAACCAAAAATAGTAACAACTTAAGGTAAAAAGGTAAAATTTAGATAAGTTAACAAATTTAATATCCTGTCTTAATTCATTATATATAAATTTTAAATTTCGAACCAAGTTAAAGTTAAAAGTCCTAAATAGATTAATAGTGCAGCAGTTGCTTAAATACACAGCCTGGATTTAAGATCCAGCAGAAAAACCTTTGACTAAAAGTTAAATAGAATTTAATTGGAAATTAAATATATATATAATTACTCCTTACATTAAGAATTCATAACTGGAAAATTTTCTTCAATTAATCAAATCTCTTAAAAATTTTAATTAGCCTTATTTCTTAGGAAACATGTGCACGGAATTTAAGTTGCAAGCTGTACTAAATTTCAGGTGAAATTAACAATCAAAAGGTTGAACTCACTTGAAGGGGAGAATGGAAAACTTAATTAAGCATTAACTCATCTTATAGATTTTTTTTTCCGGATGTCCCATTCATAACAGGTGTTGAACAAGGCTCTGCCGACGACCAATCCTTCGCAGATGTTGAACGAGGGAGTCCGGCTAGAAATCTGGACACTTGGATTCAGACAATATGAAGATGGCAAAGTGCATTCGTGCAGCAAAACAAGAGCTCCTAAAGGTTCCTCCCTTTTCCGTCTATTCTCATCCAGGCGAGTTGATGGTAGTACTCGGATCTAAGTAACCGATCAGGCAGGAACCGGATAGCGGGATTCAAGTTGCATCCACTATGGTGTCAAACGTATTAATTCGATGAGAAAAAACAACATTCTCGACTCCAACACGGGATGGTAAAGTGCGGAGGAGTGTACAAGTGATTTTTAGATGTACATCTTTATCTTATTTCCCATCTCCGGCTCTTCCAGAGGAAGAAAAAAATAACGTGCTTCTACAGCTGCGAATCCAAGGCAAAAAGGGCTGAGCATGGCCTTGCATGACGATTTCAATCGTCCAGAATCCAGAATTTTCGAAAATCACCAAATTTGGTGAATTAGTATGCAAATCTCGCCAAACACAAAACAGTGCTGCGAAAACTTAGTTTTTCCTTCTTCACACCAAAAAAAATTCCACCCTCGCCACCCCCTTCGCCAACAAGGAGGGGTGAGGGAAAGAATGCGACAAACCTACCACGCCCCTACCACGCAACCGGACGCAGTACATGACCTTGACGAGAAAGTGCTCGAAACGACGCTTATAGCAGAATAAATTTCTAGACACGAAATTCAACAATTTTAGCAATTAAATGGGCATAATTCTCCAACGGGGCGACGTACAGTCATGAAAGTAGATTCATAAGAAGGGTAAATTTTTTCTCTTTAAGAGGTATAAATTTCATCCATGTGAATAAAAAGGAAGTATTTTTAAATTTCAAATATTACGCAGAAAGCAACCGATTTCCCATTGTCTCCTTTCCCGAAAGCTAATACTGTCGAACGCGTAACGTAAGAATGAGAACTCTGTTTAACTCGCATAAAAATAATTGATTCAATAACATAAGCAATACAATTCGTGAAGAAAAATTTAGAATAAGCATAAATTAATGCATATAATTTACTCACTCAATAATTAATTAACAAATAACTGCAATTAACTACACATTAATCCATAATTCTAAACTAACCAAAAATCACTACATAACAGATGCAAATAAAAATGAAATTATACTTTGAATACAAATTCAGCTCAAAAGGTAAGTTTGCAACTATCAGAAATTGCTACTACTCTTAGGAAAGGGCATTTTTTTCTCTAAGCATAAATAAATTCTAATGAAATCTCTCTTTCTTTTTTAAATAAGGTCGCACATTTGTACTTTTGCAGTACGAATTAAGTACGAGATACGTTTCCGTAGAAGGTGATTGAACTATTACAGTCCATAAACTGATGTTGGCAATGGTTAACTTCGCACATTTGGTAAGTCACTTTGTCTACTATGTGGAAATTCTGTACGCGGTTTGTCAACATAAGTAGACACTACTGTATTACACGTTTTACTCGAAGGTAGGACCTTGTTTTGTCGTTCTATAGCATTCATAGACATAATAGAATTTAACGACCGTTTTTCGTTATCGAATAATTACAAATCTTCAAATGTACTGATGCAGTCAAAACTATACAAAATAATTGACTCTGTTGGCTATTGTTGCATCTGCAGACGGTATCAATTTTAAACAGTATTCATGTCAAAACAAATTTTCAATTTTCATTCGAGAATTTTAGTGCCATTTTGCATAAAACCTGTTTTGATGTAGTTAACCATGTAAACAAATTTTAATAATTTAAACAAATAATTTTAGTATGTCACAAAATTTGAGTAAAAGCCATTTGATGCATTGGTCATTTAAATTCTGTAGTCAACTCTATAATATTCCTATCATTAGGTAAATAACTTTATGGCAGAATGGATTCCCTTGAATTGTGAAGTATTTTCTAAGATATAACGAATGCAAAGATTTTTCTGCAGACTTTGAAATTTTCATGGTATTTTTTAAATCCATTTCGACAATTAGAATACATTTCCTAATAACTTTAAAATTATTTTCCAGTATAAATTATGCAAACCGTAATGGGAAAATTAATACTCCAAAATCCAAATCAAATCTCTGAACCTTAATTTTTTACACTTAAGGTTTGTCAGACTAATGTAATGTGTTAGACTAATGTCATTAACGTAATAATGTTAAGAAATTGATGTTTTCCAGTATTACACATTATAACACTTAGTCATCTTTCATTAATAATAAACAGTTTTGATTTAGAATAATTTTTTAATCATGCTTATTTGCTTACTTCTATTCGGTTAAACATTACTGTTATATGCATTCATTAAAACGTTATTTTGAACTTCCTCTTTTCAATGTCAATCAGAAGATATAAAAAGTGTCATTTGACAAAAGTCAAATTTTTCAGGAATAAACTATCCCATTCCTCACAAGAATGTCAGAAGAGAGTTAAAAATTCTGAATTACATGGATCCTAGTTATATCGATCTCATAAAATTTTGTTGGTCACTTCTAACACTCTTTTGAGGAATGGCAAATTATTCTTGTTTTTCCTGTGACATTTCGTGAGGAGTTATCTATTTATTTTTTACTAATAGTTAATTCTGATTTAAAATACTTTTCTGTCACTCTCTTTTCACTCACAATTTTCACGCCAAAATGCAAATCATATAACGAGCGTTTTTTCAGATTGAGGGGAAAGTGCTATTTAAGCGAAGATTTCGCAAGTTGATTTTGGAGTGTGATCTGCCTACTCGAGGTCACGTTGTTTCCGTGACTTAATAGCGATTTCATTGAGAGGCATTGAGTGCTTCTGGACAGTAGGCTTATCTCGCCAGTTTTCTACAAATCAGAGACTTTCCTTCGCATTACTTTATACTGTGGGTCGTTAGGCTAATCTTACTACATTTATTTTTAGTTCAACAACATAACGTATTTAAGTTGAGCCAGAAGTGTTGGCTAGTGGAAACCTAAGTTGGGTTATTCTTACTTCTTGTTTTCAAATAAGAGGGTCTTATACACTCTCCTTCTGACTTTTTGTTTTTGAAATCGCAACACTTGAAGATAATTCTCCTATAGTCTTTTTAGAGGCGGTAGTGTATGCTTCCTAAGAATACCAGACGTTATATAATTTTACTTTTGTCATGTGTTCGCTTCTTACATCTTCCGATTCATATGTAGAAATGAACTATTCTAATTCTGAGAATTAGCAAAAGGATGTAGGCATTACTGATTTTGAGATTATTTAAGGAAGACTTAACAAAAAGAAATTTATACAGATATTTTGGTAACCAAATCTTAACAAATAACGTAATATACATTGCTGCCGAGTTACTTTCTGGCTGCAAAGCACAAATTATGCTATAAACACTGAAAAGTAGTACTACTTTAGTTTGGTTAGTCTCTTTTTTGTTGTTTCACAAAATTTCACTTCGGTGATACCATAATAAATTGGAGATTCATTTCTTCTAAAATTACACGGAAACCTTTGATTTTTTTTTTGCTATTGGAGCCTTTTTTAGCATTACAAGATTTGCGATCAAAACACTGTAAATGTAATTTTAATATATTGAATGAAATACAAATATTAAAATTTACATTTTATAGTTAATTATCCAATAAATTCCCATTGAAACCGGGAGTTATTTTGAAGCAAATGATTGTTGGGAGCACACGGGGTTATTTTTGTACAAAAATCGCAAACATACGTTCACCAACAAGCGTTAGTCTTCCTATAATACTGCATTTTTTAATTCCACGAATACCACACTAAAATCATCAGAAAAATGAATAAATCGTATTCTGCAATAAATAAAAAGGAAATTATGAGAGATGTTTACATAGAGCTCTCATAAAATCATTTGCATCTGCAAGTTTGATCACGCTGGTAATGAAATATAGGTGAATTTACAAAACATCTGTGTTGGTTTTAATTGGTCTTTTAAGAATACAGACGATAACTAAAGCTTCTGTATATGGAAGGGTAAATTTTTAAGCCTTTATTTTTCTTTTTCATAAATTTCTCTTCTAGGAATAAAATTCTGGTTTTATAAATAAAGATTTACATGCAGGGAAAAAGATACTTGTCTCTTAAAATTTCTGATTTGTACTAAAATTTAGAATGAACAATAATAACATAAATAAGGACTAATGTTTTTTAATGAAAATTCTTTTATAATTTTAACATAATATGTTTTAGGTTGTTCATTGTGTTATGTATCATAAAATTGGATGAAATTTCATTGTAATATAAAGATACGATTTAAGTTCCTGTCGCTGCTTCGTTAATAGTGAGGTGAACAAAACTAACAGTTTCGTGTGGCATTGTTACCCAGATGCTACTGCGTATTACAAGGCTAAGAGATAATGTTCATTGTTCATATTTCTTTTTATGTTTACCCACGTAGTATGAAGCATTAACGTAAATAACGAAACTAGTAACCACATATTTAAAACAAAAATCTCCTTGAAAATATTCTTCATGTATACTTTATAGGCATTATAAAATTAATAAGTTTAATAAATTTAAAATAATTTAATTACACTTATTTGAATGGAATGCTAAAAATAAAATGAAATTGTACCCGTTTGCATTTTTATATTATAAATTCATCCCCATCATTCTGAATTGCTCTCATTTCGCAATGGATAGAAATATTTTATGTGTAATCTGCTTCTCCGATATATTTTATGATTATTTGTAAAATTAAGTATAGTTATATTTTTTTTAAATTTTTGTGCACATTACACATTTTATTCAGTTTTCCTGTGCATTTTCAAATTATTTAGAAAGCGTTGCTTCTACGTTCGAAACGGTTTACAAACTACATAAATTTTGCGTAAATATTTCAGTGATTTACGGTAATTTTTCAGCATGCTTTGTGTTAATATTTCAATGCCCGTCAACGGCGCTGTAATCATGAATTTAAAAAACAAATAGGGGCACACGAATTAACCAAATATCTCATATATCATCAAATCGAAATTTATTAGATTTGCTTTCTTTTCTGAAAGTGGTTATTCAAAACGTTTATTGTATAATTCGGCAACTTTACACTGGTGTGCAAAAATTAAGGACGAAGTCGACAAATTAGCATATCAGCTGAACGAAGAGGCAGAGCGGACAGAAAGACCAATCAAGAGATTATGTAAGGTGATGTACGGTAGCACATGCGCAGATATGCAGGTAGACGTAATAGGGGAGTGTCTGAGTAGTATAAAGCATGTTGTCGGTGTAAGATCAATATTTCTGGCAAAGAGATAGCACGCCGTATAGCAGTTAAAATCACACCGAGTTTCTGCCTCAGCGAGAAATGGCGAATAATCAATCTGTTAGACGACATCTGGATGCTTTTACCCGAGGTCGAATCATTGGGAAGTTGGAGCAAGGCCGCAGTGTGACAAGTGTGGCTGCTGAGTCCGGAATTGCTCACAGCATCGTTTCACGACTTTGGAGACAATTTCAAACTACAGGAACAGCTATCCGGGGGTTCAGTAGTGGTCGTCCACGAGGAACCACACCCGCAGATGACCGGTATATTGCCTTACAGGCCAGAAGAAACAGGCTTCAGACAGCGGAAGAAATCGCTACACGCACGACACAGGCGACTGGACGACCGATATCGCGTTTTACCGTGGCCAGAAGACTGCACGGTGGTGGTCTGTTTGCACGACGCCCTGTACGGTGTGTACCTCTAACGCCTGCCCATCGGAGAAGGCGTTCTGTGTGGTGCCGGGAACACCGGAATTGGAGAGACAATGAATGGGGACGAGTACTCTTTACAGATGAGAGCAGATTTAGTCTGAGTTGCGATTCTAGACACATACACATCTGGACAGAGCGGGGAACACGCAATAACCCCTTCAACATCATCAAAAGGGACTGTTTTGGAGGTCGCGGAGTTCTCGTTCGAGCAGACATAATGCTTGGTAGCCGGACCGACCTTCATATCTCCCAAGGAGGTTCGTCACCTGGGACTGCTATTGTAACGAAGTTCTTCTTCCTTACATGCGTCTTTTCACAAGGGCTATGGGTCCTCAGTTCCTCTTCATGGACGACAACGCTCCACCTCATCGCACAGTTACTGTCGAAGAGCTGTTGGAGAGTGAAGATATTGAACACATGGATTGGTCGGCAAGGTCTCTGGATCTAAATCCCGTCAAGCATGTACGGAACTTGCTAGGGAGACCCGTGGCAGCACGTAACTTATCGCCAGTAACGATTCCGAAACTGCGATTGGTGCTACAAGAGGAACGAGCAGCAGTGTCTCAACAGCTCATTAATAACCACATATCCAGCATACACAAATGATGTGAAACCTGCCTAGCAGTCAGGGGAGATCATATCCCGTATTAAAGACCGGAAGTTTCTTTTTGGACACCCATCACAGGGATGTTTCGGCCTTGAGTCGCATTGCGCTCCATGCTACTTTTTCAATAAAGCTTCTTTTTATCCCTGTGATTTCTCTTTTAGTAAGTATTGCTTACATTACTCATGTCCTTACGTATTGGGGATCTTACGGTATTAAATGTGTTGATTTGGAAAGCTTTTGTACAAAGTTATATTGAAAAAACCGTCTCGTCCTTAATTTTTGCACACCAGTGTATATACGTCATATGCATAAACTTATTTTTAGTGCACGAGTTTGTATTTCACTTATCGTTGCAGCTAGCTACAAATAATTTCTCGTAATGCAAAATCAGATCTTGGCGGATTGCATGCTCTTACGGCTGTAGATATATATTATGCAAAACTTTAAATAAACAACAATTATATTATCTGTTGTTAATTAAATAAATTAATCTAAGTATATTGTCTGTATTATATGTTGTTAATAGAGGTTTTTTTATCATACTTCGGAAAATGTCTTAAAACGTAATAAATCCACAAGGCAACAAGTACAAAGCTTTATGACACTAAAGTAAATGTAAAGCATTTCGTTTTAGGTACTTCACAAACGATCAACATTCTTTCTTTCGCTGATGCATATGCTCCTCGCTCGGAGGAATTGCTTGGATATACTGGAACCTTGATAGATACTACAGGCCACGCTTTAATGGAAACTGTGATTATTAAATCTTGCAACAGTAATGTTGTCTAGCTTTTTTTTCCCAGAGACATTTGCAAGAGTCTCTGAAATGTGGCTCACAGAACATTTACCAGGATATCTCGGTCAAAATTTGCTACAAAATGTATATATTGAAAAGGACAAAAAGATGATCATATAACTAACTGGTCACTCGATTCTCTTGATTTAATTTCGCGTGATGAGTGCTTGAGCAGCTTTACCAAGGAAACGGACTTCCTGCCCCATTTATTGTTAAACTGCACTATATTCGCAACCATGTTGGTGATTCTTTAGCAGACCTTGGTAGATTGACACGCCTGTATCGCGAAATAGATTATAGCGCAGAAATATACTTTAACAACAAAGATGGACAAATTGAGCTATTAAGAGAAAGATAAGGAATTTTGCTTCCATTTAAATGTAGAAAAATGGTATCTGTTGCACAGTTTAGTCCTTATGGGGTTTTAAAATGTGTCACAAAATATAAATAAATATATACCTAGTTTTATTACTAAAATTGCTAGTTGTTGTTGTTGTCCTGTCCATTATCACATAGAACAATTGTTGCCAAAGCCTACTCCGAAGAGAGGCTGGACTCCTATTTTCCACCGAGTCCACGCGGTGGGATTCCGGGTCTTCCTTCCCGCTCCCTTTAAAGATATTAGGATTTTTTTAAAGCATGAGATTTGAAAAATGAGCAACGACTTCGCCGGGAATCGAACCACGGATCTCTCGGTTACGTGTCGAGCGTGTTGACCACTACACCACGAAGGAATGTGAAGAAGGGGAAAGAAATACCTTATATCCTCTTCCATCCACACGAAAGAACTTTCGGCTCGCATCATATTTAGAGTGCCGCCATGCCGCACAGACACTGTACATTTACAAATATCCATGTCTTCTCCGCGATTCGAACCCGGGCTCTTAGGTATCGTAGTAGGCTTCCCTAACCACTATACCGTCAATTAGCTGCCTGTCTTCGCTACGCAAATGAGTAAGTTCTGAAGTTAAAATAGCCGTAAATTATTTTCAAAGTTACCAAGCTGCACAAAAGTAATGTAACATAAAAGTAAACTTTAAATAAATTTAAATATTCGAATACCATCTAAAACGAAAACGTTGGTAGAAAACGAAAGACAACGGAGAACGAACTAAAAGATATTTTTCCTTGCTAGAATTTAAAACCTGTAAATCTTGTTTCTCTTCTTTTATATTGTTTGAGTTACAAAACAAACATTAAGGCGCTGCCGCAGTTTTGAATTTAAGGCGCAGTTTCATCACTACTGTGAAAATATTTGCTACATTTTTTTTAACAATACTTTACCATGTTAAAAGCATTACGTTGATATCGATTTAATAGTTCTTTAGCATAGAAATTAAAAGAATGCAAGTTTTTTTAATCGATTATAGGTTTTTAGACTATAACTGCAAATCTTTTTTTTTGTTTGTTTTGTTTGTTTGCGCTTTTAGGAAGTTTACACGTTTTGATTCTTGGCGTAACTTTCCAATTACTTTCTTTTTTATACTTTTACAAATGTTTTAGTTGCCTTGCAATGAAAACAGTAATTTTAATATTAAGAATAAAGTTTTCTCTTATCCTTTTAATTCGTCTTAATATTAACTCTCATTCGTTTAATAACAATAATTACTTCGTTCTGCTAGTAATATAACTTTGATTATTAAAAATAAATTTAACATACTCTTCCACTCATTACGTATATCGTTTACAATGGTTTGCTTTAATGTTTTGTCTATTAGTATTGTTTAATATCAAATATGTTCTCTCACTATACCACATTAAATTTTGATTCCGAATAAAAAATACGCATTTACTCATGCACACATCCATTATCTAACACTTTCCCTCGTCAAATGCAGCCTAAAGGCATAGTGAACATTGGAGTTTTACTACGTACAGTATGCATGAATAGCAAAGAATAGCATTACAAATCCATATGATATTCATATAAAATATATGTCTTGAATTATTCATAAAAACAGTTATAGAATTGAAATACGTAGAGACATTAGGATATTTTGGAATCAGGTGAGATGAAAAATGAGCAACGCTTTCGCCGGGAATCGAACAACGGACCTCTCGGTTACGCGTCGAGCACGCAAACCACTACACCACGAAGGCATGCGAAGAAGGCGGGAGAAATACCTTATAACTTTATCATTTTGAAGCACGTTATTCAAAGTCTCTGAATAAGCGTAAACAAAATCATTCTTTTTTCTCATCAAACATGCTCAATCAGGAGAATATATCCCATTAATCTTGCTTAAGAAACGGTGTCGATATTATGGAGTAAAAAAGGAAAATAGTCTCGCACTTAACAGATATATGAGAATTTGAAAATTGTTATGACTAAGTCGTGATACGAATAGCGACAAAAAAGATCACAGAATGTAGTCGACCCTTTGTGCTGCCAAGTTTTACCGAGACATCCACTCGCTGTTCCGTAATGTGTAGCGCTCCAGAATAGGCATACGGTTTGAACTTATCAGCATGTTTTCAGACACGTACATGTGCGCTATTTATGCATGATAATAACCGTGATTTGTCATTGAAGACTAGATGAAATAGCTGTATACTATCCCATCTCGATCCGCATGCATACCTTTCAAAAGCTGACCGCGAAACTACCTTGTCACAGGAAGAAGGAAATTATTGTAAGATAGGAAACGACTTTCAGAATGTAGGATCTATTCTTAGATCATCTAGCAGTGCTTCAAATGAACCCCTTGATTTATAAAAATCTTTGATACTCTATATTGAGATCAGTGTTTTTCGTTACTTTCAAAAGCACTATGTCACGAGATTCCATATTCTAAACTTAATTTTATATAAAAATATACAGAATATAAATTAAGTTAACTGGAGCTGGTAGTTCATCGGTCAGTCGGTCAGTAGCCTGCAGGTGTTTTTTGTCGGATGTCTGTTCCCACCTATGTTGGAGTCGATATAAAGGGCAGCCGAATCTAGTCATAAGCGTGGCAGATCATAAACATGGAACCACAGGAAGAAGTAACCTTTGAAATGTGACTCACCAAATCTAAGCACACTAATTCTTTCCTCTTGCATTAAACTGCGATGCAGTTTAGATAATTAACTGTGGAAATGGATTAACTATGGAAAGTAGTAGAAGAGTGGAAGTCAGTACCCTGGAAATTTTACGAAAAGAACTTCTATCATGAAAATAGAGATACAGACTCGTAGGCCAGAAAAACACTTTTCAGATAGAACATATAAAAAATATATTTACATATTTAACGGCACATAAATGGTTCTAAAACGTGTATACAAACCCTCTGCATACACATACACGTACACATATATAACTAAATGATATCTGTTGTATTTATCTTTCCTTTCGTTTCATTCGCAACACATTCAGATTACAGAAAATACATCAGGATCATTTTCTTTTTATTGGCGCCCGAACAGAAGAAATGATGGAAGGAAGTTGGAATATGCCAAGTACATCCCAAAATACAGCTGCAGTGCCTGATGGATTTGGATTCATAGTGGAAACAATCAGAGCAGCCATGAAGCCGGCAGTAGTTTTTGATGCCAGAGGACCTGTGAACACATTCTTGGAACACTTAGAAGCGCATTTTTTGCTGTATCCAGTTCCGGAATATCAGAAGGTTATATTAGCTACAAGAGCATTGAGGGGCCAAGCACCGAACTAGTATAAGTGTATCGGAAAATGTCTGCTGGGAGAACCAGGAACGCCGACTTACGAAAATTTCAAACTAGCAATTTTGAGAGTGTTTCCTGTTGTTAAAGACCGTGCCAAACTCGAAGCTGAATTGTTTAGCAAGTACCAACAGCGGGTGGATGAACTATCGGAATTTATTTTGAGAAAAATACAAGTCTTTAAATTATTGTATGGTACGAGGCCAGACCCGGAGATTATCCAGATAATCCTGCCCAGATTGTTACCATCTATAGAAGATTTCATGGAGCTAAGAAATCCCGTCACGGTGGACAAGCCGTTTGAACTCGCCGTGCAATTCGAGAGCCGGCGAATGGCCGAAAATCAACGAAGGGGACCGTATGAGCAGCGGCCGCAGGGGAACCAGAATGCCGAAGGAAGAAACAGACGATGGCCGAGAACTACTGGTTCCAGTCAAAATGCCAGCAGTCAACCGCGCCAAGTACAGCGCCAACAAAATAATCCCAACTACGGAAGAAAATCATTCACCCCAGACAGAAGCCGGCAACAGAAGAAAACACCCGCAAAGCATTTAAACTCCTAAGGAATATTGCGGGGAAGGGGGTGCAATGTTCCGAGGAGAAGAAAAATCCCTCTGAAGTACATCTCAATACGGTCATGGTGAGAAATATTGAATTACTGAGACTACAGTTACTAATTAACAACGTACCCGCTACAGCTCTTTTAAATACTGGCGCTCAAGGAAGTTGTTTAGCAGAAGATTTTTTAAGAAGCACTTTCGTAGATATCGTCTGCATAGCGTGGAAGGAATGAAGGTGGTAGCAGCCCAAGGAAAAACGTGTCAATGCATGGGAAAAATCGAGCTTTACATCAAAATCGGCGAAGAACAAAAAAAAATTATGTTTCTTGTAGTGAAGAACCTCCAAGCATCAGTTATTTTAGGAACCAATTTCTTTTCAGCTGTGGATGCGAAAATCTATTTTGTAAACTCCACCTTGCAAGTAACCATGGACCCAGTAAAAAAGAAATCAACACCTCCCCCTGAAGTGGATGTAAGCCATCTAGCGCTCGAAGAACAGGATAAGTTTCGGGAATTGGTAAGTTATTTCGCTGATTTATTTGATGATATTCCTGGATTCACACAGATCGTAGCACACGAAATTAAACTAACAACCGACGAACCGATAAGGCAGCGTCCTTACAAGTACGATAAAGTTAAAGAACAAATAATAAAATACCATATTGATGAAATGTTAAGAAACAAAATAATAACTCCTATTTCGAGTGCATATGCGAGTCCTGTTGTGTTTGATCCATTAAGGTACACGTTCGCTATTGACTATAGAAAGCTTAATAGTATAACAAAATATCCAACTTATCCACTCCCGGAAATTGATGAAATTCTTAGAAGTATTAAATCAACATAATACATAACCACGCTAGATTTGACGTCAGGATATTTTCAGATAAGCATAAAGACGGAAGATCTTCACAAAACAGCATTCATAACAAAATACGGTACATATGGCTTTTTGCGTATGCCTTTTGGATTGTCGGGAGCCCCGGCCACGTTTCAGAGGTGCATGGACAAAATTTTAAGGCCGGTAATAGGAAAAAGTACATTTATTTATCTTGACGATATAATTGTTACTTCAGAGTCGCTGGAAGAACATATTAAAGACCTTCGAGAAGCCTTTACTCTTTTGAAAGATGCAGGACTTAAAGTGAACATTAAGAAATGTAAATTCGCGGCAAAAGAACTCAAATATTTATGGTACAAAATTTCTCAAAGGGGGATTGAAACAGATAAGTCTAAAGTTATAGCAGTAAAAAATTATCCAATTCCGAATACAGCCAAAACGTTAGCGATTTTCTTGGGTTTGTGCTCATATTATAGAATTTTTATTAAAAATTTTGCAGAAATTGCTGAACCATTATTAAAGTTGAGAAGGAAAAGAGTTCGTTTTGCGTGGTCTTCAGAAGCAAACGCCGCGTTTGAGAAGTTAAAAAAATCTTTAATTAATGCACCAGTTCTAAAGTTCCCGGAGAAAGACAAGGGTCTAGAAATTTATGCAGACGCATCAAATTATGCAATCGGAACGGTATTAACGCAGAATAGAAAAGCGAATGCCTTTTTTAGTCGTACACTGAATGATACGCAAAGCAATTATTCGGCAACAGAGCGTGAAACTTTAGCAGTTCTCTCAGCTGTTCAAAAATTTTGTGTCTATTTTGGGAGTTCTCCCGTAACAGTATATTCAGATCACGCGGCAGTTACCAGATTATTTTCAGGAAAGAATCTTTCGCCACGCTTAATTCGGTGGACATTAAAGTTGCAAGAACTTAATCTCATTATCAAACACACACCGGGAAAAGACAACGTAGTGGCAGACGCCTTATCCAGAATAAAATTAGACGAGAACGACGAGAAAATAAAAATTGCGATGCTTCAGGCAAAGGTCATTGAGAGACTGTAATAGAAGAAATTGCCAGGGATCCCGAATTCGGAAATATTTATAATTATTTAAAAGACCAGATAACTTCCAGCATATAGACATTAATGCCATAAGAAGCAGAGCAGAGAACTATGAAATCATTGATGGTCTCTTATTTTATACTAATGTTACGAATCAAAATAATGAATACAGACCAGTCATCCCCGCCAAATTAATTTTAAGTATCTTGCAAGAGCTCCACGATTCGCCTGTCTCGGGCCATTTTGGAATTAGAAAAACGATACAACGCGTACGCGAGGCTGTATAATTTCCACAATTACAAAAGATAGTTAAAAATTACTGCCAGACTTGTCACACGTGTCAAATAAATAATGACGTAAATTTCCGCCCGGCCGTGTTATTAACTAGTATTAAGTCTAGGTTCCCCAATGAAATAATTGGTATTGATCTCTTAGGCCCCTACCCAATGAGTCGTGTAAATAAGGCACGATATTTATTAGTCATTGTGGATCATTTCAATAAATGGGTTGAGTTGATACCACTTAAGCGGGCTTCAGCAAAAGTCGTTGCAGATTCGTTTTTGAACAAATATATTTTAAGATATGGATGTCAGCGAGGGTGATTAGCGATAATGGTCCCCAGTTTAGAAGCAGTACATTTAAAATGATGTGTGACGTTGGGCATTTCGATAATGGTCCCCAGTTTAGAAGCAGTACATTTAAAATGATGTGTGACAAGTTGGGCATTAAGCATATGAAAATGGTACCCTACCGCCCACAATCAAATATAGCGGAACGGATAAATAAGAATATTGTAAAATTGATTCGAAATTATGTGCAAAAGCACCATTCTAACTGGGATGACTGCGTTGAAGAATTTGCATTCGCCCTCAGAACGGCTAAGCACGAGACAACGAAGACATCCCCCGCCGAATTGTTTTTGGGAAGGAAGATAATGACCCCCTTAGACAAATTATTTTATGTGAAAGATAGAGCGCCGGAATTTCAAATTGGTGAAATAGAGGAGATGATAAAGGAGGCAGAAAAGTGCTCCCGGGAAGCGCAAAAGAAACAGAAGCAATATTATGACAAAAAAAGAAGAACCGTAGAATATAAAGTGGGGGAGGAGGTGTTGAAACAGGCGCATGCACTTTCATGCGCAACAAAAGATTCGGTCGCAACATTTTGCCCAAGATGGCATGGGCCTTTTGAAATTACAAGAATAGTTGAATGCCGTGCATATTTAAAGAATGAGAAGGGAGAAGAAACTGTGGCAAATTTCGACCAAATAAAACATTATTATCGAAGAGCTAACAATAATATCTTGAAAGACTTTTTACAGGGTCCAGCCTCACAGAATTTTTCTAAGACTCAAGAGCCCCAACCAGGTCCCTCAACAACAAAAGAACCCAGTTTGAAAAGGAGGTTATCAGAAGAGAGTAAGCCGCAGCCTAAGAAAAGAGCACCCCAGAAAAAAACGGAAAAACGCTAAGCAGTAGATTCAGCGACCAAAGCGTTTGAGGAAGAAACCTCCAGATGAAAATACTATGAAAGCTCCACCACTACGGAGGGAACAGAACAGCGAGAAGCCAGCCGCCGAAAGTGCCAATCCACAACGAAGGAGCCTACGAATGCAGGAGCAGGAACGAGCCACTCTGGAGATTGAGCGGGGACTTCAGGAAAAACGGGAAGCGCCACCCACCATTCGTCCCAACAAGGTATTTCTGGAGGAAAGGAGATCGACCAAACGAAAGGCAGCCCCAGAGTTTCAATGTAGGAGTAGCAGACAACGAATTGCCCAAGCGACAGTATGTCCAACCTTCCAGGAATGGACAAACAAACGCCTAACAGACTGGCAGAAAGATAAGTAGATTCCTTATTTTCTTTTTAAATTCACACAGTTATGTTTCTGATTTAAGTGCAAGTTGCAGAATTAAAAGGGAAGTTACCCGAGTCAAAGGCCGGTTATCGGGTTGCCGAAAGCGTAAAGGACACGCTTGAAGGAACAAATTAAACATGCAGCGGAAATTCGAGTTTAACATGCAGCGGAAGAAATTCGAGTTTTCAGTTGAGAAACTGTGAGATTATTCGTGAAATGTTCTTTGTAATCCAGAACATGTGATTCATCGATTTTAGTCAAAAGACTCTCTGTAAATAGGAAATTGAATTGTGTTAATTAAAAGCAACTAGTACGTAAGTTGCATAGCAAAACTGTTGTATTGTATTTCTATGTATAAATAATGAATGTATTTAATGGAAAACTGTTTTCTGTGTAATGCATGAGTGCATGGGAGCAACTATGTAATATTCATTATTTTAATTAACCAAGTAATCAAGTAACCAAGTAACAAATTAAACATGAACTCTATTCGAAGTTATAACCCTTCTTCGTGAGTAATTTTAAGAGGTGAAAATACTATCCTTAAAATGACGACAACACCAAAACGCAGATAGATGCTGACATATTAGCTTAACAGATGAAATGTATTTAAAGGCATGTTAAGTGGATACACTTAAAGACATCTATCTGTCTTTGTAAATTTCCTTCGAATTCATTTGTCAACATTAAACCACACCTTTAACTGACACTCACCAGATTCAGGCTGTTATGCTTTGTCGAAAAGCGATTACTAAAGAGCAATGATATTTATCTGAAAATGAATTTGTTTTTCACGTATGGTATTCTAAAATTACTCTAATAAAAATACAGTAAGGTAGGATGTGATAATTTGCTTATTATTCTAACACTTTGAATTTAGTCATGAGCTCGTTTCTTCCAGAGGGTTATGCAAATTTCGAAAACAACGAACGCAGGGATTTAAGCAGTTAGCTGGAACTGGAAGTTCATTGGTCAGTAGCCTGCAGGTGTTTTTTGTCGGATGTCCGTTCCCACCTATGTTGGATTCAATATAAAGGGCAGCCGAATCTAGTCATAAGCGTGGCAGATCATAAACATGGAACCACTGGAAGAAGTAACCTTTGATTTTTCCTGTCGGAGCACGTAACGACGAAAAATGTTCCTATCCAAATCGGTAAGCTTAAGATTTTATGCCTAGCTTGATGAAGTGTTCCTCGTAGGATCACCTTTGAACTGTGAATTTTAGTTTCATCAAGTAAACTGTTATCTTTATATTTTTGTTTGTAATGCTGCGAAAGACACTCATTAAAGTTTTAATGTTAAATGCTATTTATTCTTGGTCTGCATGCATGTATCTCTTCTATCTTGATAACTCGAAAAATATGATAGCGGCACATATTAGTTATGTTTCATAGAGCTAACAGTATTGTCACATGAATGAAAACGTCATAAAGCTAAAACTCACAGAAGAAGTGCCATACTCTAATATACAATAAGCGAATGGATTAATAAATTATTGGTGAATGAATCTGAAAAAGAATGAATAAAATAAAAAGCAAACGATTAAAATAGAAATAAAAAGCTCACGCAGTATTCTCATATTTTAATAAAGGGGCTGTAGCGAGATATATATGCTGCATAATTAATTTGAAGACTATAATCACTATATGAGGTTCCGAAAAGTTTTGTTTATGTATTTATATGCTGTTAACAGGGTTTTTTTAATCAAAAGTTTTGATAATTTTAGTTGTCTCAGTATATTTTAGATTAGCTTTCCACTGGATAAGTATATAGTCCACTGGACTATATACTTATTAGGATTTGTAACTTTCAAATAACTTAGCTTTGCTGTCAGCCTCATAGCAACAGGTTTCCCAAACACCCCTTTCATATAGTAAAGTACGATTACTGTCAAATTTTGCCTCCAGTGTAATTTTTATTTCCTAAAACGTAATCTTTCTGCTTTTAGAGAATTAATATTATATTACGATATATTACATTACGTACATTATCATATGGCAGTTGATTGCTTTAATAAACTGAGTGCTTTGGGAATTGCCAATTACGAGGTTTGTCGCATACTACACTTAAAATTTACCATTTATTTTTTTCTTATTATAATAGCTTGCTTGTGCAAGAATTTGCAGTTTTACTGCGGAAAAAAGGATATTACGATAAGTTTTTCAAGTTAAATATTTTTCAGTAAGAGAATAAACTTGAGTCTGTATGTTAAAGTCTTGTATGTCAATTGCCATTATTTATACTTCGAATTTTTACCAAAAGGTATTAGAATAAATATGTTCTTATCCTGTTCTCCGAACGACTAACAATTGCACAGCGTTTGTTCAAAGCCGTCTGCTTAAAACAGCGTAAAATGAGGGATCAGTTCCGTAACGACTGTTTTTTTATTTAAGCAAATGGGTACCGATTCAATAGCGGAAAGTTCTGTTGTTTGAAGGTCGGCGGGGAATACAGAAATAGTTGAATCAGATCCATAAGCTTGTTCCAAAAAGAATAGAGTATATTAAACAGAAACACAAACAAAAATCAAAAGGGAAGGGAAAGTTTTTAGATACTGAATTAAATAAGGCATTGCAATCACGCAGAAGAAAACAGGAAACTCGAGAAAACTAATGAATGCCCACGGAAGAGGAGCTGAGAGAGTTCTAAAAATAAAGTATTAGTCCTTGAAACATTTTTGGAGCTCTGCAAAAAGCCAGAATAACCAGTAGGACTAAATATCCGCATTCTTGTGCTGCTGATGAAAAATAAGTCATAGATCTTGGCAATTTGGGGAAATTGTTATCGGGTACATACGTTTAGTTTTCAGTTCAAAATAAAGTGGTATGCCCATTACCGGACGTATCACAAGAACAAATTTCTCCTTGAAGTTATTATTATTATTATTAAGGTAAATTATAAAATTCATACTTATCTTAAAACTTATATAACTCAGAAAAATTGTGGCTGTGCTACTACGTTAGCTTTTCTCTGATAAATAATAATTCAGAGGTAACTAAATTTAAAAGTTTATTTTACAATGTTTACACGATTGCTTACTAAAAGTATAAAACAATTACTTAAACGGGACTAAAACCTAATACAATGTTAATTTAGTTTTATGATGTTTCCCACACTCTATCGAAAATTAGTTACTTCTAAACAGCAAAAAAGTTTGTTTACAAATCGGCTGAAGCTTTAGTTCAAGAGCTAACTTATACAGATGCAAATGCAAGTTCGTTTGATGTTAGGCTTCTGTTATCAAAGTCATCTTCTTTTCACTTTTTTACAGTTAACTTAATTTATATTCTGGGGAAATCTGATGGAAGAAAATAAAAGGACAGAAAAGATCAAACATAAAAATAACTAGTTAGTTAAAATAAAACCTTGCGAAGCAACATTAATGAAACAAAAGTAATTAACAAGCTATCTTGTAAACTAATTAGCAAAAGTTAAATAACGTATACATATTAACATTTTCTTTAAAATCCGTTACGTATTACATCCGTTTTGTGTTTATTCTATAATATTTAAGTAATGCATTTTATATTGTATTGGACCTATAGCTATTTTCTAACCATCAAAATACCCGTTCGGCATTTTTAGACTGTGGAAAAAGAAGAAAATTATTACCATATGAAATGTGAAGCGCAAGTTATAGAAACACCAGGCATAAGAATTAATCTTGGAAACAGTAAATCGTCTGTAAGAAACATTTTTATTTTTACCCTGCTTAATATAAATGTACTAAATATTATAAAACATAGTATTTTCGTAATTACAATCTGTTTATCCCAATGCGGCTAAATAAATAGTCGGGTTGCTAACAAGGAATGATTTAATTTAAAACTGCCAAAGATAAATTCAAATAAATTAAATGTAATCCTGTTGTACGCATATCGTGTTCCTTGAAAATTTGTTAGTTTCCCAATGTACCATTTATATCTGCGCCCTATGATTTTATTTCTTGCCATATATTACCACAAATGTATCGTGATTAAGAGAAAACGTGGTTTTTACTTTTTAATACTTTTAAGTAAAACTATGCAAACTGAAAACAGAAAACATACATCTTATTTTACACATTTTAATCAAAGAATAAACTGAGATAAAACTCATTCGATTTGAACATAGCAAAGTTTTTACCCTAATCAGCATGAAAAAGAATATGATTATGATGTGAGTTTTTTTAAAGTCTTTTATATGTCTGGTGTCTTATATATTTATCATATATTTAATTAAATTACTTTCAGTTTTTAATTAACCTAAAATTACATTCAGATCATTAACTTAAAGCTTCGTTTAGAAATTCGATCTCATAATCACTTCAAATCGATAGAATATTAATACTTAGGATTAAATTTTTATTTAAAATTCTGTTATTGCTAGCAACCGCATGATGGATAAATTGCGAAATGATCTCTGAAAAATTGTCAGAATTTGATATATTAGCTTAGGGATTGTGTAAAAACCTTATTTGGAAGATTTTGCTTCACCTGTCCGATGGTGCAAAATTAAAAAGGTGATAATGTTGATCATTAAGAAACGAAATGCTACAGAACTTCGAAATTTCAATCATTCGAATCATTTCCAATGATTTTTGAAGGAATTTATGAACGAAATCACTGTGTAGAATGAAATGTAATCGCAAGTACGTATTGTACAAACTTTCAAGATCATCGGTTGTGACAAACCAATAATAAAACAGAGGTAAATATAGCTGTGTAAATATCGATTCTGGTTATAAATGAAAAATGTGATATGTAGAGCGGATTCTTTCTGAAATATAATATGATTTGCAAAAAAACAATTCGGAAGTAGTATAGATGAAATTTGCTTTCCTTCACTTCATAATAGCATAAACAATATCAAAAAATATCATTTTCAAACTTACTTATTGCCTCTCTAGTAAATTTTACGATTCCATTTTAATCACAAGTTAACGGCATATGCATATGCTAAACTATAGATTATATAATTAAAACACAATAACAAGCCGAACAAATATTAATTTAGAAGTCAAATAACAAAACTCAGCCTTATATTTTCAAATTTTCACAGGACTAGTTTCGATGGTTTTACCGAACCATCATCCTCAGCTGCGAAAGCGCAAATGAACGAGATAAGACATAATGATTAGATAAGATAAGATAAGAAAGCCTGGACAGGAGACAAGCTACTAGGGCCATCTGTTGATGAAACCAGAACTAAAATATATTTTCTTTAAAGGCTGAAGGCAAAGATGGATTAGAATTAGTGTCGTTAACTAGAACAGAAAGATTTTTTTGAATGTGAAATGCCTCTAGAAAGAGGCAAAAATTTTGGCTCCTATCGAAAAAGCTTTCAAGTTCAGTAACGTTTCATATTCACAGAAAGAAATGATTAGGCATCTTATCGCTTGTAATGTGAAATTCAACAATAAACTTTTGAAACAAAATCTAACCGCAAGAGAAAGAGCTACAATGCGTGAAATTCATTCTAACCCGGATATTATCATTTCAAAGGCTGACAAAGGAGGCCAGATAGTCGTCATGGATAAGGACACTTACATCGATGGTGCCACTAAACTCTTAAACGAAGGTCTATATGACTATATAATCTTATTCCTAAAGATCCTTCACCTTCGGACCTTTCAAAAATAAAAACTGCTATCAAATCTTCACAAATCCTTTCAAGAAACTCAAAACATGTCCTTATCCCATCTGTTGCGAATTGTGCCAGATTATATGCTCTTCCCAAAATTCATAAAAGTGGTATTCTTTCCGCCCTATTGTATCAAATTTAGGTACTGCCTCGTATCTGTTTAGCCAAATATTTAGTTTCTAGATTTTCAACTCTATTAGACAATAACATTTACACCATAAAAAAATTCAATAGAGTTTGTCAAAAAGGTTAAAAACATTTCTCCTGGAAATTTACTCATGGTTTCTTTTGATGTGAAGTTATTAAACGCCAATGTTCCAGTGGAGAGTGCTTTAAGACGTCTAGAAACCAGACTTCGCGAATTTCCTTTCTCCTGCATCGAACTTGATAACCTAATTTCTCTCAGTCAAATCTGTTTGAAAGAACCGCATTTTGTTTTCCAAAATAAATATTACAAGCAAGCTGAGGGATTAGCCATGGGAAGCCCTCCAGTCCCATCCTGGCTGATATCTACATGCATTATTATGAATCGAAATTGTTTGAAACTTTAAACTTCCCGGTATGGTTCCGCTACGTAGACGATACCTTTACCCTGTTTAAAGGTAATAAAGATGATTTAAATAAAGTTCTTTCACCAATGAATTCCATTGATCCTGCTATTCAGTTCACTTTTGAACTTGAGACTTGCAATTCTCTTTAGTTTCTCGACATACTGTTCACACGTAACACATACAACATCAGTACTACGGTTTACCGTAAACCTTCATCGGTTTGCCTTCCACCACACTTCAGATGATGTCATCCGGGACTAAACAAAAGTTAGCTTCATTTTATACCTATGTTTTCCGTGCTCTTCAAGTTTGCTCCTCCAAACTATCCCTTGATGAAGAACTAAATTATTTAAAAGCAATAGCTATCAACAGGGGCTTTTCACCCAACATTGTTAATCAAGCAGTTCAAAAATTCTCATCTACACGCACCAAAAGGCAGACTCTTGTTTCAGGAGATTATAAAACGTCTGTTGTCATTCCCTTCTTTCCATCAATTAGCTATACAGTTGCACGTATTTTACAGAAATTTAACTTTCGGGTCGTTTATTCTCCCATCAATAAAATTCCGAGTTCCATACTCAAGGACCCCATTCCAGATATAAATTCCTGGGGTATTCTGCAAGATTCCTTGCCCGTGTGGTTTAATTTAGATTGGCCAAAATAAGAGAGGCTTAAAATTTCGCGTTAAGGAACATGAGGCATATGTTAGAAAAAAGGAAACATAGGAGTCTTCTGTTGCCCAACATTGATAGTCCGAAAATCACACTTTCAATTTTTCTGTTAAAATCATTCAAAAAATATTCTCCATTGGTGAACTGGCTTTTCTAGAGGCATTTCACATAAAAAAATCTTTCTGTTCTAGTTAACGACCCTAATTCCAATCCGTCTTTGCCTTCAGCCTTCAAACGAATTATGTTTTAGTTAAGGTTGCATCAACAGATGGCGCCAGTAGCTTGTCTCCTGTCCAGGCTTTCTTATCTTATCTTAGCTAATCATTATATCTTATCTGGTTCATTTGCGCTTTTGCAGCTGAGGATGATGATTCGGTAAAACAATCGAAACTAGTCCTGTGAAAATTTGAAAATATAACGCTAATTTTTGTTGTTTGACTTCTAAATTAAAATAGATTATATACTTAACTCCGTAATCTACGTATGCTCTTCATTGCTCCAATTGGTGATATATTTACATTTTCAGATTTTTTCTATGTGATTAACTGATCATTAGCAGCTCCAACCGTCATTCAATCCCCTTTAATACCGAGTTCATTTTCAAGTATGCAGATTTCAAGTACAAATTGTATCAAATATACGTAAATGGCATGTGTATTAATCTTTAACACTTCTAAGCTTCTTTGTTAACTTTTTAATATTCCCAGTGATGCGTGAAACTTATTGCACTGAATATACTCTCGTGTGGGTCGCCATACTCCAAATAAAAAACGTGCTGATTGCTGTCTCCACCATATTAAACGCGCTGTTTTGTGCGCTGCAGTGAGTGGGACGCAAAAAGCGGGTCCTCTGCCATACAGCTTTAGCTCTTGAAACATTTCCTTTAACTGTAGACCGCAAAACTCGGGTTCCAGTGGCAGCGTACAGCTCACGTGAGAGCTGTGGAGTTTTAGCAGTCTTATGTCGCTGCCCTGAAAGTGCCAAATAACGATCATCTATGTCGATTTTGTTTGATAATGTCCAGACCGTTTCGATATGGATCTAGTATTCTGAAACTGTTTGCACAGCTGCAGCCGAAACTGAGCATTGCATTGAGCTCTGTAGCCTCCTGCACTTGCGCTTGGCCTGCCATTCATCTATGGATAATTCTCCATCTCATTACGGCATCCATACGTTCACGGCTATTTAATTTGTCTGATACCTTAAAACACTTACCCAATTCTTGCGAGAAACATGCCGAATATCACGAAGAAGTGCGAGAGCACAAATTGCCGAAAATCCTCCTGAGGTTATCCTATCCATAATAACAGCTCCACAAATACATACTTTTATGCTTACGTATTCGAATCTGAATGCCTGCATAATTTTTTTGCGGCATGGTTAGTACCTTTGATCCAATACTTTTCTTATAAATATACTTAATTTGAAAATTCTCTTAAATTTGCACACGAGTGTATTAAATGCTTCGTAACCTTCATTCATTGGAACCCCTAAACCTTTGGAGTGTTTCTTACATTATTAAAAGCATTAGTAAAATGCCTATTTTTTTAATTGTTTGAAAGTGACCTTCGCGTTATATTTGATAGACTAAATTTTCTAAAAAGGTTTACTTGGAGATTTAACTTCATAAAAGGAAACAGTGGAATGAGAAGTTGATAAAAGTATTAGATAAGATCGTTGGGTCATGGCAGGGACATATTTTGATTGAAGAAATCCTAATTTCTTTTGTTCAGATCATTCAACTTTGTTTCACTACCACACGAATTACGTTCTTCTGGATATTGTTATATTTTATATTTCCTCTTTAGAGAGTGCGTATTGCGTAGTAGCCAAATTCAACTGTAGCACATTTCACAAACGTAACAGGAGAATTTTCTCGAACGTTTTGAAGGCTGAGGAATACTAACAGTGATGTGTTTGTCAAATATAATATAAATTCACGCTGATTCGGTAAATAAAAGTCATTGAATGTATAGCTACCAAAGTTAAGAACAATATATTGCATTTATAATCAACGTATGAAGTTTTTACATTATAATTATTTATTCCGAGATATAACGTCTCAAGAATGTGGAAATGGAGATACTTACCTCACGTTAAATATAACAGTATTCAAGATTTAAAATGATGATTTAAATATTATGTGAATGCGATAAAAGTTTTTAGGAGGTTTAATTTTAAGATTAGCCTCAGGTGTTAAATATGTGAGCGAGGCTGTCATAAGAATTAATGTTATGCATCATTAATGCTAATAACTTTTCCATCCGGTGAGTCAATATTTAAACAGGCGAAATTATACCAAACGATAAAAAAGCATAAGGAAACCAGACGAATAAAATTTCATTTTGAAACTGCTTATTAAATGTTCTTGACAAGTTTCTGTGATAAAGCGTTATCTCGAGGGCTAAGGACATTTTGCAATTCATAATGTGTTCTGAACCACATTTTCTTTCCCTTAAAAATAAAATCACAATTCTTGAATTAATGCATATGAATTCTTGAATTTAATGCAATATACATAAATTCCTCACTGCTTTCCCAGTCTATAGAATGCGTTTTAGATTTATTTTAAAAGTGTTCGCAAAATATAATGATGTTATAATCTTTTTAATTTACTAACAGATAGATCTATTCATTAAAACCTATTCTGCTATTTATTTCCTTTATATTCGATGATCTAGGTAACAGGAATAACGTAATTAAAGTTAGAAATATAAGCGGCAAATCACGAGGATACGACGTGCTGCGCTATCAGCTAACGGTCATATAGTTCTAGGCCGTTATTCAGGCACAGAAGTGTTGCTGATGTAAAGTTATTCCAAAGGTCCTTAGCTTAGAAGATTCATTTCACTGATTATTTATTTGAGGAAGTAAATTAAATTCGCGAAAGAGAACTTCCGTTGAAGAATTTGTTGCGTTATCAGTAACATTCTCTTGAATTAGAGTTATGTTCTCTAGTTCTACCTGTTAAGTATTATCTACAAATGAATGCATTAATACGTTTTATTCCATTTCAGGATTTCAGTTGCTGTCAGTACGAATACCTATGCTAAATAAAAGTGTTATTACATTTCGATATTTAGCAAACTGTATCACTTACTGATATATATATATTTAAACATAAATATAAGAATATTAATGCTAAATAAAAGTGTTATTAAATTTAGATATTTTGAAAGTTGTATCATTCACTCATAAATATAAATTTAAAACTAAGCATAGGACTATTTTGCTGAATAAAAGTGTTATTATATTTCGACATTTCGCAAATTGTATCATTCACTCGCAAATATGTATTTAAACATTATGTTTGCAGTTATAATGCAATACATTACTGCAGCATTTATTAGAAAGCTTTTTCGTGCAATTCAATAAATCATTTATCTTCTCAATATCAATCTTCACTTTATCCGTCTTCTAATAAGGTTATGAACTTTCATTTAAAGATCGTCGTTTTGAAAAGAAAATTAAATTGTGTTATGCTTAATAATTTAAAACTAAAAAAGAAAATAAAGACAGAATTTGTCACATTGGGAATTTTGAGGAGAAGCAGAATTACAGAAATTCACATTTTGATTAAGAACATGCATTGATTTCAAAAAATATATCCAAAAAAGAATGTTTTACATAAATAACTTAGCCGTTCATGGAAAACGATAAATATCCTAAATATGCCTTTTAATAATTTTCATTACTTAGCAGTCGCAAGATGGTTTAAAAGGAAATTAATATTCAGTAATTAACACAAAATAATTTTATCTTTTTAAGGATGTTAAACTAATCCAAAAACTCTTATTCATTAACATACTATATACTAAAACTTATGTAAACCCGTAGAGTCATTAGGTTATTTCGGAACGGGAGAGATGAAAAATGAGCAATGCCTTCGCCGGGACTCGAACCACGGACCTCTGGAATACGCGCCCAACGTGCTACCACTACACCACGAAGGCATGCGAAGAAGGTGGGAGAAATACCTTATATATTCCAACTTTCAAAGGGCGACTGGGGACTATGGGACCCAATTGCCAAATCCCGATGGTGGAGAATCATCATCCACCACCTTTTTAGTTCGAGCTCCAGTTGTAGAGGATTTCTGAAGCAGGAAATTGAAGAAATGAGCAGACACTTCGTCGGAACTCGAACCACGGATTTCTGAAATACGTGCTCAGCGTGTTGATCACTATACCGCTAAGGCGGGAGAAATACCTTGTAAGCTTACTTATAGGAATATATAGGATGGTATGTGCTTGTATAATTGTGCGATAATGGAATGGAGAATTTAACCAGATTACCATCCACTTTTATAACGGATTTACTCTAAGCCTGATTAAATTGTCTCTTTTTTGTAAAAGAGATAGGTTATTTAGTAAATGTAACTAATTATATCTTTCAGTATCAATTTATTTACATAAAACATGTTTAATTTGATTTTTAAGTAATATATTAGTAAGGTAAATTTACAAGTATCAGTTTGTAGATTTAGACGGCATAATTTTTACTTAATTTTACATCTGCTGCTAGATTTTTATAGAAAGCATAAACATCAGGTTGATTTACGGAATGAATAAACATTTACATTGTACTCACTCAGTTATCAAATTAACAATCTTCTATTACAGTGCATTTTCGATATAGAAAACCGCTGCTAGTTATTAGTATCTGTGAGTGATTTGTTGAACGCCTCTTGCTGATATTATAAAGGACAAGACTTCGAAATTTTAACTTACTGATATTATAAAATCCAGAGACTCTTTTAATAAGGAAAGTATTAAATTAATCTGGTAAAAGCCGCAAGATTACACGGATACCTTTTCGAACTATATTCATGAAGCAGAGATGGGCTAAGCCGCTTTTTTAGGGAATCAGATAAGAACGGTTCGCTAACTGAACTGAATAGGTTCTTTTTTATTACTCATCGCTCACTAACAATAATCTTGTTAGAAAAGATCCAGAACTAGGTCTGGATTAGGAGCGGTTAGTGAGGAAGAATCGAATGAGCAGAGAAATCGGGAACGGTTGGCGAGGTTGCACTGAAGAGCGAAAAGAACCAAACGAGGAGTGGGATCGGAATTTTGTTTTAAATCAAACGCTTACACTGACTCTCAGAATTGATGTCTTTCAATTATTGCGCTGAAATATTCAAGGGCCTTCTTTCTACACAGAACTAACAATGAAATTCTACAAATAAAATAAAAAGTACGGAAAACGATAAAAATTAAACTCGCTTTTAACATGGGAGAACAAACATTCTTTTTAGAAGGAAATCGAACTTTACTGCAAAGCTTCCAACAAGAACTCCGTTCTTTTTTCGCCAATAAGGGGTAAGCTATTTCGGTAAAGCAAAACAGTTAGTGAATGAATAGCAGATCTCACTTCCTGCCACGTTTCCAACAAGAGCACTCCGTGAATTGCAAAAGAGTTATAACGCGCTTCTTATAATCGAAGTAAATTCACTCCGTTAATATCGCTTAGTAAATTGGCTCTTTGAATCAATTCCGGACAGGATCGTCCAACTCCATTATTTGGTTTAAACCTGCCACTTATATAAGAGAAAACGCAAATATTTGTCTTGATATTCCTAAAATATATCAATCAAATTATTAAATTGAAAATCTAGCGATGAAAGACAATACAAGCATTCGAAAGCTTGGTTTACTTTGCCTCTGTAGGTCAAAATGCAATAGGAGTTATTCCTATTTTATTTTGCTTATCTATGCAGTTTTAGTTTCGTATTAAATCCCGAAGAAAGTTTTCCACATTAAAAAAATAAGATTTAATTCTAAAATTCTAATTTAATGCTTAATGAAAAAATTTTGCCTAATTTGGTAATATTATATCCAGGGATGAATGCTTTATATAGAAGTTTTGAAGCGTTTTAATGTTTCCGTAATTGCAATTTTATAAAATAATGTATGAAAAAGCAAAGCATAATAGCTAAATTAGTTTAAAAATATGATATGATATATTTTATAATACCTAAATTTCATTTACGGATCATATAATAAAAACATATTGATTCATCAGGAAATGTCCTTCTCTGTCTAAGAGAGTGTATGTTAAAATTAAAAAAATAAAGAAAGTAAAATTTGGTTTCTTCACACTTTTGCTAACTACAAGATTAAACGTGTTACCTAATTATAATGCTATTTTAAGAATGCTACTTCTAATGGAGATTATAATAACATGACAAATAAAAATAATTATAACTAAATACACCGCGCATTTCACTCTGCGTCTTTAGTACAATCATAGTAAACATATAACTGAAAAATATCTGATCATTTTGTTTCACCAACAAAATCAACCTTTAATGGGACAAAGGATGAAATATTAATTATAACACAACTTATGTTTAAAAACTGAGTATTTTCATCCAACGTAACACAAATTAAGATGTATAATTTCAACTTTAACAACAAGGTACGTTCAGGTATAAAAATAAATTCTCTTTCAGTACATTTCAAGTACTTTTGAAGACCTTTGTCTTTGCTTCTGCATTTGCATCATCAAATGAAAGCAAAATCTTATTCGTTTCAGCCGTATTAGAGAAAGTAACAAAGAAATTGGAGATTCCCGAGCTTTTAAAAATAGACTTGAAGCAACGCATTCACTCATTTCTTTTCCTTTTTCTAATTCCACATTAGAAATGCATTCATTTAAAAGTTAAATTGTGGGTGGACCTAATTAAACTATTTTGGGTAAACCTGAAAGAGAAAGGTATAACCCTTAGAAAGATATGTTACGACACATGTAATTTTCAAGAATACATAACCAGCTGAATGCAATTTTTAAACTCCCTCGACAAAATGAAGAAACAATGTGTAATTAACTTTAAAAAATTTAAAATAAGAGATGCGTTTCGTAAAGCACACTTGCATACTACTTCATTATGATTGCTGCATGTTTGCTTTGAAATAAAAAGTGAAGATAATTAACAATGTTTAATTTATGCGCAGAAGACTTAAATTTCAGCGTCTTTTAAATCTTTAAATAAAAACAAGGTTCGTTCTCGTATAGCGAAAGGAAAATAGATGAACATAAACATACTGCATATATTTCAACGTAGAAAACAAATTTTGACCGTTTGTATAGGATATCGAAAAACAATGGATGCATGTGTCATTCCCTTAAATTCGAGAAAAGGTTTATAATTGCAGACGTTCTTAGAATAAGGCACAGAATTTTATAAAAACACGTTCAACGCTGAAATCTGCGCCTCAAACCGCAACGTTCATAAACTACACAAAGATTCAAACTACGTTTCGTGACTACGCAACGTTTATAAAAAACGTTTATAAACTACTACATGCTTTTCAAACTATGCAACATTTATTAACAACTTTTATAAACTACTACGTGCGTTTAATGTTTATAAACTACGCAACCTTTCAACGCTCAAAAAGCAACGTTTATAAGCCACACCTTCCTGTTAGTAGGAATAGTTCATAAAAATAAAATCTAACTTATTATTTTGTTACATTGGAATAAATATCCCGCTCAGTAAAGTATTCCGAATGTTATTTTAATCAAATAAAAACAAAATGTTCTGCAAAGCACTCGTATTATTCTAATCAGGTAAGACCGAAATGTTCTGCAACTTATGTGCAAAATTCTGAAAGGTGTGCTTAATAAATATTTCCAAGAGGCTATCTACAAATTTAGAAATGAATACTGTTTTATTCAAGAAGGAATCTTACAACATCAATACATGCAGGTTTAATTTTTTAGTTGTTTCCTAAATAGTTAGTTTTTCTTTCCACGTTTTATTCCAAAGGACCCATCTGAGACCTCCTCATCCATTAAAATAGATGTTTACATTGTTCTTACTATAAATATAATTAATTTCCTTCATCTAAATCCACATATTCTATTTGAAATGTTTCAAATATTAGTTGAACGTTCTCCGCTTGCAACCAGCAGCCTGTGAATCATTTGCAATGATGCTTCAAATTTCTCAACAAGAAACAGACCAGTTGAACTTGCAGAGCAAATGAAAAGATGGGGAATGTTACGTCCATCCAGAGATTGCTGGTTTTAATTTGCAGCATGGCGTTTTCATCGTCTTCTTAGCAACTGTTCTTAAGTTGTACAATAACCAGACACAACAATCTATATAATGCTGGGTGACCAACGCTACACAAATTCCTATTTGGAGCAAGCAAGAAAATGCCACCTCTTATCATACAGGGACGTCGTCTTAGAAATGCAATGCATGCGGCGTAAGCCTATAAATTTTAAATTGTGAAGAATGGGAATACTAATTTAACTCATTCTTATAGTAAAATAGTTATTAATTATTTTAAGTATAGAGCTTTGCACTGCATCATCGATTTTATCTAGAATCAGAAATTTAAAACAAAACGAATTGCGAGCTATCGTATCTATTTTTGGATTTTGGGTATTGGAGACTGCAGATTGATAAATACAAGCGTTATTAACAAAATAAGATATTTTACAAGATCAAACGGAAAATGCTTTTCCCTCCTGTCATCCAGCAATGTGAAAGAGCAGCCAAAGATTTCAGACCTGCATGCGGTATGCTTATCGTATCAGGTGGAAGAGTTCGCACTTTATAACTAAATTTGGAGCAATTTTTTTATTTCGTTTTAGGCGCTATTATTATGATGTATTTTATTATTTAAAAAGGCGAGTTTTCTGCTTCGAAGTTTTCATTGTAGTGAACATTTACGGTTGAAGTTGTTTAATTTTGTCTAAAGCTGTTTATTTAAAGCTGGCACATTTTAAAAATATTTATATTTATTTATGCCTTTTTTTCGAAGTTTTGTATGATAATGAAGCATCTTGGTTTTAGAGATTTAAAACATGCCTAGAAATGAAACAAGAGATTTAAATAGCTTAATTCAAACGGTGTTTAGATTTTGATCGTCCTCTGGAAAATTATTGAAAATGTTGAAACTTAACAGGTATGTGCAGTTATATATAAGATAAAACCACGAGACATAGACAGATTACATAATACAAGAAAACTAGCTAATGAATTGTTTATGATGCTAAAAAGAAGTTCCTTTTGCTACGGTTAGTTGGATGTTACGAATTTAACAATTTCAGTATCTAATTAGTATCTGTCTTAAAGCAAAAAATATTTTGCTCTAATCAAGGTTTAAAATCAACCAATGTCCCTTTCGCTATTGCTACTTTTTTTTGAGTAAAATCTTAATTCTAGCCAGAGAGCATTGGATCTATAAATAAGAGAAACTCCTTTGTACAATTGATTTGCAGCATTTACACAAAATACTAGTCCTAGATTTTGTTTATCAATTACTAAAAGTGATATTAATACTAGATGCGAAATGAACGACTCAGTTTCCTGGAGAGAGCAAATTGCCTGGGAAATTATTTTTGTGAAAATGCGAGCAAATAAAAATGACTAATTTTTATGGAGTATAATCATTGATTATCAAATCTTTAAGTGAATTTGAAGCCAAAACAAACATGCACTGTTAACTCCTGTGCAATGAATTCTAATGAAAATATTTTACTTTTGATTTATTGTCCCCTTCGATTATATAACGTTTAGCGGAGGCTGAGTGCTAGTCTAAAGTGCGCGATGAGGGTATGAATTCCATGCAAGGCTTAGTTAATTAAGGGTCCTTTCGGCGTAATGTCAGACCATTCTTAGTGATGTACCTTATGCAATATTCTCAGTAATAGACAGCTAAATGACTGATTAGCTCTCCTATTCATCAATTTTGAGAAATAAGAATTTGACCATTAAAAAAAAAGAAAAGAGGAAAGAAAACCTAGCTTTTATCTTCTGCATCATGATTTGTTATTGCAAAATGAGTTAACTTCCATTTTCTTAATTATTTTACTGAATTGTTCCTACTTCACTAATTATTTAATCTTTATGATATATTAATTCCTTATTTACTTAATTACCATTAACTTAATTTATGAATTTTTATGCCTTTATATTTTATTTAATTTTACATTATTTACTATTTTACCCATTACTTACTCATTCATTTTTATTCTTGTTCTTGGCGGTTTTTATAGAGTTTTACCATTTCTAATTTTAGAAACTAAGCCCTGGAAGTAATATGAGGACAAGTTTAGAGAATTTTGCATACACGCGGTAAAGACACATCTTCAGTAAACTAAGCAAATGAAATTATCTATAAATCTTTATAAAAATCTGATAAAAACGCAGTAAAATATCAGAACGATTTATAAATTGTATACAAGTCTTCGTTAGAGGCCTTTATCAATCTGCTAATTCTACAATCAGATATAATTACTTTAAATATAAGTAAAGATAGAACAAATACAAACACAATTTAGGGAGGATATTTCTTGTTGCTTAGAATGATTTTATAAATTATATTTAAAAAAATCATATGAATGCCATATAACGGAAATGGATATTTCTCAGCTTTTTCAATCAAAAAGTATAATCACAAGTCACAAGAAAGGCAATTTTTTTCCTCTTGAAACGAAATGTGCCCTGAAAAACGTGCCAAAGCTTCATTCTAATAATTATTTATGAGCCCTCTGTAAACATGCAAACACATGCAAATTTTCAACTTCTAATTTCAGTTTTCTTGAAATTTTACTAGATTTAAAATACTAGTCCTATGAATTATTCGAGATGAATGTCTATCATTTTCCCCTTGAGATTGAAAATAAACGTGTTCGTAAATTTTAACCACGTATAAATACCAGCGGTATTCGTAACATGATAAACAGAACTTAAGACATTGAGTCGCTAATTTTATCAGTATCAACATTAACTATATATGTATTCAAGTTTTATCTCGCACAAAATAATGATTGATTATTATAATTTACTTACTGATTATGTTTGGAAACATTATATTTGGAGATACGTACAAATCAAGCAAAATTGAATTATGACCTTAAATTTAATAAATATGTGCATTTCATTATTTTGCATATTACATGATATTTAACAATATATTATTGATAAGACAACTCTAGACAACTTTTGAATAGATGAAGATCAAACTTCTATTTATTAAGATAATTATTTTTAATTTGGCTTTAAGCGGCATGCCCTTCGTAAAAATTTAGGATATGTTTCTGATATTATAATATTTTAAAAATAAAATCCATCTTTAGCTTTTCGATACTATTTCAGCAGCGCTTGCCTAGATGCCTACGATGCAAACGTAGGCAGGGAAGGGAAAAATCGTTGAATCGAGAACTTTCTTGTTGCTACAGAAAGCTTCGAACCGAACAGGCAGTGAATGGTTGCTGTATAACCCCTCTTCTAGAGTTTATGATGTGCGTGAGCTACAGATCTATGATCCACAAGATACCTGTCCTGTCCTTTTGTGGCTAAATAGGGAGTTGGAATTCTTCACACTGGTGAGTTCGTCTCACCTTGATCCACCGATTCTGATTTCGCACAACCGTAGCCACATTCCGGCCAAATCGCAAAGCTAAAATGATTCAGATGTATTGCATTAAAGTACGCTTGAGAAATATTGTATATGCTCAGATAGTCTTCCTTAATGCAACGTCTGGTGTCCTGTAACACTTTATTTAATTAAGAAAAAAAATATTTAAATGTGCAAAATTATAATGCCGTTTAGCGTGACTTGTTATGTGGTTAAAATATTTAACGGATACTGGTTTATGATGCTTAGAAAATGACATTTTTCTCCTTCCAGAAAACAAGCAAATATCTTCTCTGGGCATGGACACTGACTCAAAATCTTGATGAGTAATTCAAAGCTTCTGTTTGTACTTCGTTTCATGATTACTCTCCAGCATATTTCGTTTTTTTTTTCTTTTTTGGAGAGAGAAAAGCAGAAGATTTAAAATTATTTAGATATGAAACATACTCTAAAAATTTAACAGAAACATGAAAATATTTGAAACTTGAATATTTATTCGTTATTTGCAGAACAACTGGATGTTTTAAAAAATTGAGAAAATTTTTTGAATTTAAAAAAAATAATCTCTATTGTTTTCTCCACGAAAGTCTTACTATTGTAGTCATAACTGAATAAAGCTTTAATTTCTAATATTTTGAATTATGATAAATTATCTCGAAATGTTTAGTCTAACTATGTATTACATGGATTAAATTACTATGTACTACATAGTTTGTACGTTAGATTACTATGTATTACACGGCTGATATGAAACTCTTTAGCTATTCTACAAGTATCAAGAAACATTTGGTGCAGATGTATAACGGGGAATTCCGAAGTTCGAATTTCGGCGAGGGCAATGCACATATTTCACGCTCTTTGGATTGATATAGCTTAATGACTCCACATTTACTCTCTAAAACTTCTGGATTATTTACCAGTGGATGGGAGTTGCATTTTTAAAGCAGGTGGTATATACAATACAATTAGTCTAATCCCTGTAAATTCTAGTTAACCCAAAACTAGTTTATGACCATTTGATTAAATAAGTTTTCCGGCTATATGAAAATGGATCGCAGTCAAAACTCCAATAATTTAATTTTAGATGTAGAAAGAATCAACATACAATCATTAGTCCATTGCAATTTTAAGTTTTGCCTTCTCTTTCTTCCTGAAGAAGATGGAGTGTATCTGATTTCCCTCGAAATCGATAGAGTTTTATTTAAGTATCTTATAAAATAAGGCTATCGTTTTGCCCAAATTTAACAATAAAAATATATTAAAAGGTTTGAAAAATTATTTTTATTTCATTCAATTTTTACATTTCATGTAAGTTTTTGGGACTTAATTAATCGAGATAATTATTACCAATAAATAAGCTCATTTGCACACAATAACTCAAAAGATAATATTACGAGAACGTTAAAGCAATGATTTTGTCAGCACCGTCTAATTCCAGAATTGTCTTAGAACTTTTGTATGATAATGAAACCCAAGTTGGTCTTAGCTTAGAAACTCTAAGATTCGATGAAATTTTTCAGGAAGCAGAAATAAATGTTCATTGGAATCAACATCACACTTTCCTTAACCTCCAAACACGCAGTAGTAATGTAATATAAAATAGTAATAGCCAAATAAATAATTTTAGTTAATTCGCTTGTGAATTTTAATTAATCTCCTGTCAATGTGTGCGGCTGTAGCAACAAATTAAGAAGTAAAAATACCTCGTATCATCCTGTAATATATGTCATATATCTCGTATCATCCTTTAATATGTAACCTATTTTGAACCTTCTGTTCTTAAGTATGTGCATGTCAGCTTATGCATGTCCTTATATTTGTCACCTTACGTATCTATTGCACCTTATGTTCTACGTATCATGCATCCTGGCATCAGCCAATTTTTGTATCTTCTGCACATTGTAACATATATCCCGCATAATCCTGTATCACGCATCTTATTTCGCACTTTCTAACAGGTATCCTGGCACTTATATCACTCTGCACCTCGTATCATGTATCTTGGCATCTGCATATATCTGTATCCACAACATCTTGTATCAAACATCTCTCAACATCCTGTAACATGTAACTTATTCTGCATTACATATCCTATATTCATAAGTACGTGCACCCCATGTTCCCACCCCATTTCCCTATCCTCATGCACCCCATGTTCTTACGTAACATGTATTTAGGCGTCTGAATATTTATGTATTATTTACACATTCTATCTATAGCCACAGTATGTTCTTATGTATCATATATGTAGGCAATAGATAAAGGTGGACGTGACGCTACACTGATTAACCGTATTGGTAGAGGGGTGGTGCCCAAGTCCTTCGTCGCATGTCGCATCAGCCTTATGCCGCCGAGAAACAGATAAACCTTTCAGCTTTTGAAGTGTTATAATCATATAATTGCAACCTCTTTTGAACTGGAATTTTTAGTTGATTTAAAGATTCTTAGTACGATCTCTTTACGAAGCGACAGACATTCACTTTGCAATCCAGCAGCATATTAAAATTTCCAACGACTTTTTTCAATTAGCCATACATTTCGGCTAATCTGTGACCAATGAAAAGAGAACCTCTAGTCTCTCACATATGTCCAATAAAGAAAGTCTTGAGTGTAATCTTGGTTTGGTTACGTTAATTTATTTTAATACAGCAAAGCATATAAGAACTCTCGGTGTAAGGAAAGAGATGCTTTTGTGCAGGATTGTTTAACCGGAATTGGCTTGTATATCCATTATATATTAGGGAAACAACGAAAAACGCTCATGCACTCTTACCGTTCTCCTGAATTTGAAATAGAGTCTATTAACAGTATTCAGTAATCTTGACAACTCGGTCACCATTGAGACCTAACAATGAGGCTACTACTTCTTAAACTATTTATTGTGAGCTTCCATTTTAAAGTTACTGTAGTTTATCGTTCAGGATGTGATTAGAATTTTTGAAGTCAGTAAACTGACTAAATCCGCAAAGCCCTTGCCGGGATTCGAACTCTGAACTTATCAAATGCACGTCGAGCGTGATTCTAGCTACACTACGAAGGCATTCGGAAAGGAGGGAGAAAATACCTTACATACTCCTCCTTTTAACCTTTTATATGCCAATGTTCCTTTTTGGAACATCATGTTTAATACTTTTTTAAAAAATAAACTATCTTATCTGTCAGTTTGAAAAAATTATCGTTTATTATAGAAGGCATGGTTGATTTTTTTGCATAAAATCTAGTTTTCAAATATGAATATTTCACCAAAGAAAAATTTCTAAAAATAGGCTTTTTGTAGAATTTTTACAGTACTTCAGGAAACAAATTCTATAAAATTCTTTAAAATTCAAATCCACCCAAATATTTCCCCATCGTACTCGCAAAGGACGCGTTTAATGAGTTAATAAAAGAAATTGAAATAATAACAAGAAATATTCCCTTACGATTACATAAAACTGCAATGTTCCAAAAAAGGAACATTGGCATGCAACGATATACAAAATCAGTGATATCACACGTATATGTTTCTTAATTAGATTTAAATACATTCAGTGTTCATATCTCAAAAATATGCCCTTTTTGAGAGTTATTAACTATTTATTAACTATGTATTAACTATTATTTCTGAAAAAAGGAGGGATGACCTTTCTGGAGGGGGTTATCTCATCTCTCTTATTGAAGGAGGGCTGATAATTAGTTTCGGCTGTATTTCCCTGGTTTGATCTCCGATAGCTGATTGTTTCGTTTGCTGCAAATGACCACATGTACATCAGATCTTTCCTTTTATGAAGAGTGTAGTGCCTAGTCCTCCAAAACTGTAACCCCGAAAATAGGTTGGCTCTCTAGGCGGAAAAAAGGGTAAATTGGAGACTGGCTTTCGGTGGGAGAGGCCGAATGTTCAGTATGCTCATTGTGGTAATTTTATAAATTTATTAATTCTATTAACTGATATATTTCTATTTGTATAAAGTGTATATAGATTACGCTGAGTATGTGAATAAATTAATAAGGTAAATGAGTCCATTAATTGCGCATGAGACCACACACCGGTCACGGCTGGATCTTACAAAGAAATTGGAAAAACGTTTCTCAGTTTGGATTTTTCCATGAAAATCTGAGTATCGATGAATCCATGGCTCCGTATTATGGACATCATTCTGCTAAGATGTTAATACATGGAAAAACAATTCGCTTTCATTTCAAAGTTTGGATGCTCTGCTCAGCAAATAGTTATCCTTGTGCTATGTTTATCTATAGTGGAAAAAGTTTGAAAAATTAAAATTTGCCGCTTGGATAAAAAGTTGTCTCTGAACAACTATCATTTGTTGACAATCCAGAAAATCACAAAGTATTTTTCGATAACTTGTTTACATCACACAGTCTGTTGACAGATTTATCTAACAAAGGCTTTAAAGCAATCAAACAGTACGAAATTCTAGAATGGAACAATGTCCTCTTAAAACAACAAAAGAAATGTCGAATTTTCAACGTGGAGAATTTTATTACCGATGCGATGAAGAAGCTTATATGTGCCACTGTAAAGATAGTTCTGTTGTAACTATTGAATCACGTTTTTTCACTCGCGAACTATTAGGAAGAGCAAAAAGATATATCCGAGCTAAAAAAAAGAATGTTGATGTTCCCCATCCTTACATTATAAAATTATATAACGAAGGAATAGATGGAGTAGACCTGTTGGACCGACTTCTTGGAAGTTATCGACCAAATTTTCACAGCAACAAATGGTACTGAAACTTATTTATCAATTCACTGAATACGGTTGTGGCTGTTGGGGGGATCTTACACACTGATTTACAAAAGGACGTTGTGTAGTGTGCCAAAAAAACAATACAAACATGTATTTTGAATGCGGCAAAAAGGCTCCATGTACACTGCTTTCTACAATATCATAGACACTGAGCAACTGCTAAAACGTATTACAAAAAAATTAAGTCTTTTAGTATGTTTTACATTTTTTGTCCTGCTGGTTAAAATTTCACGCACCTTTAAAGGATAAAATATTTTATTTTTTATTGGTAAGGTATTGGTAAGGTACATTTTTAAAATCGCATTTATTCATATTAAATGTATATTTTTAGTCAAGATTGTGTTGTGCAAAATTGTTTTTATTGTTTCTTTATACTTTTTGCGTTGTATTTCTTAGAAAACATTACGTTAATTAAAAATGATGTACATTTCTTAAGCAGTTTTACTTAAATTTTAGCAATTTCATATGAAATTGTTCAGGACGTCGTTATTACAGCATAAAATTTTAAAAGATTCATCATACACCGCTTTGTTTTCATGAAGTGAAAAAAAAGAAAAAAGCCAGCGTTACGTGCCAATATTCCAAAAATGGAACATCCGGGATATCATAGACAGAAATTTTTTACGGCAGTTTTTTTGCTTTATAGTGTTTATGGATGTACTCTAATACTCTAATACGGCAAGTAAAAGGTAAGGGCGCCTTTGAATTCGGGAACACAATCTCCAAACCCGTTTCGTGAAGAATTATCGTACACCATCTTTAGTTCGGCTGCCACTTGTAGAGTGATTTAATATTTTTTTTATGTAATTAAACTGAAGAAATCCGCAATTTTCTCCCCGAGATTAGAATTCAGGACCTCCCGAATACGTGTCGAGTACTCTTAATTAACTTATGTGGCTTCGGCTACTTACTCAACCGATTTCAATAGGCTTCGGTTATAGATGGTTTGTCACATTCATGTAATTTCTTTAATTATGTGTGAACAACGAGGGCATTTAAAGCAACCTTGAGTATGAAAAGTATATAATCGCGTCTGCACCGGCGTTAGTAGAATAGAATCTTTAAAAACTGTTTTCTGAATAAATATCAAACTAAGGTTACTTTTGCTTTGTACACTGAATTACGAAACATCCTTTACTGCGGGAGTAAACACTTTCTAAAGTTGACTGTCTATTTACGATAGTTGACGCTAATCTCACTGAAATCCCTGGAATAGATATTTTAACTCTTTCTACTTATAACAAATGTTTTAGATGCATACGTTTAGTTATTCCGTTTACTTTATTTCAGGAAGTTTATCAGTTATTTTGAACACTCTAATTTACGAAATTAAACTTGATGAATCTTGGGAGAACAAAATGAAATAATATAGTTTGTTAAATGTATCTTGATCCGTATGAATGCTTAGGCAACCTTTCAAACAATTTAGGAAACAAGCCACAATTATTTGCAAATTGAAGAGGATACTAAGCAGAGTGAGATATAAGTAATCCAAAATGGCGATTTTTATCATCAGTATCAAGCAGAACAGAAGTGAATTAGACTAATAAAAGGAAACAGTTAAGCTGTTTCAAATGTTCTAATTAGCATATAACCGGAGAAAAATGTGATGCTCGAGCCGAATGGCTTTCAATTTGATCAGAATTAGCAGCGAGAAGGTTCGACTTATTTATGGTGCTTGTTAAGATTCTTTACAAGATAACAAACCAGTGTAACAATATCAAAAGTTCTGCCTGACGTGTAATAATAAATCTTTCGTAGAAAGTATCATTTATTCTTTATTAGGATAAGGGTTTTGGCTCTTCTATGCATTTCTTTTTGAAACCAGGTATCTTTTCTCTTTTTCCTCTGCCAATTTCATCAATTATTTAATGTTACGAATTTTGTATATATGTAAGTAATTTAGTAGAATTACATATAAATTGTATTATCTCTTGTATGATGTAACATGAAAATATTCGAGGATACTGAGTTTTGCTCGAAAAATAAGGTTACAAGTGCAAGTACATTTGAAATTGAGATAAATGGCTATATCACCAAGCTCGTAATGTTTTTTGACTGATTCTTGTCACCAAATTTGGCAAGAAATGCCCGAAAGTCGCCATATTTGGCAACCATTTAGCACTTTGGGATCTGATCCTTGAGTAACAGTATCTAGTCTGTTTCCTATGTAACTGTATCCGACACTATATAACTCTAACTGCATATGTATTCCAGCAGTTTCGAGAAATCGAAAGTATTGGTATTTCTCAACGGATAGGGCGAATGTTTGAAAGAAAGATCATAGAGAGCATCAGCTTTCAATTTATTTTAGAGTTCCGAAATCAGCTCAGAATACTGAGAGATGACTGTGCAAATTTAAGCATTAGAGGCTTTTTTGTATTGGCTTGTATTTAACGTTTTTGATAATTTGAAATAGTAACTACTGATTGTTCTCTGTCTTACTGAGAAGAGCTGTACGAGTACTTTTGTGAAGCGATCAAGAACTGTAAAGTGTTTCATTCAGAAAAACAAATTTTATCAAGCTGTCATCGGTTCTGTGTGCATTCAATCCATTACGATCCCATAAACGCTTAACAATACATAAATTTGGATTTTAACTCGAGAACTTGACTATGTATTAGTTTTTCTGTTACAGTTTCAAACGTTTAATACTGAAAACAACAAATTGGTTGCTTGAAGCAAAATTAGCATAAATCTTGGTAAATTATTCACCTGACTTTTATTTTTCTGATTATTTAGTGTTATTTTTTACTAGCTATGTTTTAGTTGATTAATTATATTCTGTTTAATGATATGTGTTGCAAAATATCCACGAAACAGACTCTGAATGTAAATTTGAAAAATGTAACCTAATAAATCAAAACTACCGTAGTGACTTGTATGGTCTAACAATAGACTAATTCCCGTCTTCTATTATCGCTATTGAGAATTCAGCTAGTTTTTTACTCAGCTTTGAAGAAAGAGTGAAGGCTCATTCAAGAAAGAAATTGCGCTGATTATATAATGAGAAAATAACTTAATTTTGCGAAAGCAAAGCTCATAATCCTTCAGCTCTTTGAAGTAAGTCTAGAAGAATCCGCTGAGCCGTAAATAAGTCGCTTTCAGCTTTAATTATGTTCTGTTCAGGCTGAAAGTTACAGGCGTTTTATATTTGCATAAACAAGCTGGATAATATATTTTGTTTAATTTTACATTATTAATTCACTTTTATTTCACAGCTACGATCGAAATTTTGATGTGTAAAACAAGACTGATAAATCGGTAGGAAATGGGAATACATTTTTAAAAATGCATGCTATAGTATGAAGCAGAACGGAAATTAATTGGTCCGTCCTTTTCCGCTATTCGCAAACATAGTTCTAAGGCTACGAGGTCATTACGTCATACATATTTTATCATCCCTCTTTAAACTATTCCATGATAAGCAACAGAGCCCAAATTTGGTATACATACTGACTGTGAATAGCAACGCAAGGTGGGGAAGCAATGTTTAAAAACCCGGAATTTTTTAAAATTAAATACTGAAATGATTTTTCACACAAATTTATTTTAAAGAACAAACTAAAACTCTCAGAATTTTACTGTTTTGACATTGGATACAGAGGGAAACAAATCTTTTAAATGAAGCTTACGGGAGATTTTTATTAAAGTTTTATAATTTCTGACTTTTTGGTAAAATCTTTGGATTTTTTCTGAGCATTTGACGTAACTGATCTATTGGAAGCCAAACAGTGGTTACTCATTGTTAGAAAAGGATTTTTCATTTGAATAATTTGATTGATAATATGTCATTCGAACTGAAAGAATGAAAATTAAAAATTAAAAAAAGGTTCTATAAAATATAATTTTATTTAGAACTCATGAAATAATTAATGAAAAAGAATATAAAAATTATCATGCATTTTAAGAACAACAAGAGATAATAATTCCCTCTACAAAATTCATCTATAATTTTATATCACCAGTAATAAAAGCGTAGGTGCCCAAATAACGACATGAAATAATCTACTTGCGTTGCCAAAACCATAAACATATACCATTATAAATTATATATACTTATAAATGTATGAAAGGCACCCCACGCTAATATTATTCGTGATATAAGACTCTACATGAATCTTACAAAGAGAATTTATTTAATTTCGTTCTGCTATTAAAGTATGTGATAAAGATTTTTCTCCATTTATTTCATTAATTATTTTATAAGTTTTGAATAAAAGCTTTCTTTATATGTTTTATCTGCATCACCTGCCGATGACTAAAATAAGTTTCATTCATTTTTCTTGCATTAGTTTGAAACATAACATTATTTCCCTGATAAATATTTCCCTAAAAGCACTATTCTCCCCAGACAAATATCCACCGAAAGCTTCGCAGTCAATTATTAATTTGATCGTAGTTGGTGGCAAAATAATAGGAATTAAACATTCAATAAATATTAAAAATTTTAGGATAAAATAGGCGTTAGGTCTGATTAAATGTGGGGGATTTATTCTGCAATCAGTTACCAAGCTGCCAGTTAAAGGTTTATATTGACCATTAGTCATCTGCTAGCCTTGCAGGCTTCTACCAGCTGTGAGATAGCATCATATGGAGAACAATAATGTTAATATGTAAGTTATATCATTATTCATGTTAGTAAGTTCTTCATAGATAGCTGTCATCATTATGCATCACGAGCCAAAGAATGGAGGCTACATTCAAATACGTAAACACATGTAACTTATACCATTGTTAGCGGCTGCCATTAATTTTGTTTCTTAGAAATTGATTTCAAAATTTTCTACGATTTAGCAACACATCTCGGAGGGGCAAGAAATAGTGATAATATATAAATAGATGTATAGTACATTTGAATCAGGAAGAAGTAACAAATTTTGACAGGCATTATCGTTTAAGTCAGAATTCTGAATTGAAAAATAGAGATGATAATAGCAATGATAATTATAAACATGTAGTTAACGAAAACTGTCACTTTAAGAAATTTTAAAAAATGGAATACGGTGTTAGAATGGATTACAGTATCAGAATGAAATCAACAACAAAGACTTGAAGAAGCAATTTTGCTTTTCTTACTGTTAATAACGTATTTTAACATGAACCCACAGTAGACTAGCTTCTTTCAAAAGGTTTAAATTTAAAAAGTGTTGAGACAGTAGTACTCCCTGTCGAAGAAAATTTGAGCTAAAATGTACCTTAGATTAAAACAGATCTTATCTTTGTGATAGTTCTTTAGATGCCGACCTATGTGTGGTGTAGGTTATTATTGGCATAGGTATATTATGCTATGTGTGGTATACAGTAGGTTATTATGGTAGGTTATTATGCTGACCTATGTGTGGCAATTTGTTAATTTTACATGATGTTTTATAATGTGTCCGAATTCATGGAATACTTTGTACACTATAGGGAAAATAAAGGGTAATGATCAGGTTAACTTAACGAAATTAATATATCCCATAACTATACATAAATACCCGAAAAGTCGAAACGACTAACTACTGGACGTTCCGTACCATTCTGTGTAGCAGCTGAAACGGATTGACTAAGAGATTTCATTTTATTGTGTTTTACCTCACTTATTTAACACAAGCCATACGTTTTTAGACATCAGAATGCTGTTAAGTATATTGCTGCATTACGAAATAATAATAGTATATTGCTTTACAAAAAGTACATAAATTAATTATTTTGAGTAATATGCATGATTGTTTAAAACATATATTATTCCTAAAAACAAATACTTAAATTAAGGTATCAGTATATGACACAGTTTATCTAAATTCTATTTTATAATTCCATTGATCTAAGCAAATTAAATGCACAGTCTAAAGCTTCCCAATCGAAACAAATTCAAATGCATTTTCTCTTAAAGACAAACTATTTAAATATGTGAATTTAGAAAGAAGACTTTTAAACGGAACTTTTCCTTCATATAATTTATACTACTTGAGGACTTAAAAAAATTAACAGGATGACGTATCTCCGACCAACTCTGTTTCTTCAAACTTCTAAACGAAATGGTTAGTACTTAGCCTAGAGCAAACTAAGATCTCACCAAATCGACTAGAAATTCTTAAAGCATTCAAATAAAATAGAAGCAGTATGTGATTTCTATCAGCTCTGTCTTCTCTTTTCAGCTGTTCTGCTTTAAATGGTGTTCACATTATTCCAGTCAGAATAAATTTCGTTTTCGGAACACCGCCTCCGGTGTAAAATCTACATAAAAATGAATGAAACAAATAAATGTTTTCTGTGTTAACAGAAATGGACACAAATGAGAAACTTATATATATACAGACTGGAGCCGCAGCAAAGATTTGAATTTTAAGTCAATCTGAAATAAAATCTTGAATTAAGTCTAGAAACGTAACTTTAAACGACATAAAAAAGTTTAAAAGATAAAATTCTATGCTTTATCAAATCAGAAATATTGCATTAAAGCGTAGAAAAGTAACACGTAAGTGCACGAATTTGTTTAACCAATTTTCTATTTGACTTTAAAAGGATGATATGATCAACTGAGGAAAATACTGTAGCGAATTGATGTTACTTGTACACTGGAAGAAGTATTTTAAAAAAAGGGAAAACCTCATGTAACTTAAAGATTTTGCGGTTAAAAACATGGAACCTGCACAAGATCTTCATTATGACATGTCGTCAAAACGCGGAATTGCCTATTTCTGCAAAACAAATAAATTTAAATGAGCAAATAAGATGCGATACAGCTTTCTAGAGATACAGAGAAAAATGAATAAATTGTATGTTACAAAACTTGGCAGTTAGGCATAATTTGAGTCGTAGAATTGAAATATGAAAAGACATTGCTATGTTATTTCAGAAAAAGTCCGATTTTGTATCAGAATACCTATGTTATAACGATGCCATACAGGGTGTTTATAAAGTCCCGGATCCATTTTGATGTTTAATAACTCATAAAATAATAAAGATAGATTAAAATTAATAACATAAATGCTTAGATAGACTCAAAAAGTTTCATGACCCTTGTCAATGAACTTTCACGTGTGCTCCCATCGTCGCACGGAGAATATCGAATCGATATTCAATTTCACGCCAGGTACCGGCAAGCATGTCGGCATCCACAGAGGCTATTGCGGTTGTAATTCGGGCTTTTACGTCATCCATGTTCGACACTCTCCTCCTGTAAACGTTGTCCTTTACAAATCTCCAAAGGAAAAGGTCCAGCGGCGTTATATCAGGTGATCTGGGTCGCCAAGGAATTGGACCTCCTCACCCAATCCATCTTTCTGTAAAATGGTCATTCAAAGAACTACGAACGGTGGTACCCCAATGAGGTGGTGCACCATCTTGTTGCAAAACGACATGTGGCTGAAGTTCTTCTAGTTGTGGAAATACGAAGTTTTCCAACATGTCTAAGTATGCGACTGGAGACCGTCTTTTCTGTAAAAAAGAACGGCCCAATGACTCGGTCGTGCATTAGTCCACACTACACATTAACCTTTGGGGAATCCCTTTGTGCCTCAAGGTATTCATGGGGGTTTTCAGATCCCCATATACGCCCAATATGGCGATTAACAATGCCAGAAAGATGAAAGGATGCTTCGTCGGAGAACAGTAGAGAAACGTACTGATATTTAGACTGGAAAATGAAATTATCTGAAATTAACCACACGCGCAGACGATATTTACAAAAGTAAAGATATTCAAACCTGAAAAGGAAAATATATAAGTTATTACATCAATAAATGCTGTAACTTTGTTTATATCTTCATTATTTTATGAGTTATTAAACATCAAAATGGGTCCGGGACTTTAAAAACACACTGTATATTAATATAATATATATCCTAAGTCTCACTTTCGAGACATGGAAAATGCAAGTTAAATTTCGACGATCGGTCCAGCAGAACGGGATATATAGAACTGTTTCCTTCGCCCTTTTTTGTGCAAGCTGTACATATGCTTTTGTGATGATAATACACGTATATTTTATATAATATAAAATTTGTTTTAGAGAATATGAATGACTAAACGCAATGGTTGAAATTTTTTTATGTGTACAGTTGCTGCTTCCCTAGTTTGAAAAGAGCTACTCGAGCTACGGAGCTTCTTTTCAAAATGGGAGGTAAGAGTTTCGAATACAAATTTCGAATTTGCTTACTCGCTGAAGAAATATCTGGCAATATTGAGCAAAACACCTGTAGACGTCTATATATATGTATAAGCAAGATAAAATATGTATATATATATATATATATATAAGCAAGATAAAAATATGTAAAGCAAACTTCTAATTGTAATTGGCAATAACATCCTAAATTATTCATTTTAATTTGGGAATAGCCCCTTTTTGTCCTAAAACCAGTGCCTGCCACTGGTTTTAGTGCTTCCAGTCCTAAAACCAGTGGCTGAAACAAATTTAAATTGTGTTACTGTAAATGAATCAATATCATTCCATCTTATATAACGCTGCTATACAGGTAGGTTTTAGCCAAACAACGAAATAAAGTTTCAGTTAAATTCAAAACTTTGCGCAACAAACCTTTGCTCATGTCCTTTGCCCAACACACAGTTTCCCGACAACTCAACTACGCCGACAGATTATTTTTTCATTCACTACTAGGTGGCATATTATTAGACTTCATAAAAGTAACACTAAATATATATATATATATATATATATGTGCGGTTATTTCATTTGTGAATGTTTTATCCATATTTTGAGTTTCTAAAGAAATCTTTTTTCTCTTATTTTTTATGCATTTATTCCCGTTAGCATCGCTTTCCGTTTTTTCTCAAATGCACTACTGCTACCCCGAGCCTCTCGCTGATGACGAAGTTTTGGATTATTATTTCAACCAGACCGAATTCGCAGACATGTGTTGTCAGCACTTTCGATCACTAATTGAGTTGGAGGGAAGGGTAAATTTTTCTTCCACGCTTTGTATACAGAAGCAGAAGAAAAAAGGTAGAAAATAGCTCTTCACCTTATTGGTTGAACTACTAAAGAAAAATATAGGACATTATACAGTACCTCATTCGTCTATTCTCTTACTGTCTGTTCTGTTTTATTCTTCGGCACACATTTATTAGGTGGAAGTGTTAGAGGTACTTTGGAAAAATGGCTCAAAGTGTGCGAAGTTGTATCTTCAAAAAGGGGTCATCCGAATTTAATTGCTGACGTTTATTTCATGGACAAAGACAAACATCCGGACTATTTGTTTTAATGGTATCGCAAGAAGCGCAAAGTTATGATATGTGGAGGGTATGCAGACGCCGTGCTCGTAGCTGGAGAACATTCCTTTCGGAAACAAAGGGAACACAATCATAGCACTCATGCTAAAAAAAGATATTGATGTAATGGGAGATAATATTTAACGAAAGGCCCATCAAATTTCCAACATGCTAACGTAAATGAATAAAGTAGAAACCAATGGTGTCCCGAGTAAAGTCATTCTGTAAAGCCTAGTCGCCATGCTGTAGGTTGATCTCAAACTGGCGACCCGCGGTACATATATATTCGCCGAAGCAATTTTATGCAGTTATGTTTTTGTTGCAAAGATTTCAAGATTTCATTTATTTGAAGTCTGAGTTTACATTCCTTTTATTATCATTATAAACGAACGTGAATAACTTTGGACCTGCGTGACCACTTTAGAGAACGTAGTTATTTCTAACGTCCAGTGCCATCGTTCAACTAAGTTTTCATAAGTACTGATCATTTTTATAGATTTTGTCCTTAGGTAGATACTTTAATCTTAACAATATTTAGTTGAACTTGAAATTCAGGTAGAACCGCATATAGGTAACTGCATTTCTAAAAGTGGAAAAGTGCGAAATACTATCTTTTTGTTTTTCTTTTTGAGAAACAAAATGTGCCCTTTAAGCTCACTTACTTTGCGATTTAGGGTATCTAGATTCACCAGTGACGAGTGGTTAAAACCGCTGAAAATTTTTACTTCAAACTAGTTCAAACTTAGCAAACGAACTGCCTACATGTTTGGCTTTCACGGTTTTCCGAACGTGCAACGTGGATAATAGCAAGTTTTCCCGAGGAAATTCCTCCATCCCTTCCCTTAGGCAGATAACTCTTATGAGCGTTGCTCTGTTCAAATAATTTAGCTCAATTAGATTTGTTTAATAATAAAGCCGGAATTGATTGCGTAAAGCATTTAATTACTGGTACTTTCTTTTCCTTTTGTCCTACTTAAGTTGTCTTTCAGCAATTACTATAGATTTTCCATGGAAGATTAATTAAAAGTTACCATACCTAGGAAATTGTATTTTCTTCCTCCATTCAGCATATCTTCGTGGTGGAACGATAGCACACACGGCGCATATTCGAGATGTCCAGGTTTGAATCCCGGCGAAAGAATGCTCATTTCCCATGTCTCTTGCTTCAAAATAACCCAATGACTCCATAACTTGTATAAGTTATTGAAGAAAATTTAATAAAAAGTAAGCAATAAATAACAAATTTGAAGAAAACCAATACTAAGCAACTTGAATCAATGTACAAATTTATTCAAGTTATGCTGATACTTATTGCTCATTATTAGTTTCTTTAATATCTGATCCATATGTAATATTTGCACTCAAAATTTAAGATTTTTAGTGTGAAAATCCAGTGCAAATGCAGCTGAGATTTGTTAAATTTGATCTATCAAAAAATAATATTTCTATACAGGAACGAAGATTAAGGTTTCTAATAAAAACGCTAACTGTAATGAAAGCAAGCTGACTCTTTAATTTTAATTCATGACTCGTTTAGCTAATATTAATTAACTTCTGATAAATTATATATTATATTATACACATTAGTTTTAATAGCATCATAAGAAAATAAGGCTTGTTAATTAAATAGCATATCATTTAAACATAGTGTACTTAAATGCTAATAATGCAAGCCCTTTATCTGTTCCGAATAATAATTTTTAAAACGGTCTCTTATTCAAATCGAAAAAAATTGCTATAAAAATGTGAAACCATTCTGCTTTTCAAAATTTGCATGTTTTTCAAAACTTAGATTTTTTCCTCATTTACCGCAAATAACGGACAAAATATAAACTCATTTTAATGTGGATATACTTTTCAAGAACTTTTCCTTGAGTAATTTCAGATTTTAAAAAATTATCTCATTTTTAATATAACTGTGATTTTCAATGTAAAAAGAATACTACAACTGTATAGAATTTTTAAAATACCTGACTTCCATTTTATAATAATGTTATTCGCTGTTTTAAATTATATAGCCTCATATTTCACTACAAACATCTCTTATATAAAATGAATCTCGCTTGATTCATCGAACTAATATTTCAAAGCATTTTCCAGATTTTTCTATTGACACTTTAGCAATTCCCATTGAAAGATTAAAAAATTCTGGGCAGCTTGGAAAAAATGATCTTTTCAATAAGCTCCACATTCTTTTCGGAAAGAAAAACACTTCTCAAAATACACGATGGTTTTCCTTGCTCTTTTGATCCCTACAGAAAGTTTCTGACATAAAACGAATTTCCAGCCATGAAAATGCCAAAGCATAAAACAACGCATGAGTTTTGGAGTAATATTATGTGACAACTATAAAAATAATTCTTCTAACTTTTATACGATTGATTAAGAACTTTTCAGTCACCAAGAAAAAAAGATTTTTCATTAGACAAAAGTTTAGTAAAGGAACGGCACGCTATTTTCATCACAATGTTTTTTTCAAAATAATTTTGTAATTAAAAATATATTTTATTTCGATACAAAATGCAATTTGTAACAATTATCTTAATTATACATCTTATTAATAAAACTTCATAAGCATGTCAATGGCAGCAGTCGTCGAAGGGTGGAAGCTTTGATTGTTCCAATAAAATAAATATAAAAATTTGTAAATTTTTGCAATATATTTTTCTACAATTAAGAGCTGATAAGTAAAGACTAATTTCTTATTTATCTTTTTTTGTTTGATATTACCACCAAAATTTGCCAGTTTTAAAAGAAAAACATTTAACTCCGACAAGTAATATTTAAATTAGTCGTAATTTCTTTCTTTCCATTATTTGTTACACGATTTAGCGAATTATACATAATTTTAGCTTTCGAAATACTTTTCCTCTTGCATATAAAATATCTTTACTTGACACGTTTATTTGAGGAATTTATAGCATTCCTTCTCAATACATCTTGATATATATATATCAAAACAAATGCTCTTTAAAATTTCTCGTCAAGAAACATCGATTAATCTCGAAAAACGAAAATAAATCTACTACTGCAGAGCAGTGTCGGTCGGCAAACCAAAATCCCAGATTTACTTCTCCAAAATTACTCAAAATTAACTTCGATTTGCAAATTAGATTTCCTTGATACTTTTCATATCCATAAAAATCTCTTCAGTTGTCAAATGACGTAAATTCTATCCTCTGTTTCCCACAAATTTATAAGTATATCAGTTCATAATCTTATTCCACTTTTTTCCCAGACAACATCACATTTTTTTCTCTCTTCATTATAAAGACCATCGTTTTATCTAATAACGAATTCTCGAAAATTCGCTGATCCCCCGTTTTTAATTTAGCTGCAACCGAAAAAAGTAATACGGTTAAATCACTAAAAACGTTGCTGAGAAAATAATGCTGATGTCAACATCTGTGCTATGTTCCATCACAGCTGTTCATGAATAGCATATTACTTGATTAATAAAATTTTCTAAATTTCAAGGGGACACAAAAAATACACATAATCCAAACCAGCTATTTGCATAAACTTATGGGTTTATGTTTATCCATTCGAAAGGAACAACAAGAAGATCGAAATAAAACACAAATAGGTTTACTGAAAACGAAAATTAATATAGTAGTTTAAATACAAATCACTGTTATTCACACAGTGGTGTGTATAATGCTCTGCAAAGCTTTTAAATTTCCGAAGTCAAATTTTAGAATTCTTGGGCTTTAACATTTAATCAAAGCTTTGCTATGAGTTTCATAATTATTTTAAAAGCGTATAGAGTTAAAAATATGGAACCATTTACTTGGGAATCACTGTAGAATGTATATATAATTATTGAATTCATTACTCCTTGAATGTACAAATTGAATGTATAACTAAGCTAATATTTATTTTGATAAATATTAAATCGGAAACAAATGCATTAGCTTCAATTTCGAGAAGCTTCTCAGTAAATAGAAATTTAACATTACGATGTGTGCATGTAGTGAAATTATAATCACTGAAGCAAAATCTCAACATTAGAAATGGATTCAATGTACAGGAATTGAAATGCAAATATTGTAATTGACTTATTCTACTTTGAGTTTTAAATGTCAAAGCATAAATTGCTAAGAAGAATGCCTTTCAGGATATACAATTTCCTGCTTAAAATCGTATTTGAATGAAAAATAAGTTAAAATCCTAATGCGACCACAGAATCATGAATATGAAAATAGCTTGTTAAAGCTTTTCCGGAAATGTGATTCCCTGCCTCCATACGAAACTGCTTTTGTTTTTATTCAAATATTTGTGTAAGCATAATAAGCTAAACAATTCCAAGCTTAATGTATTAAGAAATAAAAACTTTGAAATGCTTGTAGACTATATATTTTGAAAAAAGCAGTTCGAGTTTTTTTCCATACTCTTCAAGTAACTGCTATAAATGACTGTTTTTAACTTTTGTGATATTAATGTTGAAAGTAATTTGTCACTAAGACTTATTAATCAGATTGTAATAATAATATTAAGATATATGCATATATATTACTAAATTTTAAACTTAAAAACGTATATAAGATGCGGCGAAATGCTTTAGAATATATCGACATATTTGAGGTGCCAACAGTGCCAAACTTTTCAGTGGCAATTTGCGGTGAAACAGTGAAGATAAGTAGAATTGCAATTTTATTTCAAAGGACTAGGCAACAGCAAGTATGTCTGCTTTCCGACGCTATTTCACTTAACGTGTTGGAACGCGTCAAAAGAGCTTCTTTCCTCCACTTGAACAATGCATTTAAGCAGAAAGAGCATATTTAGGGGACATTAATTTCAAGGCTCATTGATGTCTTTATTGCCCATGTAGTAGTAGTAAATGGTATGTATGCATTAATAGTAAATACGTTTGCGCATACTGTAATTTCATAATCACGTAGGTTACTACAAGCACGCATTATCTTTTTGTTGATTTTTAAATTTCATATATGTAATACGCACTACTCTGCATAATATATTTCTTACTCTTGCGTGTAAGTAAATATATTATATGTGGTGATACACTTTCATGCGATAATACACGGAAATAAGTATAAAAATTTTCAAACTTTCATAGCTAATTTTGTAATATTAAGACTCGCAGTTATAATATCCGTATATCACTAGCAAATTATGTAGTGTTAGTCACAATTCCTTCAGACCTTTTTAAAACTCTTAAAAAATTAATTACAGATAATCACTAGCAAATTCTGTATAGTTATTCACAATTCTTTAAAACTTTTTTTTATTCGTAAGACACTAAATACGGAAATGATACAAATTCTATTTTCCTGAAATCGAGTTCAGCTTAAGATAGAATAACAAGCGGAACAAGTATTAATCTAGAATATTTCAACAACAAATGAGGATAATAGTGCGGTAAAACCATCGAAACTAGTCGTGTAAAAATTTGCAGTTAAAAAATTCTTATCTCAACACACCAGAAGGCACACTCTTGTTTCAAAAGATTATAAGAATTCTGTTGTCATTTCTTTCTTTCCATCATTTAGCTATGAAACTGCACTTATTTTACATAAATTTAACTTTCGGGTCGCTTATTCTCCTATCAATAAAATTAGCAGTTCCATACTCAAGGACCCCATTCCGGATATGAATTCCTGGGGTATTTATAGGCTATAGTGTAGTTTAATTTACATTGGTGAAACTAAGACAGCCATGTTAGAAAAAAGGAAACACAGAAGTCCTCTATTGCCATGCATTATTGCTCCGAAAATCACACTTTCAATTTTTCTGAAGCCAAAATTATTCAGAAAACATCTTCTATTGGTGAACTGGATTTTCTAGAGGCGTTTCACAATCAAAAAAATCTTTCTGTCCTAGTTAACGATCCTAATTCTAATCCGTCTCTGCCTTCAGCCTTTAAGGAAATAATGTTTCAGTTCCCGTTTTATTAATAGCTAGTAGTTTAACTCCTGACCAACCAGTCTTATCTTATCTTATCTAATCACTATATCTTATCTCGTTCATCTGCGCTTTGACAGCTGAAAATGATGCTAGTCGTGTGAAAATTTGCAAAAATAAGGCTGATTTTTGTTGTTTGACTATTTTAGAGTTAAGCTTATTAATTTGACATAAAACGCTTAATATGTCCACCTTTGCTATTGCGATAGACATCTTTGTATAACTGGAGAAATTGATTTAAATGTAATAGAGAACTGGTCATGGCTGAGCAAAATGTGGTGAATATTACCTAATTCAACAACAGAATTGGCCTGCTCACCCTGACAGAGACTATTTGCTCAAGCATCTCAATCCATTTGCTGCAAAAGTATATACAATGCACTCTACTACTGAGATAACGCGTGCATATTTAATTCCGTGTGATTTTCTCCTGGAATTTGGTTCAGAATATTCCGTGTGATTTTCTCAAGAGTTTTCTTAAGGAATATTGCCTTTGTGCTTTCATTTCGTCCTTAGTTTCCAAAATCTCTTCAATTGAAGCTCCGGCTTTAGTCGACCGTCATACACTTGAGGGAAACAGATCTTTGCATTGACATTTGCTCCATCAACAAAGATGTACAGATGGAGCCCTGTAACTGGGTAAGAAATTAGTGAATTTATCTCTTTTTTAGTACTACAAAATTTGGTTTGGCGGCAAATTTTTATTGTTATAAAATTTTTAAATATTTCACAGAATCATACATAATCTTATGCGTAATTTTCGTAATGCTAGACAGTATTACCTTTATCTAACTAGATAGGTTAATTCGTTATGATAAAACACTATGTATAGGATTCAGGGAATATTTTCATGTATCGATATCGGGATGAAACACTACGTAGTCATTTCTTTCAGCTACTCAACTTTTAGGGCAGATTTATAAGGTATTTCTACCGCCTTCTTATCATGTCTTCGTGGTGCAGTGGTCAGCACGCTCGGCGCGTATTCGAGAGGTCCGTGGTTCAAGTCCTGGTGAAGACATTGCTCACGTTTCATGTCTCCTGCTTCAAAATAACCTACTATCTCTACAGTGGCGCTCGAACTAAATGATGGTGAATGATGATTCTCCACCACCAGGATTTGGCTAATGGGTCCCCTAATCCCCAGTCGCCCTCTAAAAGGGGAAGTATAGAAAGTATTTCTTCCTCCTTCTTAGCATGACTTCCTGGTGTAGTGGTCAGCAGCCTGGGAGTGTATTCGAGAGGTCCAGAGTAGAGGATATTGCTCGTTTTTCCTCTCTCCTGCTTCGAAATAATGTCTCTACACTCTAATCTGTAATAATAAAAGTTTCACTAACTCTATAAGGCGTTTATCACGATTTGTAAGTTTATTTTCGAACTTTTACAATTTTCATTTATGTAAAAATAAAGGAAATTAAAACACTCACAAAGATACTTTAATTACTTTCACTTTGCATCATCACTCTGACGCATTATTCACAGCTCACATTAGGTAAACCTAACAAACGGAGTAAGACCATAATTATTTGCACACACAGAGTTGGTAATATAGAGCAAAAGATTCATTTTATCTCTGAAATAGTACTTTCGAACCATTTCGATGAGATTGAAATGTAGTTGTGCAAGAGAAGATACAAGAAAAGAGAAGAAAAGAAAACAATAGATCAAAAATGTATTTTTTTGTTTTCATTTGAAATGTATTATTTAATTTTGCAGAATTTCAGAAAGCGAAGAAACAGCGATTAAATTTTAAACTCGGCAAGCAACTAAAACTGAGTTCTGTATATTCTAGTTGTCTAAATTTGTTACCTTACAGCTTATCTTAAAATGTTTCTTTCTACAATCATATACTTAAAAAATTACAAACAGATCATTATATTGCTTAAAAAGGCAGCTAATAATATTAAAAAAATAATTTATCCTTAAAGATGTTTGTTTATAGCAGTTTCTTTTCTTTCAGTATTATTTCTGAGAATATTTGAGCTTTTTCTTAATTGCTTAGCTGAGGCAAGGGACTCACTTAAGCCACAGTTATCTCTGCCCCGGGTATTATTATTGAAAGTTAATGTACTATTCAGTTTCAATAATAAACACGAAACGAGCTAATATTCTGTCCTGTTTTGCTATAAGGTAAAGAACCTACGCCAGTATTAAATGTTTATTCAGAGAAATCAGAATCACTCAGTGACAGAAGAAAATGAACTAATGAGTAATTATGAACTAGTAATTCAACAGGTTTGTGAGTTGCTAATAATAGCGATGTCATGCACTTCACTGTAAGCTTTCTTGAAAAAGGAACATCTCTTCGTACATTTTTTCAGGTAAGTCATGTTCTGGATTATTAAAGCATTAACATCATCATCGATTGCATATGTTTAGCATTTAGTCGATCAGGGTTACATAGGACACAATAAAATGTTGTTCAGAAATAATACACTTTAATTTACTTTAATGGATTCCTTAACTATCAGCGTTAAAATCTTTTCTTTCCTACCCTTTACTTTTAAAAGTTTGATATGATCATAATTTATGTAACTATGTGATATACAGATATCATATGAACACTTCTATCAACTATGCACTATGCTTTATGATATTCTTCCTTGGGAAATAAAAATCTCTGGAAAAATACCAATTGTCACTTTAACCTTTTATTATAAAAGTAACAAGAAATTTAATATTTAAGTCAAAGCATTTATCTGACTGTTTTATGCCACAATTCAACTTCAGTGTTATGATTTCGGATCGATTTATTGTACTGACAAAAAATAAAAATTTTGATTTAATTGAGGTTTCTTTCTTCAGGAATCTTATTTTCTTCAAGGTTCGTATTCCATTCTCTACAGGCTTCAGTTCAGAGAATTTTATTAACGTAATTGAACATAATTTTTAATCTAGAGAACGATGTTCCTTCCGCTTAGAAAGATAGTTACGGCAGATGAATATTTGTTAAATTTCTATTGGTGATTCTGAAATCTCTCGGTGTTGCCCGTCCATCAGACTTGATTTTAAATATTAAAAGAAATCCGAAGAGAATACAACTGTATGATAATGATATAAAATAATGTAACAATTAGCAATAAAAAATAAAATATGAGCTTGACAGGAATCCTAATTTATACATTTGTTAGAGGAATGAATTATCTATCAAAATATTCCTTTTTAATTAAAGTGGAATTTCATTTCGAAAATTTCCTTATATTTGAATGGTCAGAAATTCCTTTTTTATGTGTCCAAATCCATCCAGTGTCGTTCATGCATTCCAGGTCTTTAATAAAACCAGCAGAATAGAAAATAGAACTTCATTTAGGCATGAATAACTCAGTGAATAATGAAAGAATATTCGCATGCAGTAAATTAGCGTTTGGATTTTAACCCAAATGTTCTTTGGATTAATTCTTCAGAGGGTGGGCTTAGGTTTCAGCGCTCATGCATTAGAAATATAATATTGAATTTAGGTCAAATTAAAAATTTTTCTCAAAAATCGCAAGCATTTGCCGAAGCGAACTCTATGCTATTCTCTACTACGGAAGCTTTTATTTATACATTAAAATTAATCGTTTCGTTTGAAGCACTTTGTAGCAGTTGTATGCAGTATATTTTATTGTTTACTAATATGAGTGATTTCTTTCTGTGATTGTTTACTAATATAAGTGACTTTTTTTATAACTCCAAATACAAATATTGGCATGAAATTGGTCTAGATCGCAGCAACCAGGGATAGATAGGACTGGTCTAACCAGTGCGGTCAATGAGAAAGAAAGAGCATGAGAAATGAAGCACCTTTCTCCAGAGTGGTCATTGTTTCCCAACACACAAACATGCTTCGATATATAGACAGAAACGTACACAGCAAGAACGGCATCCTTACGAAATACACAGCACTCTTACGAAGTTCAGTTTACATCACGTAGAATGCAGTCTTCAGTATTCATCAAGATGCCCATATTAAAGTCATTGTCTTGGCAAATAATGTGCATAAAAGTGCCGGCATCTTTATGAAATCATCGGTGTTTTGGAACATGAAAATTCCCTTCTTTTATGCAAATAGAGTAAAGAATTATATTTAACAATTAGATACTTCCGATGATCTAACGATAACAGGTTTTAGATGATGGGTTTAGTATGCTTATCATTAGTTTACGTTTCAGTTAAAAATTTTTCTCCAAAAGTTCATTTTATCTTTTTTCCATGAATCATGCAGTTATGAGTAATTTTTCATTCATTTTTAAACTCTCTATATCAGGTGACGAGCTGACGTTATAGCCACTGACAATTCGGGACTTTTTCTGAATTTCGGATAGCCTCCTCTTCTCCTGGCAGCAACCCTAATGATATGTAGTTTTATGAAAAGAATTCCCACTTTTTAATTCGGAATAAATGCAAAAAATAAACGCAAATACCAAATGCAAAATATATTTTACCACATTAATTTCGCATTGTATAGGAAGCATACAACTTCCGATTTCATTTAGCACTGCCAAAACCTTTGCGTCTTTTCATGCAACCGCAGTCACATGACTTCAATGAGACATGAATCTAGATGGTGATAGACGGTGCAGCGCTGATGCTTATTTCGCCGTTTTGCACGTATGCCGTATTAAGATCAATATTGCTGTATTTCTGGCTAAGTTATAAGCTCAAATAGAAGAAAACACACCAATATAAAATTTCAAATTAGGTAAAAATGCTGCTTTAGTTTATCTTAAATTTTGAATGCAACTCTATTTATTACGAGGGTGATCAAACGCAGATTAGTCTTTTTCCGTGTCCCCCTACCCATAAAAATCCGAATTTTGTACGATTTTGGGGCTCCTGGAGGAGAAGAACTTATGTCTGATCTCGCATGTCTAGAGCAGTTTTATTCAAAACCTACGCCAAACTGTAACTGGTTTGTAGTGATTGTTTTTTGTGGTTTTGTCATGTTACGAACATTCATACCAGCAGTTGCCAGTTTGTCCCAACTGGCAGCTGCTCGCATGAATATGAGTTAAACAAGTAATAATCAAGGAGAGAAAATTCCCCAATTGGTGTTCATTCTTTCGGCTAATTGGCAGTGATGTCATTGCATATCTAATCATTACTCTATATAAATACATAACCACATTGACACGCACTAGCGACTGGAGTAAAATTATTTTTGTCATATTATTATTAAATTTTTTAATTTGTTTAATTTTTTTAAATTCTAAATATTTTAAGCCCTTATACTGTTAACTTTAGATAACAGATTTCGAAGCTTCAGCTTTTATAGATTTTTCAAAATTAATTTTTTGAATGTGTCAGTACCATTATCATCAAACCTGTATGTAATATACCACTATTTTCATGAAATACGAAATCTATTTTCTCCCCCCTTCTAGCATGCCTTGGGGATGTAACGGTAGCGCACTCGATGTGTATTCGAGAGGTCTAGGTTCGAATGCCGGCGAGGGCATTGCACATTTTTCACATCTCCGGCTTCAACTACCCTAATGACTGTGCCCGAACTAAAAGGTGGTTGACAATAATTCCTCACCACCAGAATTTGGCGACTGGGTCCCTTAATCCTCAGTCGCCCTTTAGAACGGGGAGTATATAAGGTATTTTCTCTCTCTTTCCAGCACATCTTCGTGGTGTATTCAAAATAACCTAATGACTCTACAAACATTTCATAAAAATTAAGTGTAAAGCTCGAGTCTCTAATAAATATTTTAAATATATTTTTTACATATAATTCTGTAGTAGATAAAATATTCAAATGGTGGCTAATTAAATATGATGCTGACCACGATTTCAGGACTTATTTATGAATGAGGCAAAAGCCGTATTTGTGTTTTTACACTCAGGATTGTATTGAACTTGAACTTGGTGAGAATGTACGTCTCACATAAAAGCTCGCTCTTCATGCTGATAGAAAGTGGTAGCATGAAAAAGGCTTCGTGTTTTGACCAACCTTTCCAATTTTCATGGACTAAATGTAAATTAAATAATTAAATATTAGTTCCTATTTTAATTTATCTCGCGTTGTAACAGTCATAGAAATATAATTGTCGAAGAAAGTCAGAAGTAAAAGGATGCAGTGCTATGAAATCGGAACTACTGAATCAAAGTTTGAAATTATATAAACTCTTAAATATTTCAAAACGAATGAATAATATATAATCAAGTATGAAATATAAAATTCTCAAGACCCATTTTCAAGAAAAATTGCATCAAACACTCATCGTAAAACTCGTTTCTAGAACGTTATAAATTTTCTTCTTAATTTTACAGTGAAATCAAATAGCCCTATTTTTTATACGACACTAATTATGGATACAAATTTTAGCCGGCCTGAAAACAGAGACCAGGCATAGATTCGAGGCAAACAGTTCAAATGCAGAATAAATTATATCTGATCTCTTCACCAAACGTTAAGCATAAAATTTAATAAGAAATAATATAACAATATATTAGCTTGCATAAACACACAAATTCTCTCTAAATTATGTGTCTGGTGAGCATTAGGTATGATCTTGGTGAGCATGTACTATGTTTTAAGTTATATTCACAATTAATTTACTAAATTTTTATCCTATGTGCTTTGTATCGTCATATTACTTGGTCAGAGAAGAGGTTTGTGCAAACTGTACGGCAAGCGGCATAGGCTACACCTAGGATGTTACCTTAACCAGCAGCTCATAGCTCTCTAATTCCGCTCGCTGAAAGCGTTTCGCTTGTGTTGCACAGTTAGTTAGCAACAGAGAAAATGCTTTGCTAAACATTAGAATTAGTTTCTTAAGCTGAACCGTTAGGTTTGATTGCGAATATTTCTAGTTAATCAGAAATCTTATGAATTTCATCGTTGCTCTTCACCATTGTTCTTGTATGGTTAATGTCTGCACATTATTGAACTTGAAATTCTCAACTATTTTAATATAACTTACAAATATCAGAAATAGAGAACAACCACGACGTTCCAGGTTCGGTGTGTTTGTTTGCTAAATTTCCTCTATAATTTAATAATAGAGTTCAGAAGTTGAATAATTTCAGTTAGAAATATACAAAAACTTACGTTATAATTTTCATTTAAATTAATCCAATGATTTTTCCTATTACTGATCTCAAACATACTTCTATCTCCAAATGAAATTCTTCCCAATGTTTCATTCATCAGCGTTTTTCGTTTCTTGGTTATGAAGGAACTTCTTTCCAATGTTTGATTTATAGGTTAGTTGTATCTTTCAATTTTTGCTTAAACTTAAAACTCAAATTTCTTTCCTGAAGTATTTAGTGAAATTACAGTCATAGATTTTTTTTAACTGAAATGTTATTAAATCATATTCACAATTAATAAAGCTTAATGTATATTATTTAAGCTTAATGTATATTATGAAGAATTTGAATGTTAATTTGTATATGTGTCTGTATTAACTAAACATCAAATATTAACCACTTTTTATTTATTATATTAATATGAAATTTACTTTCTTTGTAAATTTAATATTAATTTTCATACATTCAAAGTTAAGAAGTTGTATTCGATTTGTGCATTAATCTGTTTTCCCAAACTATATTATTTAAAAGTAATATACGTATAATATCTTTATAAATTTATAACATTTCCTCCTGAACACTGATAAACACTCTCCAGTTCAAGCACATGAAACATCAATACTTTTACCCCAAATAAAACTTACAAAGCTTCAGCTAAGTATCTTCCATTAAATCTTTTTAATTTAAGAACTGGTTTTACGCTAAAAATAAAAGCTGCAGTGAGACGAATAAGCATTAAATAGATTTAACACCAAATAAATTAAGAATCTCAGCGATCTTTATTTTTCCAGTCTCTTCGATGTTTTTACTCTAGTCGTTTCTTTCAGCAAAGATTATCTCACGAACCGCTACTTAAATTGTTTTCTGTTTTACAACACACTCTGAGAATGAAAGAAATGTTTTCCCCCTCCCAGTTTGAGGGTGTGTATCAAAGAGGAATGATAGTTTGCTTCCTTTCTATAATTTTGGAAATAGAATCAAATGGGATTGGGTCATCCATTTCACCAAATGACTTTGCTTACTCTTGAAACTGATTCGATTTGCTCTTCCTAGCCTGTAACGCCGTCTTTTCATCACGATGTTCGAAATAAAGAACGCAGGAATTTTTTATCTTCGACTTAATGGTTTTACCAAGTTTATTGTGCATGATCTACGTGCACATTCATAAAAGTAGATTTTTTGTGCATTAAAGAGTACTGAAATTTCCATTCATTCCATTTGTTTTTATACATCATTTAACTTTATTATATACCTTAATAAACGTAAACTCAATGCAACACAGCAATTTGAGAAGTGAAACATACCAATTTGAGTACTAATATTTTGATAATTGCTATTTTAGTGTCCTAATACTACTATTCCTACAAGATATTTTTGTTAAAAAGCATATTTACGTTCTTATATAAGAAATCTCGAGAATGATTACTGAATCGGAAAACATAAGAAGAGGGCTATGTGACAAAATTCAAATTTTACAGGAGCAATAAAAAACTACCTTATTCCTCACAAGAATGTCAAAAGTCAACAATAAAAATTATGATATCGATGTAACTAGGATCTATGTGATTCAGCGTTTTTTAAACTTCATCTGATATTTTTGTGAAGAATGGCATAATTTTTTATTACGTCTGGAAAATTTTCTTTTGTTACATAGCCCCTTTTTACATTTTCTTAGTCAATTACCTTTGTATTCTAATGTTCTACAGCAGAAATTCATGAACATGTAAACTACACGCTCCTGCTAGATTACAGAAGATATAATGGATATCACATTAACAGTCATGATCTAGTGAATAAACTTACAGCATCACACTATTCGGAGATCTTACGTTTTAATAATTATCAGTTTAAATATTTGAATGTTGGGAAAATCTGCCCGGTTTCATAGTTTTCATTATTCTGTAGCATGCAATTTTTTCCTTCTGGCACAAAGACAATGGACAGTTCCTAGAAAATTCAGTTGGTAAAAACGGAGGACCGGGGTTTATAATTCAGACGAAATATTGACACACGTATGAATCACTTCACTTACACCAGTGGTTAAACAGTAAAATCATTACTCGTTGATGATTCAACCCGGGCTAAACTCTCCACGAATGGGCTCGCTGCATGGGAATTTTCGTGGTTTTCCCCATGTACAATGTGGATTTGAGCCAGTTTCTCTTTAAAAGTTTATTTTGCATCCCTTCCCCCTAATCAGGTATCATTTATCATACGCAAATAATCGAATAATCCATCCCACTTACAAAAGGATAGGTTGAAAATTCAAATCCCTAGTTAATTCAGAGTGACCTTTGTCTTATTAGTCACTAATGATTTGCTGATGTAACACATACCATGCATAAGCCGCATAAGTTTGAAGAGACATAATGTATGGAAACTTTTGAAAATATATTTCCATGTTCTTGGGGATCTGAAAGAAATGCAATAGCTAAAGGAATGCATACCAGCAATTTATACTTAATAGTTATTGGATTCATACAGAACCTGAGATATAGAAAAGATTTGGCAATTTTTTTCGGAGCAAAGGACATGAGAAATGGGCAAAGCTCTCTCCGGGATTCGAACTGCTAACCTTCATTTCAGAGCCAGTCATTAAGCAGTCAGGCATGGTGTCCAATTACATCGCGAAGTCATGCTGTAAGGAGGCAAAAAATACCTTACACTCTCCCCCAATAAAAAGACGATTGGGAAGGAAAGCTCGATAACTAAATGCTGATGGAGTGAATTATGCTTAATCACATTTTAGTTCGGGCGCCCCTTGTGCAAAATATTAGACAGTTTATTTCGGATCAGGAGACATGAAAAATGTGCAGTGCCCTCTTCAGATTTCAAATCCTGGGCCTTCCAATTCTCAGCTAAGTGCTTTCTCATTTCACAATAAAAGGACACAGTAATTAGGAAGAATTTACATTTCAGACAGACACTTCTGCATATGCTTCACAAGTCAGATCAGGAGATAAAATAAACATATTTTAGTAACTTTATATCTCGACCAGTGTACGCTGTACAATGGGAATATCTGCATCAAAAATATTAAACTTTAGAGAAAGGCAACTATCCTAAGTTAGGATGTCGCTTTAATTTTTGAGATTGTTGCTAACTGAAAATACACATCCTGATGTAGGATATGCAGTCAAAAATAAGATGCTTATAAATAATGAAAGATGTTTTGTGAAATCTGCTTTAGTATATAACCCAGGGGTTGGCAAACCTTTTCAGTTGGCGGTGCATTTACAGGTTTAGTATTTTGTCAACGCTCCCTACTAGTGTTCAACGTGCTTTACAACCTGCTTACTACATCGTGTCATAGCAAATAACAACACTTCATTAAATACAACTCTTTGTTGATACTAGTGACCAGACACAGAAATGAAAGCAACCACAATCTGAGGCTTATATAAGTATACATTGAACTGATACACAACAATATTATGTTATCATTATTAAAGAACAATAAGTTAAAAAATTCAATTGGGCGGGTGCGCTTGCTTATCTGCACAAAGGTTTTCAAAGTGAGGGATAAGACTTGACACTGTCACGCACATTTCTTGCTCCTTGATCTTGTTGATCTTTGAACGATATTTTCTCTTTATTAGAGCTATAAATGAAAATCCGGTATCGCATAAATATGACGTTGCAAAAGGAATGAGAATCCTTAACGCTTTTGGAACGTCGAGTTGAATATTCATTTTTGATGATTATTCAAAACTCCACCAAATCGGAACAATCGAATTTTTTGTTAAGACTGTTGTCGCAAGAGAGTTCAATGAGAATCTCTTCTTCTTGTAAAGTGAATTCTGGTGGAACTTGAGCATGGAAAGGATTTTGGATCCACGAATATTTCTTCCGCAAAGTATTTTGCGAAGCATTAAGCTTCGAAAGGTGTTCTCTGGAAAGAAATAGCAATTCTTAAGAAACGAGCTCATTAATGGACGTGTATTTATGCAATTCGTGGAAACAATATTGCTTGCATTCCTCATTGATTTTTCTTATCCACAACTGCAGTTTTCTTCTAAACGCCGCAATGTTCACCAATACTTTCAAGATGTGCATATTATTGCCCTGTAGAGACAAATTTAAGGTCTTCAGTTTGTCAAATATATCACACAAATATGCCAGTTTTAATAAAAGGTTTGGAGTTTGCATGTCCTTCCTCTTGCAGAAAAGAGTGCATTTCTTGATATAGCTCGAATGCAGGAGATAACACATTTCCATGCGAAAGCAATCGTGAACTCCAGTAATATAGCAGTGTTCAGCTCCCATGTCCATGCAACGTTTGTTTGAATAGTTTGGCTTTCAGCGGTTAGTTTTATGCAGTTTACTACGTCTATGATACGTCCCAATACCAAATTCAATTCACAGCTCATCGACTTCGATGCAGTACACGGGAGGAGAACGGCGTTGTCGGTTTCCTACACAATGAGCGATTTGAATTTAGATTCCATAAAAGAATAAACAGGAGCGCATCGGGGTCCCCTGTTTACTCTTCGCGGCGCCCCAGAGCACCGCAGTGCACTCTTTGGGAACCCCTGATATAACCTTAATATATTTTTCTAGTTGCGAAAGCGATTACATACGTTCATATGCTTCTTTATATCTTCTTATATTCGTTATATTCGTCTAACGTAATGTAAGAGAAATTATAGGCTATAGAGTTTGGTCTTCTTAAGGAGCACACACGAGACCAAAATTCTGAAGACAAGTGGCGAATAATTGCTGTGTGTCTTTAAGTACCATACGGAGAGGTAAAAGGTGTAAAGGACCTTTTTATGAATCTAGATAAAATATTTTCTTTCTACCAAATTTGAATATCACGCGCTGGAAATTTCCATTCCGGCAGGGAAATGAAACAAGACTTGATAGGCAAGGGAATTATCATAACGGGTTATAAAATTAAAATAATCCTTACAAGGCTAATATTGATGTGATTTATCTAGTACGTTCATGCATTATTTATGAAATACCTAAATAATACAAAAGGTACTTTTCCTAACAAAATAATAAGAATTGACCTATTAGATCTCTACCTACGTAGTCAAAAAATAAAAACAGGTATTTGCTCTTAATTGATGCTCATTTCTTAGAGTGGCTAAAAATTATTCTTCTTAAATGTGCATCTAATAATCTGCTAAAGGTTTTGCAGACCTATTTTTAAATAAAGTTCTATAAACGTATATAGCACCATTTAAGATAGAATTGGACAAGAAGAACAGTTCGTAAACCAGATTTTTTGAGTAAATGTGTACAGGTCTAGGCATAGAACATTTTACTGTTCCGTATCGACCACAGTCGAATATAGCGGAACGGGTGCACAAAAACATACTTAAAATCATCCGCAGCTATATAACAAATTATCAACAATGTTGATATGACTGTGTCAATAAATTGGGATTTGCTTTGACAACGGACGAACATGATACAAATGGGAAGATACCGGTTATTTTTTTCTTATCAACTAAGTTCGTTAACTAAGTCCGTCGGCAACCCTTTTTGGTTGTTTTGTTGTTGTTGAAATAGGATCTGAAGAAATTAAGACGGCAGACATTCAGAAATTATTGGATGAAGCTAACCGAAATTGGAATATGGCGCTAGCGAAACAAAAATTTTATTATGACAAGAAAAAGTAAGAAATCCATTTTAAGGTGGGATGTAAGGTCTCAAAAATTAAACAGTCTCTTTCGTGTGCAATAGAGAGAAAGATTCAAAAATTTTGTAATAAATAAAAAGACTCCTTCTTAATTAAGAGATTTAGGCAAGCAGTAATATTTTTAAAAGATTAAAAATGTGCCTGTCTGAAATCGAATGTAGACCACATAAGTCGCTATTACGAACTTGCTGGTATGCCACTGTTAAGGTAGCTGATATGGCACTATTTTCGAGAATCTCCTAGTTTGAGCAATGAAAGAACATCTGGGAATACTATGGATTTACAGTCGACATTCAGAGGAGAAGATCCTCAAAGAAAAAGAAAGAATGCCGGAAATGGTGAAAAAGGAAAGAAAAAGGCCTAGGTTCGATGCGTCAGCAAAGAGCAACGCTATAGAGAACCTGATGCCATGAAGAAAGAAAATTTAAGGGAATTTATTCAGAAGATCAAAGATTTGTCACTTGCAGTTCAAGAAAAGTTCAAAGATATGCCAATTGTAACGATGAACAGAGTGCTACGCAATGACTGTTGGAAGATGTGCGAACGCAAAAAAGCGGGGCAGAAGGCCAACAATGAACGAGGCTTACAACGATGGGAAAGTGACAGATGAGTCAAGCCAGAATTTACACTGCAAGCGGCATCAAGAAGAGGAGCCAGGTCAGCAGCTGAAGTCCGAGACAAGGTCTCCAAATGGCAGATCGGTTATCGACAAAGTGGCCTGCTATGCTGGAATTTCCGAAGCCTAAGCGGAAATCTGTACAAATAAGGGACTGTTCACACAAATGTAAGCAACAACGGAAGGCCAAGGAAATCAACGACCGAATACAAAAATCCGAATTCGCCACAGCAATTCTTTCATTCGAAAGAGGACAAAAGATTTCTAAAGAAGTAAAAAACAAGTGAAAAATTACTATTTTTCTTTAGGCATTCAGTTTAACGTCTTATTGCAAAAGTCGCTATATTATGTTGAGTTTTGCCTCAATGAAGGATAGTCCAGTTTTATTCAGCAAAGAAGCTTTTGAGTTTAACTGTGCATTTATCTTCAAGGAATCTTATTTTGTTTATAGAAACATGATTCTGTGGATTTTGTCCATCAGATTGTATCGAATAACTATATGACACGATTTCAAAATAAACATTAGCAATTTCTGTTCAGGTGAAATAAAGTTTAAACTAAGCAAGCTTTAGATTGTAGCATACGAACGATCTCTGCAGTTATTTTTCTATGAAGTGTCCTATGTTAACAGTTTTGTAAAAGTTGGAACTGCTGTGCTGTTTTGCACTGTAAATTTAAAGCTAGCAGATAATAATTAAAGTAGCATAGGGGAGGTTAATTGATGTTACAAAAAATTAAGCTTTCCAGCCAACACAAAGAATTAATGAAAATTAATGACTTTCAAAGTGTCAATCAAGACAAAGCAACAAATTATACTTCGAACTCATTGCATTCTCTGAAAACAAAATGAAGACTGATACAAGTAATATGTACGTACATTTTCAGCATATTCTTGCAAAGTTCCCTGATGTTTCACCTATGCACTATTGAGGTTATGGTATCAAAAAGAGCTCTTTCTAAGAGCACACCTACCACGATAGATGTACTGTGGAAAGTACTAGAAGAGGATCAGAAATCAACATTCCTTGACAAAAACATTTCTAATCATGCAAATCATGGTGCAGATTTACAGTCTAGACAAAAGGCTTTTAAACATAAACTAAACGGACCGGAAATCGTTCTAAAAATGCGTAAACACCCTCTGTTCTTATCTCTCACTTGCTTGTGGGTTCTCAACTGCCCCACGAAAATATCCATCTGTTTCAGATATGTGCTTTGAAGATGTTGTTCACTTCTAGAAAATTGTACAGGTGATCAATTTGGAGCAAACTAAATTGAGAAAAGTTGCTGGATCTTTTCTACGATACCTGCATGTGTGTATATTAAAATGACGTAATTGAACAAAAGATATCGTAAAATGATGCAGTTTTTATTTGTGATTCAGTTTTTGCGATTAGAATAAAATTTCATCTAATCCTCAAACTTGCATAGTAGTTTAATGAAACTGCTGAGAATTAATACGCTTAGATCTGGTGGCTGCAAACTGCATTAAGATAAACTAATGGTAATCTGTTAATCTCAGGTTAGTTATATATGCCTGAAATAATCTCCTGGTTGAAACTATATTATATTCGTAACTGCTTATGAAGATCATTCATCCTTCATAGCAAGTTCTATTACACGGTCTGCTTATCATTAGCGTATACTTACACTGAAATGCCCATAGTTTCATCCATATTTGAGAGTTCTCTAAAACCCATAGCCTCATCTCATATTTCAGAGTTCTTTTTTCCCGTTTTTCTCAACAAAGATGCTCCTTGTTTTAAATACAGGAACTTACGTCCAATCAAAATTTACAAAAGATTTAACACATTCAATAAAAACTTGTATTTCCATATCGCAAGTATTTTTTACAATAGCATTTTTTTATGTATAGTTACACTACCGAGTTACTATCCCATTGTATAGTTAAACAATTGAGTTGCTGAAATTCGTAATCTACACAAAACGTAGTGGTTTTAATTCAAAGATTTAATCAAACTTTAAATTTGACCTTAATATTTATCATATTGTTACGAATTTCAAATTTATTTGGCTATTTATTTAGAATTGTAATTAGATTTGCTTCATGTTGCCTTAGCAACGCAGACGATTTTTGAAGAGAAAGCTACGTCAAAAAAAAATAATAACAATAAAAATAAAAGAGCGCGTGCATTTAATGCTTAATAAATAAATATCTCGTAATTACTGTTGCCATCCAGAAAAATCTAGAAAAATCGAGATTGTTCTACTGATAATTAAAAAAAGCTTATAAAAGCCGAGGTGAAACAGCTCATCTCAGTTAGTTGTTGTTGTTGCTGTTATACTTGTAGCTGTAAAAAGCGACTGCTGTTTGTTTACTTAATGTTGTATTGATTGTAGCGATTTCGCTGTGAGATAGAACTATTTTATCTGTTTTGAATTGAGTTTTTTGCTAAACGTTTGAGATATTGTGATATTGTGCGAAGATCTGTGAAGAAATATTTCAGCATTTTAATTTATTTGTTGTGGAAGAATAAATTTTTGTTAACTTTTTAACGACTTGTGCATTCAATATATAACGAACCCGTACGCACGTAACAATATGTTTCTCCTTCGTTCATAATAAAATGAGAAAAAAGACTGTATGCACTTTTATGTAGATGTATACTTTATAAAAAGACATAACTTATGTGACTTTTTATATAGATACGCAGCTTTGTTTCAACAGTTTTTATTAAAAACTATGAAAAAATAGGTTCTTTCAAAATTTAGAAGTTTGAAGTGTAATAATAACTAAGTTACATTAACGGAAGTAATTTCCATAATACAGCAACATAAACAGGCAATACAGGTTTCAAGAAGTGCTACATAAGTTTCATAAACTCGTTTAAATTTTAAAGAGATTAAAAGTTGCATAAATAATAGGAAAAGGCTTAAAAGCCAGTTTGAAAGCCGTAAAAGTATGACATGAATTCGTTCTTATTATTAGTTATTAGAAATGTAATTTACTTTATAAATCTTAACTGCTTTTATATTCTGAAATATTAATTTTGAATCAATATTTTGCATAGACTTATAAGAAAGAATTTAATTATTAACTCCATTTAATTGCTTAACTTAGGGCTCAGGATTATAATTATAATTATTACTGATAAATAAACATGGGAACTATTATATAATTTTCATGTTTTCCTACAGCGATGGATTAGGAAAGCAGTAGTTTATGTTCATTATAGTTTGATTTTGGTAAAACCATTTTAAACAAATTACAGAAATGTGTATCAGTTTTCATTTAGTAATTATTCACCAAACCCAGCTCAGCATTATTTTGGAGACAATTTCAAAATTCCGTCTTTCTTAAAATTAGTTCTTACCAAAACTTTAGAATAGTCCATTTTTCAAACATTCTTTTCAAATGCTACGGAAATTCAATTGCGTAATTCGAATAAAAATTTAGTATACACTTATCTATCATTTAGAAAATCTAATTCTATCTAATATTTCTCTGTAATCTAAAGTGGTTTTATGTAACTACATATTCATTATGCATTTAGAATACCGAAACGAATTACTTATAAATAACCATCATATTAGAGTATTATGATCAAAATTGCAGGATTATAGTAGCAGTACTTTAGGTTTCTCTTCATATTTACCATGGCTAATCACTAACTCAGTTAATACAGCATTATATCCATTCAACACTTTTAATGAAACATTTTCTTGAAAAAACCCGAAAGGGAACAAAGTATGTATCAACAAACGTACGTATTGTTTTATTAAACCTATCAAATATTCAAAAACACAATTGTTCGATTTTACTTTCAAAAAATAATTTTTCCTTTTCTGCGCTTTCCTTCCTTACAGTCGGAAAGCAAAGCCACAATAAGAAAGCTAGATTCACTTCAATATAAGAAATATAGAGAAGGCTATATCAAAAAGATTATTTTAGAAGTTTTTTTCTTAATTTAAATAAAATATGTAGTTCATGAATACGTTGTAGAGTTTTTAATTACTCGAATAATTTTCAAATACCTTAAATACTTTATAATGATTAAAGTGAGAGGCTAAGAAGAATACAGTTAAAAAGCAGAACTATAGTTTGAACTTAAATCATCAAAATTATTTCCCCAGTTTAGAGAAAAGTTTTGTAATACTTTTAGAGACAGAATGCTGTCTATATGCGAGAATGCATTCGTAGTTGAGAATGTTATTCTCCTATGATAAGCGAACTTATTGGGGAATGTGAAATTTTCGATAACTGAATATACAAAGGAAAGCTGTTATGTAACGTAAGGAAAACAGTTCGCGGTAATGGACGTAATATAAATTTTTTTGTTAGAAATATAACTCCAAGGTCTTTTAATTTTAAAAAAAGATTACATTTATTAAATACATCTGTTTCGGTATAAGAATACTAACTGTTTATTTGTAATGAATAATTTAACATTTTATATTTCGTAAAAGTTTTATGTTTTACACTATGTGCTCGAGGAATAATGAGAAGAAGAGGCATCTTACGTCCAGTAGAAAACTAACATAGAAATAATTTTATACGGCGGACTCTATTTCAGAAAAAACATATTATTCCGCGTATTGTTTATGATGGATGTTTCTTCATAAGATGCTACGTATTTTAAATAATTGAAATGCAACAGAAATTTGCTGTTTACATTTCAATGTAATTGTTTTACCTGAGACAGTTTTTCTTTATTTATTAACTAGCGGGTAAGCCCGCCAGATGAGAGGGCTACTGCCAAAGCAAAATTTTTAAGTCCTATGTACATCTGAGAAGAAAACGAATAAAACATTTCATTCAATATGTAATGTTTCAGCTTTGTTTTGGCTTCATTAAGGGTTTTCGACAGTACAAAATAGGGGGGTTGTACCAATATTGTCGTACAGATACTATGTGACTATAAAACTGCTACTCTGTGTACTGCTCTTCAACTCTGAATGCTTGATCACCATGAGGAAAGGAAATTACATACGTCATCGGTTCCAAGTTATGATTTAAAGTACAGTACTTTAAACCTCATTCTTGCATGTATTAGAGTATCTGTGTTAGATGGAGGAACGCCGTCTTCACTCTTAAAAACAACTGCAATTTCATTTTCTTTTGGAGCGTTGCAACGTCTTCTGTGTTCACCTGTAGCAAACTTATCGCTCATGATATACATACGGATATTAGCAGCAGTTTTAGCACCTTGATCTCGTAGAGTTGCTTCTTCAAATTTTTTCAGCAGTTTGTAGACTTCTCCGTACGCATACATATTCCTTAAAACTGCATCCGAATTTGTCAGCAGTTCAGCCTTCAGAGCAACATTTATAAGTATATTCATTCTCTGACTAAGGGCTTAATCCGCATCTAAAGTATACAGATGGGCATACTGTTCTTGATTAGGATGAGGTGGGTTAAGGTGGTTTTCTCGATGATATATAGCACCATGAATTCTAAAACAACAGGAACCTGCACCTGTAGACATTTCTGTATGGGCACTAAAAGAGGAAAACTAAGAAGACAGTTATAAGTACTTATGTTAGCAAAAAAAAATCTTCAGAAAATTTTTGGTACGCCATTCTTCTACATATCTTCTTTTAGCTTCTACAATTTCCCCATTGCATAGCAGTGCACGTTACTTCCATCTTCCTTTCTCCTTGAAAGAAGAGTCCACGACAGAGATCGCAGCAAGCTTCCATTAAAGCTACACTGAGTTGTTCGAGGTCACATCTTCCTGCATTGTGAAGAGTGCTGCGTGAATGTCATGCTTTACTCATGCGAAGCCTATCTTCTCATATAGCCATTGTTTCTTCATATCGAACTTGTTTGTTATGTGAAGCGTCTTGCGTTCGTCGTTTAGTGGCATCCTGTTCTAACTCTTCTTCTTCTGTCTCTTCATCACGCATATGAGCCTACTTCTCGTTTCTGCTTTAGTCCTAATTAGCATTCTACTCGTTTCTGCTTCAGTTTCTTGAGCACGTAAATTTCTTTGGCTTTCTGATTGTCTGCTGAGCCTCTTACTCGTTTCTACTTCAGTTTCCTGAGCATGCAACGTTTCTTGTCTGCTCATCCTCCTATTAGTTTCCTTTTCAATTTCTTCAGCAAGTAAGGTTTCTGGTCGATGTGCTTGCCTGATGAGTCTCCTAGCCGCTTCTTCAGTTTTTTCATTACGTAATTTTCTTGTTATGCTTATCTAGTGAGTCTCCTAATCGTTTACTCTTCAGTTTCTTGAGCACGGATATTTTTTGTCGTTGTGCTTGCCTGCTTAATCTCCTAGTGGTTTCTTCTTCTTTATGTTCTGGAGCTCGCTGCAACTTTTGTGCTCCAGCTGTTTGCTTTCTTAATGCATCTCCCGTAATGCTCTTTTGCGTTTTGGCATTTTAATACATTTGAAAACGTATAGCACTGTTCTAAAATAAAAATTAATTTAAAACGCATTAAATACCTACAAAAGTTTGAATTGTTCTCAAAAAGAAATTATGTGATAAAAGAAATTAAATACTTGTAAATAAAATTATTAAAATGCACCGAAAAACTCAAAACAAAGTTGTTAGCTGTGGCCAAAAAATAATTTGTAAATTCTGAAAGAAATTTTTTAATTTCTAAGTCCCTGAAAACAAAACGCACGAAAACATTTCAGTAAGAATGAATTTAGTTCATTCTTCCCAAGCACCAACCAATTCGTAAATAATTTTTTTTTTGCCAAACTAGGAAACAAAACCTTTTGGCACTTCAGGTAATACGTATGACGTCATAACATAAATTTAATGTAACATAATAATATTTTCTCAATATCAATAAAAGAATTAACGTGACATTAATATATCGTGACAATTATACTAACCTCAAACAAATCCAATACCAGCTCCTCTAATTCAATTCAGTTACCAACACCAGCTTCTCTAATTCAAGTCGTACGAAAATGAGAATGATCGAAATAGCTTCCCACGACTTTTTGGAATCCGAGGATACCTCTCTCGAAGCCAAACTCCCCGCCGTTCCGGAGGAGATAATGCCACAAACAAACAAACAGACGCGCACGAATTTTATTTAATGCGAATGCCCTATTTTTCATTTCTTTCTCCTATTCTTAGCTCTTTAGTTCCGTTTTTGCTGTTATTTATTATTTATGATGGTTACAGAGAGTTCTCTTTTCCTTTAATACTACAAAAGATTTTAATCGCTCTTAACTGCTATTATCACAGCATTGTTATGTAACTACTATTATCACAGTGTTGCTAAATTTGCATGTCTATATTTACACATTTATTTACATTATAATACCTAGTTACTTAACTTTCAGAGTGACAGCGGAAGTAGCTGCAGGAGCCAGACAGGAGAAGGGTTAAAAGAACCCTTTATATAACTCTTTAGAAATTCTCACTGACGACGCTAACAAACCACTTCGGCTTCGACTTGACGCTAACAAACTACGTCTCTCTCTGGCAGTAACTCAACTAACAAGAATTAAACTTAAAATTCAAAGATATTAACACAACAGCAGACTTTTCCCCATGGCTCAGATAATCATGGTACCTAAAACCGTGTCGAAGTCCGTGGCAGCAAAGTAAAAGCAGTTACGCCACTTAATTCAGCAATAAATGCAGAAACAGAACCTCACGATACAAAGGTACAGTTCTTGTCCAATCTTTTCTTTTCCTTCTAGATCTCAGTATTTAAAACTTTACTCCTAATGATAGAATTTGCATTCCTTCACGCGCGCTACCAAATTAAAATATTTTTGCATTGACAATTAGAATGAAGAGGAATGGTGGCTTATAGGAAAGAAAGCATAAACTTAAAACTAACTGGTTAATGAAAATAAATATAAATCCCTACAACATAGTTGCTTGTACTTTACTGGTCATTAGATTTTATCAGTTTTTACATTACTGCGCATTGTTTTTATTTTTTGCTGTCTTCTCTTTCCTTTTTGTTTTCTGCTGCTTTTTATCAGATTTTTTTTGGACTCCTCTTTATATTGCTTCAATGCTATAGTTTAGCTTTAATTTATGTGCATTATCTCCGCAAATATGTGTGTAATTAACTTATACTGTTTTAATGCGTTTATAGAAAGTATTAGGGTTTATGGAATATGAAGTTGAACATGATCAAATATATCCTTTTCAAAATACTATTCATCGATATTCCAGCTTTAAACTGCCACGTACACCACTAACCCATACCCAAGAGAATACGAAAATTTCTAAAAACGTCTATAAAAGTAATTTTTGAAACTTTGGTTTGTAAACAACTGAAGAAAAATGCCATATATCACTAGTTAAAATATGCCGAATTTTAACGGTTTTTCCTATTTTCATGAAACAATGCCTCGTTAATATATTAGAGTTCTGAATAATGTCGCCATAGAATTATTTTTCCATTCCTCTCCATCCTTTGCCGTCTTGTTTGCTTTTGGCATTTGCTTGGAAAAGGTTGGAGCTGTTGCAGCTACAGTTTGGTTTATTTAAAAACTACACTATCAGGTTTAAATATCTAGTGCGAATATGAGCGAATCTTCATATCGTTGCGTCTTTTCGACGCCGTTTCTGGGAAATTGTTCCTTCCAAATTGATCAGTATACTATAATATGCAGGGTTCTGTATAAATGTTTCGTTTTTCAGAAGCTCAGGAAGCAAACTGGGGTATTAATATTTATTTTGCGTCTTATCAAAGAGGATGAATTATGTTCTTTTATTTTTTCTCAATATCGCACCCTAAAAATATGATTAGAAGTGTTAAAGTTGTTATGTAATATTGTTTCTTAATTGTGATTATCAATAATTTGCTGCTTCTTAATTTTGATTACCAGAGATTTAACTTAATTTGTTTGTTTTATTTACTAGAATAGACTAGACTAAATTAAAACATTACTGGTTTTAACTTGTCTCAGCCACGCAATGTATTCAGTTGTTGGTATACATACACTGGTTATCATAAATTAAGGGAAAATCACAAAAATCACGATTACTGAAAACGTTACATGTAGAATTTTATGAAACTTACCCACAATATACAACACATGATAAGGTATCAATTAACATAAAAAGAAATTACCGGACAATTATGGTAGTATAGAAATTAGCACGTGTATAAAATGAACAAATCGAAGGTGTCAGTTTGCTATAGGAAAAGTACCTTCAATATGGAATATGATAGCCTATAGAAGCAACACAGCACATACAACGATGTGTGATGCTTTCAATTATGCAGTCAATCAGTTCCATAGGAAGCGAGAGCCATTGCTCTTTCAAAGCAGTTGCAAGCGCGGCAAGGGTCTGAGGGAGCGGATTGAGAGCAGCTAGACGTCTCCCTGAAGCCTCCCAAACGTGCTCGATACGATTCAAGTCCAGGGATCGAACTGGCCACTCCATGCGCATAATTGTTTCCTGTTGAAGATAATCATCTACGATGCGAGCCCTGTGTGGCCTTGCGTTGTCGTCCTGTAACAGGAACGCATCACCTATTGGCCTGGCATATGGGCACACATAATCATCAAGGATGTCATCTCTATAAACCGAGCATTCACAGTTCTCCTTGGAAAGATACGGAGGTATGTGCGTTAACCCAAAGAGATGCCACCCCAGACACAGACACTGCCTCTTCCGTATGATCTCTTTCCCAGATGTTTGACGGATGATAACGGGTTCCATGTTCTCTCCATATCAAATAACGCCTATTATCGCTTTTTAGACTAAACCTGGACTCATCCGTAAAGAGAGCAGCCCTCCATTGGTCAGGCGTCCAGTGGACATGTTGTCGTGACTACTGCAAACGGTACCTTCTATGGCGAAACGTGTGCGGCACGCAAATGGCTGGTCGCCTCGCATACAAACCACCTTCGTAAAGCCTTCTACTCACAGTTGACGTTGACATCAACCTTCCGGTGGCTGCAGCAAGGGAGTATCTAAGAAGACTCGGAGTAGCGGTTCTATTCCTGCGTGCACATAATATCAAATATCGGTCATCGGTAGTTGCAGTTGGACGTAGGTACTATGATACGTTGGACGTAGGTACGATGCCAAATATCGGTAGGACGTAGCAGTTGGCCGTCCTTGCTGAACCTCCTAGAAGCCGAATCTGTCGTTTGAAATTGCCTCCAAAATCTATGAACCACAGAAGGACTCATGTTTAACTATCTGGCCACTTCTGTTTGACTTCATCCTGCCTCTAGTCTCCCAATGGCGCTCCATCGTAATTCTGCAGGCAAATGATACCTAGAGATCATTGTTACGAATTGGCTATCTCAGATTTCTGATGTCACTATTACAGTGAAATATGTGGGTTGCTGTTAAACATGGACTTTTATGCTTCTCGCAGATGACGTATTCCGAGTGCAGCGCCACCTATTAGCATATTACAGTTTTACTCAACTTCTCTTACTTGGCAACATATTCAAATTTTACTCGGTTTGGCTTATTTTTGAGGGAGTTATCGCTATTTTTGTGATTTTTTTTAATTTATGGTGACCAGTGTATATATCATTTGTATTAGTTTGCATTTCAATATAGGTTATCACTGTATTGTCACACTATTTACACATGCTTGTTTACATACTTTATTACAAATTGCACAGTGTTTACATTGATCATAAATCTGATTTTTACTTTAGTGGCACCTACACAAAATGATTTCTTTATATGTATTCGTAAAAAAAATAACTTGCAACAAAATCAAACTTACAACTTTGAAACTGAATAAATAATAAAATTAATAATAAAATTAAAATACTGATAATCAAAATTAAGAAACAATATTACATAACAAAGTTATACATTATAATTTGGGAGAATATTACTATACTTCTGGCAATGTAGCATTTCGTAATGATTTCTGACTATGAGCTTTGTTTCAAAGGATTTCAAAATGCATATTTTTTCGATATGAAACTTAGAAAGTCACATATATGAAGATTTTTTAAGTTTCTTAGACCTGTATATCAATTGCTGTTTTATCTGACTGGTAAAGAGCTGCTCAGGATTCTTTTTCCTTAGTTGCGCTGCTTTCAGTTCAGATTATGACTCCTCAGAAAACATTTACTCTGTTTTTTGGTTCACTTCTCAGGAAATGATTGATTATCTGATCATTATTAAGTGACATATGATAAAAATGCTACTCAGAAATGTTTTCTTACAATATTTCAGGCGGCCAGATAAAATATAATCTAATGAGTACGAGAAACACACTAAATCTATTAAATTTAATTTTTTCAATATCCATAAAAGAATTTAGTCATTTACATCGCGAAAAGTGTTTGGTTGAACATTTCTACATTTCTGTTATATAATAAAGCAGTTCGTCCTTAAAAGAAGTTAGAGACTTGAGTTTGCCTCACCTTTTTTTTCCATTCTTAAAGATAAGGGAAATTGCATTATGTTTCAGGAATTTTGGAATTTTATATATACTAGAGAAACGTATCTTTATCACATGTAAGTAAAATTGAATGCCAAACATCTTTCATATTCTTAATGGTCCAATATTAGACAAAGTTCTGAAATGCAAAAATTTATGAAATAAAACCATTCATCAAGTTTTGACGTTTTAATTTCGCATCTGTATAGTCATGGCGCCAGTGAAGTTATGATACACCACCACACGGCCTTCTCTTAGACAGCACACATGGCCTGGCATATGGCCAGTTCAAGTGACATTCATCATTAAGCCACACGACAGAAGATTTTTCAAATTGCTAATAATACATTTATTATTAGTGCATTAAACTGAGAGATATATTAAAAAGTATTTATAATTATTACTTATATTTTGTGATGTTCTTAAAATGACACAAGTTTTTATATTCATTTACATCAATATTTTAATTAAATAAAAATATTTCTAGTAATGTACTGCGCATACGATGTTAGATCATGTCCTGTTATGAACCAGTTTTTTTTGTCTTTCCTTTTATGATATGTAATAAAATGCACGTCTCTAAGTAAATAACAATATTAACTGAAGAACTTTATTATTAAATATTAGTATGAGACTATCTTAATTATAATTAATCTTATGAAAATTTTCAATAATGATCTTTTAGGACAATCACGAATTCCAGTTTGGTGTATATACCCGTCAAAAGCGAATGATTCTAAATTGAGTTTCCTAACTCTATTCGTTGCTGCTGATCACAGAAACTAGGTCGCAGCCTGAAAGCATCGGATGCCAATTTCACTTCGTAGTAATTCTTCTCGTCCTTGGATTGTGTCAATCGGCCAGCGGTCATTTGATTTCAGACAATGAGACGGAAGTCTCTACTCTGGACAGCAGTCAAGCGAAAGAGGCCATACCCTATTGTTCTGTTTTCGAATATCAAGAAACACAATTTCTTTACGAAAGTGAAATAGCTCAAACTGTTTTCTGTGATTATGAGACTAAAATGCTCTTGTTTCGAAACTTTTTCAGCTGATACGTAAATGACTAATGGTAGCAGGTATCCTTACTACGGGTTACCTTTATCGAACAGCCAGTGAAATAATGTATGGAAGGAAATAAGATTTCTATTCATCCTATAGCTATAGCAACCAGCTATCTAATAGCGCAAATAACCTCAAACTCTTACTGGCATTTATTCTTATGATTTTGTATCCTTTTTTGAGCGTCAGACTGGATTGTTAGCATGAGTGTTCATTTCGCTTTTCCAGAGTAATGCAAGTCAGTGAGAAACTAAAGCTATGTAAAATAACTTCTAACTGGTTACAGGAAGAGATGCCCTATACTGTATAGCTACTTATTAGCTTATTAGCTTATGTTATAAATAAGGAAAACCACGAACATTATCAAACCAATTTGCTTAACTTGAATCTAACTAAGGATGTATTTTGTGGCTCTAGACAAAATGCTCTGGTAGACTTTACTTCTTTTCTTCTGTAATGATGTCAGAATTTCGGCACATGTTTTAAAACTCAAATGCAGAAATTTTTGCCTCTGCAATAGAAAATAAAATGCACTATGCTCAAAGAATTACAAGAATAATTTTCGATAGTACGTATACCTATTAGACTGGCTTCCTTACAGTTTGGATTTTAATAGCCCAGAACATTTACAGCAAAGGAAACTGGTTGTAAGGATTTTAGTCGATTCCCTGAAGCCTAAACGAGTGCGCATCGGTTTTCTGTAGAACGTTCTATACTAAAGCTTTCGTTATGCAAATAACCTTTGCATGGTTACCTTCGAGAAGTAATATTATGACTTAATTCACTTAAAACAGTCCTCCTTCCCACAGGCAGATAAATTGTGCTTTGTTTAGCTTAATCAGTTTTCAACACTTGCATAAAATAATATAATTATTACATCATAGTGATGTAATAATTAATTTTTGGAATTCAAAATTTTCAATAGAGACGCTAACTTTCTCAGCTTTAGGATGTTAGTACTATTAAGTGGCTGAAACGTTCCTGTGAAAATAAACCTAATATCTGAAGGTTCATGATTAAACCTTAGCATCACAAAAGACTTGCATGTTTTATCATAGCTTCGCGCCATTTACAAATTGCTGTTTTTACAATAATTATTAGTGCTTTGCAATATACTGCGGTGCCCTTTTAAAGATTAAACAAATATTTTTTTACATAATGAATTACCATGGACTGTAATATTAATAAAATAATTTACTTAGTAACTCAGATATTTAAAGATTACAAATATGCATTATTTGCAGATATTGACTGATAATAAGATGCACTTGATTGAACTATCAAAACTTCATTGAAATAAGTCGAATTATTTCCAGATATCTTAATTACATACTTCGTCAACAATCTTCTTCATATTTTGCATTTAAAAGAAGCCTTCCTATTTACCCTACTCTTATCAAAAGTTGTCGAAAAGATTTTCTTATTTTGTACAATAATCATATTCGAAAATTACGCTAGATTTACCGCTTCGTTTTAAAAAATGTAAATGGATTTTCTACACTTATCACTGAATTTTCGCTATATAACATTCGCCTCTACTTTTTAACAAAACGTTCTGAATAACATGTGAACCTTTTATTCTTATAGTCTTTTAAATGTGTTGATTACTCACAATGAATGAAGAGAAAATCATCGTCTGAATCACTTCATCGAACTGAATCAGATTATGCTTCTTAGCAAATAATATCAGTTTCCTTACAAAATGTTTCCACTTCAGAACTTCCTTCAAACTTTTTCCACTTCATGAAGTATTCAAATCAAGATTATTAGCAAATGAAATGCTGTATGTTTACACTTCAGTTAATCGATTATAAATCAGTCGTAAGTTGTGTTATTTACATTTGGTTACGAAACTTCATCTTAAAATTATTTCGTTAGATAAACGTAAACAAATATTCAAAAGTATTCAAAACTATTTGCGTGAAAATTGTAAAAGTAATTTAAGATATTTTTCATCTTTTACAGTTCAAAGAGCATTTTCAGTCGAATGCTTCAGACTTTTGGGAAAATTAATTAAATGAACATGTCTGTTTCGCGGAACCGAGTATCATTATCAGATTAAACAGGAAGCTGAATTCAAACTATCATTTTATTTCTAATATATTATTATTATTATTATTGTTATATTACACCGCATTATAAATTACACCATTTTGATATTAATCCTCCATCTGATGTTGCATATTATTCCTTAATATTTTCAGCTACTATTTTCTGTTTTATTGACAAACCTGTAATATTAAGCCATACTGCTAAATTATTCTATACTTAAGCGCAACATAATTGATACAACTTTTTATCTTTTGAATAAAATGCAGTAGTACGGAAATATCGCAACGCACTTTGCATGTGTCAGAATTAATAAATGCACACGATTTATTATATTAGAGCCATAAAGAACCGCATAATGCGTTGCGTCACTTGTTAGTTCCATCCTGTACTGGTATTTAGACCTCAGAAAACTACCATCGATTCAGAAAATTCGAAATAGACGTCAGAAGTTTGTAAATTTGTATATTCTCAAGTTATAAATTAGCCTGTACGAATGTAATTCAAATTCATACAATATAAGTTCATGTAAATATTGTGGAAATTTTTCTATGAAAGAAAGGAGTATGAGTTCTGTTGCTTAGAGAAGCGTATTCTATTCAGATATTGCATAAAGAGTTGTAGGGTTCTTCACAGCTTTTGGCTGCGACTTACCGCTAAGTTCAAATGACTAAAGACGTAGACTCAAGAAGGGTTAACTACCCTTTATTTCACTCAAAATATGAGGAACAGCTAGCCCCTTTCTTGGGCTTACAGCAAAGCTTCCACTTCGGTTTATACCCTAAATAAAAAATAAGAAGTAAATTATAACTAGCTAGAAGACTTAGAAGAAGCTACCACAAGTATATAACACTGCTGTCCCTTAATTTAAACTAGCCGGCGAATATCAAAAGGCACGTAATATACGGCCGAGCGTAATAGCTTCAAGAGAAATTTATCCCAAAGGCAAACACGCGCTACTGAGGATTCCTAGCTCTCTCTCTCATGAAGTAAATTGAACCTTCCTTAATTAGTACTTTTAACTCATTTGCATTCAACGCGATTCTAAAATCTCATTCTGGTAGGGAGTTGTAAGTGGAAATAATAATTGATAGGAAAGCACTTTTAAATTAAAATAACCGTTATAAAATGAAAATACACCTTACAGAGTAATACTGGATGAATTACGTTTGTGACGATTGTTAACGAAATCTAAAAACAATGGTAGTGCTCAAAATAAGAAAGCCAGAAGATGGAAAAAAATATCAATATCTTACAAGCTTTCTATTTGCGAATCGATTTTACTCAAATTATGTTTGCCGCATGCGTTGGACTGAACTTGGACAGGCAAAACGCACTGAGGAGATAAGAAACATCTCACACTTTAAGAGAAGTGACTCGATGTTATTTGGGAACAAACGATGGGGGTGATAGTATTCCACAAGATAAATAAACAAGTTATGATGAAACAAAGAACAAACTGTAGTTATATTTGACAAATTCGATGGTTATAATTCACAATAAAAAACTTCCTTCGTGTGAAAAAAAGTTTAAAAAACAGAAATTTAATCTCTAAGTGTTCGGAAAAGTTTTGCAGCAGCATTGTATTTGCACCTTCGAGTTCTGAGGAAATACTATGCTAATTGCACCAGAAAGACTCTGATACATCAGCGAAATCAAAATGTTTGGTGGTGCATTTCTCATGAAGGTAAAATCGGTTTTACTTCTTGATGAATGTTGCAAAATATATAATAAGGCTTCCTTACTATACTTGTGCTCAAAATTAAAAGCGTTTACAAATTACGTCTATTTTTACGAAAAATATTGAACAAAGGTACTAATTATGCCGCCTTAGAATAACGCATATATTCGGAGTCGAATATGTAAGAGTACACTTGTGGTCACCAAATAATAATGACACACAAAATACAAAGCAGTGTTGATGCTAATGAAACAATTTTGTTTAAGTAAATATTTACAATTATTTACTTTTTCAGAATATTTTAACATTTTAAATCAATCGATACTTCTTATAAACAATGTTGTTCTTTTTTTTAGGAAAATTATCATAGCAACCGTTTGAAATTAAAATTACGATAACGATATTTTCATTCAGTTAAATTTTAAAAAAGGATTTTCTAAATACGCGTAAATTTAAATTATTGTTTTTAATATCACTGTTAGATAGCATTATTAATATTTAAATATTTTTTTATTTAAATTATTATTATTATTATTATTATTATTTAATTCTTTTTAGAATTCTTAATACGCTTGTACTCCAAACCCATGCGTGTCCACGAAGCTGGAATTATGAAGCGGATATAAGCATACGAGGGGTTTTAAAATGAATAATCACAAATGTATGGGTGACGGAATGAGATAAAGAATAGTCGGTAGACTGGAGGCAGACCCACCACAAGCGCAGGTAGCTAGACAGCTCAATGTAACGCCCAGTGCCATTCTGCAGTTTGTGTAAACTGTCTTAGGATAATGGATCCATGTCGAGAAGACTGGTGGAAGGTGGACCAGAATCCACAAATACGAACGAGGATCCTTATTTGGCGGTTTCGGCGCGGCAACATAGGATTGATATGAAGCTTCATAGGATCCGACATAGGATTGATCTAACTCTCACGTCAGCTGTATGCACCATTGAATCCCGCGTTTCACGGTCTAAATTTGCTAGAAGGCCTCATGAGTAGGACTGCATGTTACAAAACCACTATTTACATCCCCGTCGCTGCAGAACACAAGAACGCGGGTTTAGCATGATGCAGACTAAAACAGACTCCAGTGGTGCACCATGCTTTTTGCAGATAAGTTGAGGTTTAGCCTGGACACTGAATCTTGGCCCGCTTGTATCTGGAGAGAGCCTGGAACACGATACCATCCCTCCCTCATAAGGGAAAAGGATCATTACGTTGGTTGAGGTACAATGGTTTGGGCAGCCATTAAGCTAGAACGATTGCACACACCTGAATGTGTTTGACAAAGGCTACTATAAGATATAGACAGGAGATCTTAGACACCTCTGTCCGACTTTTCAGGGGCGCAGTTGATTCTGGGTTTTTGTTAATGGATGACAATGTTCGTCAATCTAAGCCTTAGTTAGTCGCCGATTACCTAGAAAGTGATGATATTCGGCTCATGGATTGGCCAGCCGGATCTCCTGATCTTAACTCCATACAGCATATTTGGCAAGGTCTTGGGACGGCAATTTCGTCTCGTCATTCGCCTCTAAGAGTCATTCCGGAGTTGAAACCTGCCTTGCTGCAGGAGTGAGTTCGACTGCCACAGAGATTCCTGATCTGCCTGCTGTTCAATATGCCTTCATGCTACGCAACCTCTCTGGCTGTGAGAGGGGACCATATTCTATATTAGACTAATTTTGAGTTCGTCATCAGATTGTGGATTCTGGGCATCCCTGCACTATAATATCTACTGTTAATCGTGCGCATATAAAACGGCTTTTGAATGATACATCTCTTTCTCTATTATAAATGTAGATCCATACTGAATTTCTTTAAAATGTCCGTTAGGTTTTCAGAAACTGGACCTAAAGTGCCAATTCTCTTAATTTTGCACAGTGCATTTGCAACGTTCTATCAGACGCAAGTTACGTAAACCCCAGAATCTCATTCTTCAATATGATGGAGCGCCTATCTTTGACCCAAAATAATAAGCACTTAAACACGTGCATAATTTCTAAGTTATATAATAACTTGAGTCAGAGAGTTTATAACTAATTTTCGTTTTTCTTTCATGCTTTATATACAAAGTCATACCATGGAAAACAGCAATAATTTTATACTACTCTCGGAATGAAGACTGGAAGTTTGAATTACGAAGAGAAGTCGCAAACGAGAAGCTCCAATATTCAAGGTTTTTCAAGACACTTCTGCCCGGTTTGTATGGTATATGTATAGGTATATTTAATTAAGGCAAAGAACTCGAGAGCTATCTGCCTAGGGGGAAGAATGCCTTCGCGGAAAACTCTCTAAGGAGAACTGGCTTGTGTACACGTTACACATGGGGAACATCACGAAAATGCCATGCAGGTAGTCCATTCGTCAGGATTCGAATCTCGGCGCTCAGCCTCCTAATCAGTTTGTTAAGTTCAGTTAAATATAACTTTCGTATCAAACTCTATCAGTTCTATTTTATCCCGCCATCATCAGTGAAAAACCCGGTTCGAGGAAGAGGCTGAATATTCAAATTTATGAAAAAAATAAGGCAACGGTTTTTCCCAATATTATTCATGTAATCTGGACGAGAACTGTATTGAGTCAGATTACTATGCATATGAAGGGAAACTGATTATCATAACAAACAATAGTAATTATAGCGGATAATTCAATTAGATAACTTTTATGATTTTCAAAGCAAAAAGCATTCGTTTATTATAGCTTCTACAATAATTTTAAAAGCCTCTGTCTACGGTAATTCCGTATTACAGTTTTACCGTTTTATTCTTTTCAGTTTTTCACTTCAATTGTTCATCTTTTAATTACAGGAATGCTAACTGCAAGAGATGCTGAAAATATGTGACGTTATTTGATTGATCGACTGCTTAATTTAAATAGAGATGTTCAGTTCCGGTTTGCAGATCTCCGGTTTGATAATTTAAATTACTAAGCCTGGATTATAGATTTCGCAATTAATCACAAAAAGTTGCTTTTTTAAGCGGTTCAAAAATAATTAACTATTGTTAGAATTTGTAACAGAGACCGTGTACTTGACGCTTCTTCCTAGCTTTTAATGAACTACTGAGCTGCCGGCACAGGATTGAATCCAGAACTTTTATTCTTACTTAAATATGCATGAAACTTTTTGATTTAAGATGATTTAAAACTTTAATGTGGCAATGGTTAGTAGAGCATATGAAAGTAGAGCATATAATGAATATGCACAAATTTATTTTTTAAATATAAAATGCAATAAGAAGTATATTAAATTTTATCTCGAATCAAAAATTTCAGCTAAACAGCCATTTTAGATTATTCAAAGGAAATAATAAATAAATTTATGCAATATCTATAGAGAAATTTATTCACTGTGATTCTTTTTTCTGAATTACCGTAACGCGTTTAGAAAATATAAATATTTCGGAATCACATGAAGGAAAAACCTTTCATAATCGTAGAACATCTTATGGAGACGTTAAGATATCCAAAAATTCGAAACGCATTCTTTGTGAAGATATAACCGACGTATTCGGTATATCCAGATCTGTAGAAGTGCACATCACTGATAAGTGTTTCCTACAAACTTGGCTCCCGAAATTAAATAAAATTGCCTTTAAATATCTAAAGCCATTTTAAGATTCAATAATCCATTTAGGAATAAAATTAGTAAAAAAGGTTTTTATTAGAGATGATTTTAACGCCTTTTGATGCAAGCCGGAATGGTCCGCTATTCTCGTCAAATATTGCTACGCAAAGCAACCTTCAAGAAAGTCTGGTAAGTATTTCGCCTCTTCCATGGCATTAAATTTAATTTTTGAAAGAAAACATTTTCTGAGGAGTTTTTCTGATAGAAGTGCTTTCAAATAAATTTTGATGATTTTGTTTTATTTTTATTTATTTACTCTTTATTTATATTTAATTTTTTCTATTTTTCCCCTAGTTTAAAATTTTTGAAGGTCTTAACTGGTAATGCATGCACAGTTTAGCATTTAAAGCACCTATCAGACAGCTTACTTTCCAAAATAACTTACAGATTTTTACCCGCTTAGATTTGATTTGATTTGTTTGATTATGCAAAGCAAGCAAGCGCTGTCTGCCTAAGGAAAATGGTGCCTTCCTGGAGGACTTTTTAAGAGGAACGAGTACTTATCCACATCACACACGGTCAAAGCCTCAAAAGAGCGTACGGTGCGAGCCCGTTCACTGGCATTTTAACCTGGATCGAACTACCAGCATTCAGCGACTTTACCGCTCGGCTGCTGGTGAGTCTTTATCCTGTTAGAAGCACCTTAAGATGCTTTGATGGATATGGTGTGTGCAATGCAAAAAGATTTTTGCTTGATTTTAACAGGAATCAAATTAAGAACAGATTTAAATTTTTAAACGTTAAAGCAGTATTTCTATGAGACGCAGAATCTAATATGCACAAAAGGAAAATTAGGCACAGAACAGTTCACTTCATCAAATAGTTAATAACTGCAATGATTTGTGCGTTATATTGGGTATTATTTTAAATTTTTTACGAAAGTTACTTTTGTACAAACCTGTTGCAACTTAAATGATCGTTGCTAAATAAAGCTCATAGATGATTGACAATAATGCTATAAATACAAAACAAAGAAGTGGGACTGCCATAGATAAGTTGCTTATGTGCAATTTACTAGACTAGTTGCTGATTTAACAGGGGAAATACAATATTGTTATGTAATTAACAAGTAGATTATTTCAGCGAAACAAGCGATGAGATATCTCAGTAAGGATTAAATGTACTGCAAATTGTGTAATAATGGAATTAGCATCAAATCATCTAGAAATTCCTAAGATAAATTGGTCCCCTTCTTTTCTGAAGCACGGATGAACTAAGATTCTATTTTTCAGAATGATGCATCTGTTCTGACAACCTGTACATTTTTAGTGGTCATAAGGAAATTTTCGTTCAACTAAATTCAGTTATACTAGTCTATATAAGAAACGTAGAAATTTTTATCTCCCATTTGTCGTTAACCTATGCAACTTTCAGAGTGCATTTAGGAAAACAAGTCATAAACATTTGTCTTATAGTTTAAATGTATTACAGAAAGGAAAATATATGAGGTAATATCTGAAAATTTCTTGTAGTTATAAAAAGTTATTTTTGTGGTACAGTATCAAGAAACACTCTAACATGATTTTGAAAACTTCATTATATTATTATCACTGTCTGATCATTACCACAGTGCATTCATTTTAATGAAACCATACTTCCATATGGCAGCATCTCTGATATCTGTGCCTTTCTTGAACATTCTTTCAAAGGTATGAGGCGCAACTCTCACTCCAGATCAACTGATATTTCGCATGACAACTCGATGATTCGACTCATATATGAGAACGGCAAACTGGAACATTACTTGCTGTTGCTGTGACTTATCTCACTTGTCTGACACTGACATCAGAACAAACCCACGAATTTCATCGTAGCAAGGAGCGCAAGATTGCACCTGTCGCCGGCAAGAACCTTGAGAATACAGGTGACAGTACGACTTTGCTCAGTTAAGCCCACAATTTTGTTGGAGAGCACCGCGGAAGGATGGGTCACAGAGTCTCCTCCCCCCCTCTTACCCTACCACCAACCTATCGAGAGGACTTTCTGCTTGCCACATATTTAGAATGCCCCCATGCCGCACAGTCACTATACATGTACAAACATAAATGCCTTCTCTGGGATTCAAACCCGGGTCCTTCAGCACGGCAGTCAGCTTCGCTAACCATTATCCCGGCTGAGCGGCCGAAACATTTCTGGATGCATTTAATTTATGCGAGAAGATTCCAGTGGAATACTGAGATCCGGATATACATTTAGTTCGGCATGTGTTGGTAGAGATTTCTGAAATACCTTTATTTTCTGAAAGGACGGTTATTAATTATCTAACATCTAATGACACGCTGACTATCTTATTGTAACTGTTCTTTTTTCCATGCAGCTAACTTCTACCTATAATACACCTGGAACACAATTTCTACACTGCACTGATCCTAAGTATTGTTACGAATTTTGTATCTAAGTAAATAATTGTAGTGAACTTATATCTGAATTGTAGAATTTTTCTGTATAACCTGACATGAAATGCTTGAAAAAGAACAAGCTCTGCCGAAAAAATCAGAAAACAACGACAAGTGTATTTAACATTGAGTAAATGTCCATCTCGCTAAATTGGCGACATATCGCCAAGCTGGTGATGGTTTTGGTGACTAATTTTTGTCGCCAAACGTGACGACCATTTCGCGACATTTTGTTCCGTTCCCTGTATCACCGTAATAAGTATTATAACTGAATAACTGTAATTGATGCTCTGTGTAACTCTAATTGCATTCGGCCGTCATATGCCTTCGAGTAATTTCGAGAAATGAAGCTTACTAGGAATTTCTCGGCGGCCGGGCTAAAACTATAAGCCAGGAGAGAGTATCAGATTCTCACTGGTAGTTGTTGGTTTGTTCAGCGTAAGTGCGAAGTATTGAGAGATCTTCGTAGGAGTTTCGCCTTTTTGGGTGCGCTTTGCTTTGTGCTATGCTTAACGTTCTAAGTAGTTTCATGTGTAACTAACTGATTGTACTGTGTGATACTGAGAAGAGTATTACCAGTATTTTTGACGAAAGTTCCATAATTATAGTTTCTTTTGGTAAGCGCCATTATAAAGTAGCGTTGTTTCTCTGGGATTTTTTTCCTTTTCAATAATCATTTGAATAATATCTAAATAATAATCATAACGATTTAAGATATGATGAAAATTTCAATTTAATTTCTTTATGTCAACATGTTCCTACAAATTTCAGTATCACATTATTTCTTTTTGGTTCTTGTGCATTAAATCATTCTCACATGCTTTTCAATAGATTTACATCCCGTCGAACTACGACGTACACGAACATTTGGGTGGTTTTTCCTATCTGCAACGTGCATACAAATCAGTTTCCTTTAGAAAATCTTCCAGAAGCTTGGCTTTTCCTAAGTAAAGAGCCCTCGCATGTTTTACCATAACCAAAAAACAAATCACATGCCTCGTGATGCGAAAATTTGTATTTTCAATGCATTCATAATTAATAGGGATGAAAAGTTGCTAAAACTGTTAATATTAAATGAATCTGTTTCTTCTGTTTCATCTGAATTTTTGCTAGCAAATTAGAAGCAGAAACGGCTTGTATTACTTTAGTATGTGAAAACTATAACATGTAAAACCTCGTAATGCAAGCTCACCGTTTCTACTTACAGATTGGTAAACACGTTGTCACGAAACACAGTAAGTAGCTAAATTTCATGTTGGAATGAAATTGCATAAATTTTATAATTTCTACAATGTATGTAGACAAAAAAGTAAATACTAAAAATTTTTCAGTCATATTAGCGTGTTGATATTGATCAGCTAAACCTAGAGAAATAACATAAATTGTATTTCATTATAAATTTTAAAATACGATATGTCTACTAATTTGAGTGGAGAATTTTCAGTGAAATCTCATCATCACACTGTACTAAGCATTTTCATTCTCCAATGATGGAAATACAGTAATCAATTACGTAGTGTTAGTTCCTTAAATATTATCTTTGAGTTAAGTAATTATTTATGTTTTGAAATAACAAAAAATTCGATAATCCTCACATCTGAGGATTTAGTATATTAATTGAGACATCTTTCTTTCAATAGATTGGTTTAAATAAATACTTTCGAATACTTTTTAATTGTCATAATTGTTTAAAATTAATTGAATGACTACAAAAACCTTACTGCCTGAACAAAAAATACTCAATTATTTGAATAAATGTATTTTTCATATCGGTGGTAATGTTACTTCAGTTGTGCTCGCTCTGTTGGTAATTTAATTACTTGCTTCCGAATACATATCTTCCGAATCAAAATATATTTACTTGAAGATTTATCACGAAGTATACAAGTATGTTATTAGGCAGATATGTCTATGAATATCTGATTTATACACGCAATATATCTGATATACACACAACCACAATACTTACATCAAACCACAAGACGATTAGCTGTCTAAGATGAAGGATGCATTCTGCGCTTCTAAGAGAAAATGCCTGGTTTTTATGCTACAGGAAAGAATCTTCACTTGAATAACAATTAGGAAAGTGAAAGTAAATGCGTCATACGATATCCATACTAATGACTAAATTTATTGTTAATTATACTATAGAGTGCTATAATTTACCAGTAGGTAAACTGCTTTAGTTCGCTTATGATCTTAAAATATTTTTGTACATCAAAAGGTAAAAGTAATTACATATAGTTTTCGTTAAAGATCAAATGAAGTTTTAATTTTTAGAGGTAATTATTCATAAAGATATGTAATCATAACATTCATTTGACTTCAAAGAAATACATTGGTTCATTTTGTAACCTTTAATAACATAAAACATAACATAACATATTAACATAAAATGTGATTTCCTGTAACAATCTGCAAAATATACATATTTAAAAATTTGTTTGCATATATTGCATATATTAAAAAGATGTGATATATTTTAATCCGCCATTTATTCTTTTCATAAAAAATGGAATGAATATTTTCCTTGTGCGTGATATTAATTAAAAGCAGCTTAAGATATATTTCATTAGCTTTTCTTCGTTTTTGCTAACTGGGATATGTCAAATACTTAATGTCATCTGAAGGCGCTAGAGAATTATAAGATGATGTATCTTGAAGTGAAAAATTATTTACATTTAATTTTTTATTAAACGAAATAAAAAATTCTCAAACGTGATGCAAGCAAATAGCTTTTTCTAACATTTTTGATACGGTATTAAAATGTTTTTATTTGATATCAAGAGACCTTTTTCCTCGTGATTAAAGTTACAAGCATAATAAGAGTTTAGAAAATAAAATAAAATTAAGTTTATTTATATTTTCTCACCTTAAGCATATCTTCCAGGACGAAGTTATATTTGAGAGGGTAAAGAAAAATTTTGAAATTATGAATTCATGAAACAAGTTTAAGAAATTTAAAAAAATATATAATTTTTTAAAATAAACTTTTATTAAAAATTCATAAAATTATTAATGAACCAAAAGCAGAATAAAAGAAAGAAACTCCGAAAGGATTCCGATTTTAGCGTTGCACCAGAGGATTTGTTAATATTTTTCTGCTGTCTCTGAGAATCGCAGGTTAATAATCTGCTCTTGGACTTACTCCTGTTAACACTATTTTTTGTTGTCTTTTTAGCTTTATTATTAAGCATTGGTTTATTCGTATCTATGCTACGTAAAATTTAAGAGTAAAATCACAAAGTATTTAAAAACAGCATGTTTTTAGAATTCTCTATAGAGTGTTAGTGGTTGTTAGAGTAATTTTCTTATATTCGTTATATTATTTCTTTGAAAGCTAGCCTGAATAGCTGCTCAAAAGAATTATCATACAAAAGAAGAAAAGGATATAATGAATTTTGTGAGGCCAGTAAATATCCTTCCTTAAAACTCTTTAATATTTCTAATTAAATAGATGTTTCATTGTCTAAGTGCTTTATTAAAGCAATCAAATTTAAAAGTAGGAAATATATCTTTAAGAACTGCGTTTGTTACTTTTCAGTCACTTGGTTTTCTACTCAATAACAGAAATATTAAGTTCAATATCTTACTGAATGGCACTGCGCTAGTGCGTAGAGATGGTAAGTATATTCTATTTGACGCAGCGGCAACACACTGCTTTCAAATAGCCGAATCTGAGGATTAAAACTGAAAGATAAATATCTTACATTTTGCAGAATGACAACAACAGACTGGTGCTCCGGAGATAAAAGAAAATGTTCTATTTCGAAAACTGTTGTCACAACTTCCTCTCAAATCACTGAGTTTCTTAAGCAAAAATTCAAAATTGTGTCATATACAAAATGAGAAAAAAATAAGAATTCGGAATTCAAAATTTGGGCTTCATCGAAACATGAGCACTACTGTGTGTATTCAAAATTTCATGGCTCTAGGAGCCGTCTTTTTCCTGCAAAGCGATGAACATGCAAATGTACACTCCAAAAAGAAAATCTGAAAGGTTTCAGATTTTAAATTGCGTACAAAGGGGCGTTTTTCTAACATTTTATGTGTTACCTGTATTTATTAAATATCATGTTCTTCGCACTTAAACCGTAAATTTCAGTTCAAGAGCAATATCGCAAAATAATTTTAAAATGAGCATATGTTTAGAATTTCCGATACGCAGTCTCGCGCGTTGGAAATAAAAATGTTTTTACAACGTTGCTATTGCTCGCTTTGAAATCCTTGAGTTTGTTAGTAGAAAATTTTGTTAAAAAAGTTTTACAAAATATGAAATCGATAATAAAACAAATTTCAAATATGAAATTTGGATGCCCATATTCGCAGGATGATTACGTTATTCAAAATTCGATGGCTCTAGGTACCGTTGTCTTATCGCAATGCGAGGAACGTACATGTATTTATGAAAATTCTTCATTATTTAATTTCTTTGAATATAATACAGGGCGATAATATTTCGCAGCAACAGTTTGAAAAGTGAGACAACGCTTGTAGTGAATGAACGCAAAATGCCAAAACGAAATTAATAGTCCTTCTGGGAAAATTGCCCTTTTGGACTAAAAAAGGGGGGCAGTACTGTACTCCATTCTACTAGGTCGAGTCAAGAAATTCAAGCTGCGTTTTTCATGTCTCGAAAGCTCGACTCGAAAAAAAATGGGACAGTTCTATATCTCCCGTTCTACTGGGCCGATTGACAAAATTGCGTTTTTTATGTCTCGAAAACGCGACTTAGGATATGTATTAGATTTATATATAGCATTTTTCTAATATAGGTATTTTGACATAAAATCTGACTTTTTCTCAAATACCATGCAAATTTTTTTCCATATTTCGATTCTACGACACAAATTATGCCAAAATGCCAAGTTTTGTAAAAATCGCACGGGCGGTTTCTAAAAAGCTAGCTCTCAAAATTTTAGCTCCACAATGTTAATTGAATTTGATATATATTTATTAATATCTCTTTTTTCTTATTAAATTTATTTGATTCCTTCTTTCAGAATTCTAAATTTAGGCTTAATCCAAATATAATTGGGACATTTTTTATGATTTATTTTTAAAAGTTCTGTTTTTAAATATTTTTTATAAAATTTTCGAAAAACATTTTGTATTTTGTACAAAATTTCTAACATCATCTTACAGTAGATGTATTTCTAGGCACACCTGCAAAAAATTAGAGTTATTTATTCAAAATTTCCTAAGATATCCATGAATTTATATACTGGCGCATTTTGAAATTGCCAAATGTGGTTTAGCTATTTTGTTAAAATTATTTGAAAGTATAAATGATGACTTTCCTTCCGCTCGTCTACAATGAAAAAGGGAACGGAAAGTTGGTTCCCGTAAATTAAGAAGTTCGCCAAGTGAACTAACTATATTTGGCCCAAACTCAAAAAAATGCGCCAAGATAAATTTTAAAATGTCTTTATAAATTTCTCACCAAAAATTTTAAAATTCAATATCTAAGCATAATTTGAGTCGTTAAATCGAAATATGGAGCAAAATTGGTATGTAATTTCAGAAAATATCCGATTTTGTGTTAAAATACTTAAGTTAGAACAATGCTATATATAAATTTAATATATAGTTGCGTATAATATAAAGTTTCGGACAAGGAAAACGCAAGTTAAATTTCGACAATCGGTCCTGTAGAACGGAAGATATAAAATTGACCCTTTTTTTTCAGTGTATATGCATATAGTTCTTTATTTAATTTTTTTAAAGTAATATGTCGTGATAACCTTTGGTGGCAACAATTTGAAAAGATATTCGGATATAAAAGCGATACGGACAAAAAGTCATTTTCGAAAGTAATAACCGCTGTGATGTTAAAAATAATTTACCATGCTTTAATGGGAACAAGAGTACAAAATTCTTCTGTAATTTTATATCCCGCACAATAAAAGGGTGAAGCTCCCTTCATAAATTTAAAAAGTTAATGACATATACAATACCATTCCATTAAAAGGTTACTTTATTTAGGCTTCCACATTTTTATTATTCGTGATATAAAACTGTAAATGAATTTTGTAAAGTGAAATTTTTAATCTCTTGTTCCTATTAAAATATATATATATATTTAACCAATGGCGGACTCTCAAGCGACTTCGGCTTGGCCACTACTAGGGCCAGAAGTGGTGGTCACTTTGTTATGGAGGCACCTAATAGGTAGGCCACCTTTGCCTCCTATAAAGGGACAGGACAATTACAGCCATGCCTTCTCCGGGATTCGAACCCAGGCCCTTTGGTATCGTAGCCGGCTACCCTAACCACTATATTGTCTGGGCAGCCTGTTAAAATATATAATAAATTATTTTGTACTTATAGTTTATTAATTATTGTGAAAATATTAAGCTTATTTTATTAAAAAAGTATTTTTTATGTTTTTAATCTCAGTGACAAGTTTTCAATCAAGTTATTCAATTCAAAATCTTTGTCAACAATGAATAATTACTCTTTTTCTCCCAATAATTCTGTTACGTCAAATAATCGAAGCAAATTTAGCGATTTTCCCAAAATTTCGTATTACAATCAGATTGGAAAAAAACATGAGGATGCCCATCCACCGGATTTTGAACCTGTCTCTACTTTTAGCAATCAGTCCGTCGCTTTTGAGAAATTAAGCTTTCATTTCAATTGTTATCTGATAATATTAATTATATCCGAATACTTTCTTTCTAACTCAGTATCGGTTATAAAAGAAAATATTAAGGAAGAAAATTTTTACTTTATCTTTTACTACAGTTGTTTTTTAAGCAATATTTATTTATTATCGGTATTTATCGGTAGTGGATTTTCCTTCTTATTTCCGATTTTTTTTCTTTTTTAACCGAACTATTAGTCTGGAAATAGGATTTTTCCTTGAATCGCTCTAAACGGCTGATCATATCTCAAATTGTCGCCGCCAAATAGTATCCCTCTGTATTACTTTTAAAGAAATCAAATAATGAATAATCTGTATCTATGTATGTTTATTTGTTCCTCGCATTGCGAAAAAGAACGGTCCCTAGAGATATCAAATTTTGAATAACGCAGTCCTCTCCCAAACATGCACATCTGGAAGTCTAATTTTGAATTTCGAATTTGTTTTATTATTTACGTATTTCATACTTTGAAAAACATTAATAAATTTCTGCTTAACAAACACAACGACTTGAAAGCGAGCGGTGGCAGCGTTGTAGGGAATAAACCATTTTCATTTCCAGAGCGCAAGACTGTCTGTCGGATATTCTAAAGATATTCTGATTTGAAATATTTTGTGATATTGCTATTGAATTTAATTTTATGCGGCGTAAGGGCGAAGAACTCGATATTTAATAAATAAAGTTAACTCATAAAACGTTAATAATAAGAAAGATAGAAATTTTGTTAGTCACCTTATTAAGAAATCTGAATACTGATTACAAATCGAGGAAAAATAAAAAAAAAAAAGAAGAAAAGAAAGAAAGAAAAATGTATGCTAACACTGAATACTGCATCGGAAAATCATTCTGCTATGTATCATTTAAAAATTTTGTGATTTTGTTGTTAAATTGTATATGCCATACGTATGAAGAAAAAGATGCTTAATAATAAAGCTAAAAAGACAAAAAAAAGAGTGGGTTAAAAGTAAAAGTAAGTGCAAGAGGAGATTGAGAGATCACTTACTTACCTTATGAGTAGCCGGAATAATTTGCTTTGATTTTTTATAACAAAATTCAAAATTTTGAGGCGTTTTATTTGCTTAAATGAAACTGAATATTTCAAGAACAAATCAACTAAAGAGAAGTCATCATGCAGTGAGATAAAATATAATTAAACAACTAAATTATATTTTATCTCATTACATGCTAAAATCAAAAAAATTCTACCAGTACTGGGCCTTTTAATTTGTGTTGTAGTAATTGAAGCGATTTCATGAATAAATGCAAATAAAGGAAAACAAATGTACAGTTCTATAGTAAATTAAATACAGACACAGCAGGACAAAAACCTAAACTATACACCTTTAACAGTAAATGTTACAAAAGAAAATTGCAGCAGGGAAAGCGTTTTCACATAAAGTTCGCACAATTTCACACAGAGTTTCACATAAGGAAGTACGAAAATGATTGTATTCTCTATTTTATTTTTTTTTTTTACATTCTCTTTTGGTCTCTTGATGACACTGGACTAGACTTTTGAGAGTTAGGTTTCCTGAAACAAACTCTTAGACACTGTTTCGCTATCCAAGTTCAGTCATTCGATTTCGGAAAGTTTAGATAGAAGACGTAATGCTTCTGAACTTTAATGGATTTTTTGCAACTGCAGTTAAGAACTAGAATTCATATTAACAGGTGGTATGGAATTAAAATGCCAGCAGCTTGGCTTTTCGTAGGCTAGTTCAATCTATACGTTTCATTACCGTAAGTGAAATGTAACATTAATTCCAATAATAAAGTTTCTGTCTCCCCCCCAACCCGGATAGTGGTTAGCGACGTTGCGTTAGATAATCTCCGAGAAAGCAGTCTATGGGACTGTAATCTAAGTGAAATTGTGTTCACTGCATTGATTACTCGTACTCAAAACCCGTTTTACAAGGAATCACAATCTATTTTACGCGACTAGGTTCATCATGCTGATAGCATATGCGAAGAAATTTCATGAGAATGTATTAAGGAAAGCCAGATACTCTAGAATGTCTAGATTTTTGTATTCACTCAGAATCCCACAATCAAATTTAGTTCCTTTACAAAAATTATTGTCTTAGGAAAGGGGCCATATATGTAGAAAGCAAGGAAATGGCTTGGTGAATCATCTGTCTCATGGATTCTGAATTATCTGCTAATACGAAAATTGGAAAATATCTAGCAACTCGAAACCGTAATGTATATCATATAGAAAGAACCGTAATGTACCGTAATGTATATCGTATAAAAAGCTGTACTTTCTTCCTTCCTAGTTAAATTTCGTGGCTTCTACCTGATCGAGGGTGTGCAGCACTTTGTCAGGCGCTACTACGCGCATCGTAGAATGTGAAGAAACTGAGTAGTCAGTTGACGTGAACTGAAGGTATAAACTTAAGCTCTTTTAAAAATAAACTTAAACTGTTTTAAAAATCTGCCTGGTAGAAAATGCTTTACCGCATACAGACGCTACGCAACTTATTAATTTCTCTTTCTAGGTGTTTCATCCGTATAAATGGCAAAACTGCAATAGAAAATGTTATACATTATAATATTCATGTACACAGCACACATCAGTTTTCCGTCGGTATAATTTCCTTTCCAGTGCACAGTTTTTGAATACATTTGAACATGTGATTTCTATGGCATAGGAACTTGAAAATGGCATGGAAGTTACCATTATTAATAAGAAAATAGTAAATAAATAAATAAAATAAAATGGATTAAAATTTTCTCCTCCCTTTTTTAATTTGAAACCTGCATTTTCAGAGCGTTTCAGCTATTAGACAAATACATAAATAAACATAAGATAGCTAAAATAAATATTTTATGATCGTAATTTAAGAATATGTGTCCATTTTAGAATTATAATTTAGAGAATGGTTCTTTGGTACCATACTTAAAGTACCTTAGCGTACTCTTTCATTAAAAGCATTCTAAGCAGAGCGTGCGAGGAATTTAAAATGCTTTCAGTGCATTAAAATAATTCGTTTAGTATGGCCTTCTGGATTGCGAGAAAACTTCCCTTTACATACTTCCCAGTTCTACAACTTTAACTAGTAAAAACGTAAGAGCACGACATTTTTCGTGATGCAAATTGTTTTTCTATTTGCGTTAAAAGTGGAATAGCAGTAAATTAAAAAGTGCTCCAAAATTGAAACAACAAAAATAGAAGAACAAAATGCATTTGGCATTTTTCTTAAACTCTATATTAAACCAAATTGAAATTAAAGTCTTTGTAAACGTTAAAAGGAACAACCAAAAATCGAAGGCTTTTTATTTATATATGATTATCTGGAATAAATTAGAAGTAATGCTGTGTTATTCTTCTTTTAGCAGCCAAGGTAAATGACACGACACAGAGCGAATTACAAATCATGTAATCATAGGCTCTTTGTTTTGGATTTTCATTTAATGTTTTTGTTTAAAGATAATTGTTTGGGATAGTTTAATACTCTCTGAAATGTTAAAATAACTTCGAAGAATTCCATGCGATAAATTAGAAGAGAAACCCGCAAAGCACATTTGTTTTACAGAGTACGAATCGGCGCTAAATATGACATCGATGAAAGTCGTTTTGGTTGGTGAACGTAAAAAATGAATTTTTTGTTAAATTTATTATATAATGGAAGACATAAAAATTGTAAGGAAAAGTTCTTTGAACCAATGATAGTGTTTAATAATAACGAAATGATTCAATTAAACACTCATATCAGTGACACATTTGGTCTTTTAAATTTTTCAGTGCATTATACACTATAGCGATGATCTTCTGTGAATCTAATTCTATGGAGAACACATAAATACTTTGGTATTTATAAAATGATCTAAATTAAGAGAAAATGAAATAGCCTTCTAAATCTTTATGTATCTAAACTCAGGACTGATTAGAAAACGGCCTGAACGTGCAGTGAGTAGCGGATGAACACTTCTAGTCTGATTCCGAGGCTGGGAGTTTGACGCAAGTGGCACGGTTTGGATATTGTACAGATTTTCTTTCCCCCTCCAAGGCTAAGTAATATCCGTCGCCTCTGTAGTGCACTCTGAATAACGCTGTCCGTGATAAGACGGCCTAAATGATTGATTTGTTCAATTCTTTTCGGCGAAGCTTAAGAACAAAATTATTGAGCTACAGAAAAGGACAAAGAAAAAGATATACAAAAAAATTCAAACATTTATACATTTTTTATTTCGTGTCCGTGTCATCAGCTTCTAGAGACTTCATGTTATTTCGAAGCAGGATAAGTGAAAAATATGCAATGCCCTCTCCGGATATGCAGTGCTGCTGGCATTTTAATCGAACTAATGGAATATGCGCCGAGTGTGCTAACCACTACACCACGAAGACATGCTAAGAAAGGGGAGAAATACCTTATATACTCACCCTTTTTTAAGGCGATTGAGTATTAGGTGTCCCATTCTCCTAACCCTGGTGGTGGAAAATCATCATCCACCACCTTTTACTTCGGGCGCCATTGTAGAGTCATTAGGATTTTTTTTGAAGCAGGAGAGAGAAAAATGAGGAATGCCCTCGCCGGGACTCGTACCACGGAGATCTCGAATACGCTCCGAGCGTGCTTACCACTACACCACGAAGGCATGCTAAGAAGGCGGGAAAAATACCTTACAAGCTAATGAAAATAATCACATCAATTTATGCCGAAACTTTAAATAAAGTAGAATTAATAATGTATATGAACGAGGAAAGTTGGTAGTAATATCTGTAGGAATGACAATAATGCCTAATTGAAATAAAACTTGTTCCAGCATATATTTTAAAGGAACTATCTTTGCCTCTATTTCAAAGCAAGCATATCTGGTATCGATTTCATTTGCTGTGAATTTTCAAACAGCTTCGTGGATTTATATATTATATATATTTTAGCAATGATCTTTTAATTTCGGCTAATGACTTTTATGAGATGATTACTTAGAGTTGGTGCAAAAAGTAATCTTCAAGTTAAACTTGACTTTCATGAAAACAAATTAAGTTTAACTTATGTTTATAATTCTTTTAAAAATTAGCTTGATATGTATTAATAAACTATTAGCGCCAAATGCATTTCCATAAAGCAAAATGTTATTTTGGAAAGGTTTTATCTCCAAATACTTCATAAGTAGAAACTTTACAACAGTGTACCATCAATTTAGATTTTTTAGAATTTTGATCCCCCTTGTGACTCCACTATAAATTTTCTCTGCACATAGTTTGAATATCACTGCCTTAGAGTATTATTTAAAATTTTTTATGTATGGGCTTCAATTTGGCTCTGCACATAAATAACTTAATTTGTTTCTTGTGTTCTTTCCTTAAAGACTGGATGAATGATCAAGTATTGCATATGTATGTCTGTATATACTGAAAATTTAAATTCCAGAAACCCTTGACTCGTAACACGTAATCGGAATTTTTTAGTACATTTTTTAGTACATAAGAAATCAAAACCAGTATTGGCCATATGAAAATGCCTTTTCATCAACCAAAATTAAAACATAAGAATTATACCTTTACAAACTCAAGTACAGGTTCATTTAGTAACTAATATGACACAATTTATATAATTATACACTGTGTTTTATTTAATGAATTGTTCTGGAAGTGAAATCAGACACTGCTGTTTGACAAGCTGTCTTTATGTGTTATAAAGACGAAAGAAAATCCATACAGTAAGAACTAGGAAAGGGTAAGGCAAATGAACCATTTTCCTCAGGTGAAAAAATAGAAGAGGCTCCAATTTAACCCTAAAAAATTAGAAATGCAATGTGGGAAAACAAATTATGGTTGTTAATATCAAGAGGCATAGTTTTAAAATATTATATTTAAAAGATGAAATTTTATTAGAAGTATTTAAGGTAATTTAACATGATGTTC